>JALAZF010000552.1:600000-1185000 GCA_022829125.1 Lathyrus tuberosus | reverse complement strand
ATATATATTATAATTTGTTTTAATTTTATATATGATTTATTTTGCATTGTTAATTTCTGCTTATCAGAGATGGAGTAAGTGAGGGTCAGTTCAGTCAGGTTTTGCTTTATGAGATGGATGCAATTCGGAAGGTATGACATAGCTAACTTTAACTTTTTATTTGTTATCATAGTGGCTAAAATCGGGGAACTGAGGCCGTGTGGGTTTAAACCTGCATTCTAACAGATAACTCTACATCAATTAACCACTGCCCTGTGCACTATAGTGCAACGCAAAAGTTAACTTTTTGCTGATTTTGTTTTTCTAAATTGTCAAAGGAACCGTGGTAGACACCAGCATTTTCCTGTTTTGTTGTCAGCTATACAACTTTATTTTAACTAAAATGTCATCTTGTATGCAGTTCCTCCTGCTTATTATGCACACTTGCTAGCTTTCCGTGCTCGATACTACATACGTGAAGTCGAAAATTCTGATTCTGGTTCTGCAAGTGGTAATAGGAGTACCACCAACTTTGTGTCGACTCTACTGCCATTTATCTTGGAAAACGTCAAAGAAGTAATGTTTTACTGTTGATCTTGATTTGTCCTACAAGCTTCGAGGATAGATTTGGGAGTTCGGATATTCACAATGTCCTTTTTTGGATATATAACTTATGGTTACAGGTCATGTTTGCCACCATAATAAGTGGTATATATATATATATATATATATATATATATATGTATATACATATTTTCCCCCTGCCATATAGGCGATTTTTGAAAAAAACCCTGCGAAAAAAAAGTTGCAAAAATTTCCCTAACACTTGAAGATTCTCTCAATTTTGACCTTCATCACATCCAGTCATCAAAAATGCTGACGTGACAGATAATTTTTATTTATTTTTAATTATTTTTCCTATGTGGATGACGAGGTGGTTTTTTTTTTTTTTTTTATTTCCACGTAGGCATTTCCTTTTATATGTATTGTTTGGTTTATTTTTGAAATTATGTAAACATTCAAAAAATGACATAGGTGAGAATCAAACCCACCCCCTTTCTTTCATGCCTTCAATTTCTTAGCACTAGGCTAGACTTCTCATGTTGTAATATTGTTTCCATTAATTAATGTTAATACATATTTTTTATGTTTTACCTTTAATTGATTTTAATTGATATTAATATATTATAACTAAATAATATATTTAGTTTTAACTTTTCATTTTAACTTTAATTTCATTTTTAATTATTAATTTTTACCTTTAATTTCGTTTTTAATTATATAAATATATAAACTAAATAAACTAAACTATTTAGTTACAATATTATTTAAACTATATAAACTATATATTTAATATACAATCTAAATATATAAACTAATTAATACTGTAACTATTAATTTTTAACTAATTAATACTGTAACTATTTTTAACTAATATTGTAACTATATATAAATTATTTTTAACTAATTAATTTTTAACTAATTAATACTAATTAACTAGTTACAATTTTTAACTAATTAATACTGTAACTATTAATTTTTACCTTTAATTTCGTTTTTAATTATATAAATATATAAACTAAATAAACTAAACTATTTAGTTACAATATTATTTAAACTATATAAACTATATATTTAATATACAATCTAAATATATAAACTAATTAATACTGTAACTATTAATTTTTAACTAATTAATACTGTAACTATTTTTAACTAATACTGTAACCATATATAAACTATTTTTAACTAATTAATTTTTAACTAATTAATACTAATTAACTAGTTACAATTTTTAACTAATTAATACTGTAACTATTAATTTTTACCTTTAATTTCGTTTTTAATTATATAAATATATAAACTAAATAAACTAAACTATTTAGTTACAATATTATTTAAACTATATAAACTATATATTTAATATACAATCTAAATATACTATTATTTATAAACTATTATTTAATAGGAGCTAAAAGTATCATTTATAAACAATAATAGTTACGGTATTATTTATAAAAAGTATCATCTAAAAAGTTACAGTATTATTTATAAAAAGTATAGTTACAAATAATAGTTACAAATAATAGTTACAGTATTATTTATAAAAAGTATCATTTAAAAAGTATCATTTATAAAGTATCATCTATAAACTATTAGTTACAGTATTATTTATAAACAAAATATCATTGCAATAATTACTGTAGCTTATAAATAATAGTTTAGATTAAATAGTTTATATAGTTTAATATATTTATATCATTTATATATCATTTATAAATAATAGTTTATATAGTTTAAATAATACTGTAGCTAAATAGTTTAGTTTAATAAAAAATTAGTTATAATATATTAATATATTAAAACTAGTTTAATAAAAAATTAAATATGTATTCACATTCAATATATTAATAAAACTATTTTAATAAAAAAGTTAAAACTAAATATATTATTTAGTTATAATATATTAATATTAATTAAAATCAATTAAAGGTAAAACATAAACAATATGTATTAACATTAATTAATGGAAACAATATTACAACATGAGAAGTCTAGTCTAGTGGTAAAAAATTGAAGGTATGAAAGAAAGCGGGTGGGTTTGATTCTCACTGGATGTAATGAAGGTCAAAATTGAGAGAATCTTCAAATGTTAGAGAAATTTTTGCAACTTTTTTTTTCGCGGGGGGTTTTTCAAAACCCGCCTATATGGCAGGGGGGAAATAGTTATTAACCCTATATATATATATATATATATATGGTTTGAACGAGAACTATAAAATGTGGCATGACCTTTTTATGGAATAACCTTAAAAAATATTTAGCAATCTAATCTTATATATTCACTAAAATAATTTTTATTAACTAAGATTTGGAAAAAAAAGTATTAGTATATGTTTCTAGATCTGCAGATCAGGAATTATTTCTGATATGTATATCCGGAAAAAATTAACGTTTTTAAAAAAAATAGCGTATCCGAATGTGCATATCCGAAAACTGCGGGTAAAAAAAAAATTTCGCGTGGTGCATAAGAAACATATGTGGTGTAATAAGAAATCCTCAAAATATATTGCTCATGTATTTGAGCCAAAGTATTTTTAAGCGTGTTTAAGTATAATGGATCATTTATTTGATTTATTATTTATATCTCTTGTTTAGGAACACATTTATTTTTGATATATTTTAGTGATTTTTGGAGAAAATTATGTTGCTTCTTGAATGGATTCTTTTGAGAGGATCTATCACTTGCGCCATCACGTGAATATATTTTTGTGCGATTAGACTATCTCTTATGACATGTCATTTATTTAAATATTTATATATTTATGATATAGATGCTCACATGTTGATTTTAGCGTAATTGTATTTTGTATGATATTAATGTTGTTAAATTGTGTTTTAATGCATGTATTTCATGTGATTGATATGTTGTTTGGTGGCAAAATAGTTGTTGTGTGAATTGTGTTTTAATGCATGTATTTCAAGTGATTGATATGTTGTTTGGTGGCAAAATAGTTGTTGTGTGAATTGTGTTTTAATGCATGTATTTCATGTGATTGATATGTTGTTTGGGGTCAAAATAGTTGCTTGTAAAAATTTAGACGGATCATATCTCAAAATTTTGTTAATTTTTTGAACCACCAAATGGAGTAATCTTTTAGTATTTGTCATCTTTACTATGATAAAATATAACAAGTTGTTACACTAATTAATTAAGATTTAAATAGGTAAATTGTTAATGTAAGTAATGTTCGGGGAGATTTTCACTAGGGCGTATTGAACATTGTGGGACTTTTCTTTCTAGAGCAACATCTTTGTGAGAGACACACCACATACTCACCAAAAACCTTAAGGTAATATGTGTGTGGGTTCTCTCACTTATAAATGTTCAAGTCACCACATTTCTATCCAATATGAGATTATTATCCACACTACTCACACTTGTTAATACTTAACACTCCCCCTCAAGTGTGAGTCT
This sequence comes from Lathyrus tuberosus, assembly GCA_022829125.1. Lineage (NCBI taxonomy): Eukaryota > Viridiplantae > Streptophyta > Magnoliopsida > Fabales > Fabaceae > Lathyrus > Lathyrus tuberosus. The sequence continues at coordinate 1,181,042 of JALAZF010000552.1, read as the reverse complement.
ATCCATAATGCTTCCACAATGCTCCCCCTTAAGCGGAAGCTTCAGCTATGCAACTGCACTTGCTGTTGTGTATTTCTTAATCACCACCCTTGTATTGCCGTTAACACTCTTCAACGGGACACCTCCTAACCGTCACCTGTGGGAGTACTTTCGATACAAGTGAGTCGGTCCTTCACTCGAACCAAAGGTTCATGATACCACTGTTGGGGAAGTTTTTATCACTAAGGAGCATTGAACATTGTGGGACTTTCCTTTCTAGAGCAACATCTTTGTGAGAGACACACCACATACTCACCCAAAACCTTAAGGTGATAGGTATGTGGGTTCTCTCACTTATAAATACTCAAGTCACCCCATTCCTATTCAATATGAGAGTATTATCCACACTACTCACACTTGTTAATACGTAACAAGTAAAGCCGACCCAACATATCTTAAGGCCTGAGACAAAAATATAAATTAAATGTTTTAATATAATAAAAATATTTTTATTTTATATTAATGAATTTTAATTTTAAGCTTTTTAAAATGTAAAATTATTAAATTATTCTAATCAATTTTATTTAATATTTTATTTTCAATTGATATTAAATCAACACATATAAACACTCTGTTAATCATTAAAAAAAATTATTATTGGAGAACATAAAAAACTTAAATTTCAAGTATTCTTTTATGCAAGAGAACTTAAATGCCTATTATTTATTATTTATAAGTATGACTTTTAACAGGACCGTATTTAAGGGACGGTAAGACGGATTACCGGATAGGGTTTAAAAATTTCCACGACTTAGTCTTGGCTATAAATGACCTAAAAATTGCTGATTATATTTAAAAGATAACAAAATAGAACCCATATTTATTTTTCGTAGTTAAATCATGTTTAACCTACACAAGACCTCTGAAAATTTAAAACGATCTTAATTTTTAAATTAATTAATTATACAACATATATCTTAAATGATTGTTATTATCATACATTCTTAATTAATGCTACTTTATAATTGATATAGAAAATAATTTAAAAAGTTTTTTTTTAAGTTTATATAAATATTTTGAAAAAAACAAGGCTCTAGATGGTAACCTACACCTAGCTAGGGGCTAGGGCTGGCCCTGCATGTTAGTATTAATTAAAACGATCTTAATTTTTAAATTAACCAATTATACAACATATATCTTAAATGATTACTATTATCATACATTCTTAATTAATGCTATTTTATAATTGATATAGAAAATAATTTTAAAAGTTTTTTTTAAGTTTATATAAATATTTTTAAAAAAATGAGGCTCTAGACGGTAACCTACACCTAGGGGATAGGGTTGGCCCTGCATGTTAGTATTAATTAATTAGTGTAACAACTTTAAAATCCGTAGGAAAATCTTGTATATTTTTTTTATAAATAATCTCTGAAGTTTAAAAATTTTTCAGTATACGTCCTTAATTTTAAAGTCCACATGAATTTTTTTTATCCGCGAATTTTCCTACGGATTTTAATGGTAGAAATGAATATAATTTTTTTTAATATTCATGAATTATTTATAAATAAAAAATACAGAGATGAAAATAAAAATTTCGCTAACTTACATCACTAATTAATTAAATATTTAAAATAATTAATTAATTAAATATTAAAAATAATTAATTATTGGAAATTATTTTTATATAAATTATTGTTTATTACACACTAATTACCATTGCATACTTTAACAAAATCCAACAAGTTACATTTATCACAGGATTTTTCATAAACATATCTAATTTTTTATCTGAAAAATCTCACAAATAGATAATAACTTTAAATTTTTTAAAAACCTTCTCTAAAAATATTGAAGGAAGTGAAAAACACAAAAAAGAATGGTTTGAATTGTGTTAAAGAAAATTCAAAAACTCTTTTAAAAATATGTTTGTACTCAAAAAATTATATTTATTCTCTATTAACATAATAGTTTTTTTTTTCAATAAGCAATTAGATTGAAAGAGAGCACAAACAGTGCTCTAAGCAAATTACAAAATCAATGTAATTTAAGATACTCCACGGGATTTCTCCACCAATTATAAAAAAACAACACCAATTTACTTTTCAATCCTAGAACAATCCAATTCCAACATAATAATTTGATGTGATAACACGTTTCTTCTAAATTCAAGCTCGCGCTGTTGAATATAACATTATTTCTCTGAAGCCACAAACACAGACACATCACTAACCAAATTGACATCCTCTTGATCTTCACAGCTTTATTCCTCATGAGATAATAAAATTTCTCCGCATGATTAGTTATAGAACTTACGACAAAATATTCTATTTCCAGTCAGATACAAACGAGTTCCCATATTCTAGTAGCGAAAGGGCAGTCAAATAACAGGTGAAATAAGTCTTCAACGGGAATGAAACACGATACACACATGAGATCAATCAGATTATGAATAACCTCCTCTTCTATAATTCTACCTTAGTAGGGAGTCTATTAATAAGTAACCTCCAACCGAACACATGAATATTAGATTGAACCTTTGTCTTCCACAATCTCTGAAGCTGCTCCGAAATATCCGCATCACAACCATTAGCTTCTTGTAACTTCAGCATACCCTTATAGCACGAGCTAACCGAAAACATACCTGATGGATCTCTCTTCCACACGAATCTATCCTTCACAGACCTGCACAAAGAAGACATCGACAATAATAACCGAAATGATTGCAGTTGCACCTCATTCTGCATAGTAGGAACAAAAAAAGGGTCCCAACTCCAATTCCACACTCCCTCAATCCACCTCCCAAACTGATAAACAATCTTGAAATAATGACCGTACTTCAAGAAAACATCCGGGAAAGTAATACACAGTGGCTGACTACTACATCAACTGCTCCTCCAGAAATCCAGTAATTTACCATCGCCGACTTTGCCTTGAATGTGTTTCCAAAACCAATTCTCCGAATTAACATTATTGTCTCCTATCGAAAACAAATTCCTCCACCAGAAGGATGTCTTATTGAAATACCTGCCAGAACTTGGATATTGCACTTCTTTATACAAACAACCATACCTAAACTCTAAAATCTTCCTCCAAATTGCACTTCGATCCATGATAAACCTCCATTTCCACTTTGCAAGTAACGCCTTGTTAACCACTGAGATATCCATCACACCCAGGCCCCCTCTTCTTTCGGTTAGCAAACTGTTTCCCAGCTTGCCCAATTAATCCCCTTCTTATCTTTATTCCCATGCCACAAAAATTTAGCTTGAATTGAAATAATCGACTTCAAAACAGCCTTGGGAGCTTTAAAAAAAAGATAACATATAAATCGGAACACTCTTAAGACTTGAGTTCAACAATGTTACTCTTCCTCCGAATGAGAGAAACCTACCTTTCCATCTTGAACGTTTCGACTTCAAGAAAACGATTATTTCTTTCCAAGAAATCACCCTCCTAGGATTATCTCCAACTCTGACTCCAAGAAATTTAAATGGAATAGTATCCGAACAGCAACACAAAAAATACCTGTTGCTGACAAGACCGAATCTGCCAAGTTTAACCCGTAAAGCTTACTTTACCAAAGTTCACTTTAATACCAGAAACCAGCTTAAATTCCCTAAAAATTGCCTTCAAAGACCATAAATTCTTCTAATTGTACTCCCCCATTATAATTATATCGTCCACGACTGAAGAATATCATAATCACAACTTTCCCCGTAGCTGAAACCCTTAAACACCCCATTCGAGACACCCTTTTCCACAAGGCCAGCCATGCCCCCAGCTACTAATGCAAAAAGAAAAGGAGATAACTAATCTCCTTGTCTAATTCCCTTAGTCCCAACAAAATATTTTGTAGGGCTACCATTAACCAGAACAGAAAAAGAAGTATCAAAAACGCAGGCTTCCATCCACATCAACCATCTTGAACCGAAGCCAAATATAGAGAACATGAACCTAAGAAAACTCAAAGAGACACAGTCGTACACTTTCTTAAAATCCGCCTTTAGAATCAAGCACTCCTTTTTGAATCTCGAAGCATAATCAATTAATTCGTTCACCACTACCACACCATCTAAAATTTGACGCCCAGGAAAAAAAGCAGTCTGACTATCCGATATGATTTTACCTATCACCTGTTTCAACCTCCCTGCCATAATTTTTTACAGAATTTTGTGAGAATCTTGGTTTGTGAGAGTTGTCTTTCTTTCTGTGTGTCTTTTTGTGAGGTTGGGTGTATTTTTAAGTACTGCTATGTATGCCTCTGATTTGTTCTGGTGTTATACCAAGTATGTGTTTTTGTGTGGATATTGTTGTTGTTTGTTTGTTTCTTTTTCTCTAGTTCTTTATGCCAAGGTTGTTTAAGCCAAAATTCGCCAAAGGGGGAGATTGTTAGTTCTGTGCTTTTGTGATTGGCAGCAATTTTGTTAAAACATGTATCACATCAAGATGTTGAGCAAGATGTCTTGACATGTTGGTAAGACATCATTACAGAGATGTTAAGCACCACGTCGTGACATGTTGGTTAGATATCGGTGCAGGTTTTAGGGTTTGACTTCTTGGAAGATTTGTTTTTTGAATGAGAGATTCTTTATGATTTTAGTTCACATTCTGTCGCAGCCAATGAGGGTTATTTTAGGAACATCGGTTCTGTTTCAGAAGTGCATTTGTTTCATACAAAGGAACTTGGAGACTTCTTAGGAAACATTTGATTTTGTTCCTAGTTTTATGCAGAAGATTATGTAGAATATTTGCAGCTGTTGTTTTGGATCTGTTGCGCCCAAAGCCTATGCTTCTAAAGGCTATTTAAAGAGGACAATTCTAAACCTAATTACAACAAGAAAGAGATATGTTTAAGTTTATTGGAATTAAGGTTTTTAATTGTTCTTTGTTATTTTTGATCCACTCTTATATCATCCTTGATATCTGAGTTGAACTGTGCTTATTTGTGAGCCATTCATGCATCACTTAGATGCTTGAAGTGGACTGATTTTATTGAGTTATAATTGTGAATCACTCATAAGCTTTTAAGCAAGAGTGGATTTTGTGTCATTGGAAGTGTGTCTTCTATTATTCATTGTCATAAGTTTTATCATTGGGGTGTGATTGAAGGGAAGTGAGAAGGGTCTCATATCTAGGAGTGTCTTAGATAGAAATAACACGGGTAATGATTAGGTGAGAAGATTTTAAACCGGAGGTTGCTTACTTGGGCTTCAAACTAATACTATAGTGGATTTCCTTCCTGGCTTGGATGCCCCCAGATGTTGGCGATGTTGCACCAAACTGGGTTAACAATTAACTGTGTTATTTACTTCCAGCCATTTAAATTAACTGCATAATTATTTGTGTTGTGTTATTATCCTGATCCCAGTGTCATGACATCGTACTCGACATCTGGTGTCTAATTACCAGAATTGCATATTCAGATTCCGTTTACAGCCTTCGACCAGGAGTTGGTAGTGATCCTTTTTTCGAATGACTACTCAGGGTTGGTTCCCAGTAAGCTCAGTGTTTTTCCTTGTTTCATATTCCCCAATGGACTCTTCCATTTTTTCTTGCTAGCTCTTTCACTTTCGGCCGTACCTTGGGTTCATTCCCTAGTATGGGCCCTTGTGATGTTGTGTCGCTCCCTAGTGGGTTATGTCTCCCTGTCGGGCTTCCTTCAAGTTTTTCTCCAGCAATATCATTTTGCAGTCATATCATAAGCATTGTGCGACATCTTAGGACTAAAAATCGACTCTTCTGTATTTATGTCTCCAATCTTGTCGATACAAAGATTTCCAATCTTCATATCTCCGGATAGAAGAAACTAAAATAGAGACATCTGTCTTACCCTAATTTTTACCCCTAAGATTCCACTTATCATATCATTTGCATCTCATCAAGATCACAAGCATGGTATCCTCCTACCCCCCATCTCTGTGGGTTTGCCTTTGGGGAGAAATCACCAAGCATCTTTGTGTTCTTTTTGCCTCTATGATTTCTTACATTCTAACATTGTTAAGCTTTTTCAAAATGAAAAAAAATGTGTTGTTTTCTCTTTCTTATTGTATAAGGTAGGGACTTGCAATCAATGGATCAAGCTTGGTTTCTGAATTAGGGTTTGGATTCTCCAAGTCAAAGTTTTTGTTCAATAGATGGTTCACAAGAGCTTTAACTTCAAGGCATGGCCTATAATATTAGGTCACATTCATGTCAAGATTCATTCAATATCATTTGATCAAGAGAAGTTCAAGTTTGGTGCATGATTTCAAAGATGATTAAAGTATGGTCCACGTGTTTATTTCCATGCCATCTTCATACAATTTTCAAGCAATCATCAAAGAATATTCAAGGGAGAATCAAGCTTCTTTCATTTGGTATTAAAGTATTCATAATTGAGCCTTAGATGCAAAGAAATGGCAAGAAAGCATAAGTTGGCACCTGTTTGGTAGGCCTAAGATCAAGTATGGCATGTCACTTGGTCCAAACATCATAACTTCTTCATTTCTCAACATTTTTGGAATCTACTTTGAGCCAAATGTCACATTTGAACTCCTATACAACTTTTTTTCAAGGGTTAAACATCAATTCAACCTCTAAGTCCATCAATTTTAGGATTTTCTCAAGTCCCCATGTGTGCACAAAGTAGGCCCAAGACCTGGTCGACCTGATGCCTGACCTAGAATTTCAGGTCATGACCTCAACTTTTATTCAATGCCATTTTCAATACAATCATCCTTTTGATGTGATTCTTTTTGCATTTTATTCTTTACCATGAGAAGATCATTTGGCACAAAGAAAATTAAAAAACGCATGAGTGGATTCCATTTGGCCTAAGTTCAAACATGGCGTCATGAACTTTGTTCCCCATGCAAGTTTCAGGTCATGATTTTCACTCCAAACTCAATCTGGGACAACAAGCACATGTGCAACTCTTTTGTGAAACAAAAACGCATGTAAACAAACACAAAAATACTTGTTTTCATCCTCAATTCACGCATTTCATGTTGCATTTCACACGGATTGCAAAACACCAAAAATCAACCCTATCTCACACGAATTCTTTACAATTTCACACGTACCATGACCTCACTTCACTTCTTATAAATAGAGGATCATTAAAGAAACTCCGAAACCATTGAGCTCGAAACCTCTCAAAAACCAGAGATCTGAACTTCTAAATCAAGCTTGTTTCAACTTGTTTCTTTGCCCAGAATCCATCATCGGTCTCCTCTGAAGCTAACTGAAGCATTGTCGTAGCTTGAAACCTCCTTCAACCTTCAACTCAATTTCACCATTGTTGACCTTCGAAGATTCAACTGAAAAGTCAGTTACAAGTAACATTTCTGAGCAAACGAGTTTCCAGTCTCTTCGTCTTGTTCCACTGATCAAAAGCCCTCACTTACCTTGAATTTATCTTTTGATTTAGTCATTTAATTTTACTTTGAAGAACTAGGGTTCTTCATGTTTTCGAGAAAATTCTCTCTGCTCAGAGCAAATCAATTGCTCTAATGTAGAGAGACATGAACGATAACTTGAGTGGAAGCTTGCACGTTTGGTGTTTGAGCTTAAAACTCAAAGTTCATAATTCTGCAAAATCGAACAAAGGTTAAAGATGACGCTGAGATGCACACATTTTGGTGCCAAATTTAAATTCTAGACAATCATGACCTAACATGTAGCTAGCCTTTTTTTTTATTCCAATTTTTTTATTTTCTTTTCCTTTTCTGATTTATTTTTAATAGCTCCTTTATTATTTTTGACTCAAATTTTATTTCTTAAATCATAAACATATTTTCTATCATATATATTTTTTTCATAATTTTTAAAAATCATTTTGCATTTAATTGATTTTTCTTTCATTTTTTCATTTTATTTTTATCTTGTATTTTATTTTTTTAATCATTTTGAAACATTATTCACTTCAACTTTTGCGATCTAATTTAACATAATATTCTTGAATTTTCATAATTTTTTCAACCTTTTATTTGGTGTTTTGATGCATCTTTTGAATTTTTCTTTTAATTTCCATTTTTAATCATTTTAAAAATCATCTCTATTTCATTTTTATTCATATTTTTGAATGTTTGTGATTTGGCCTTTAATGATTGTTTGGTTGATCATGTGTTCAACATTTCAAGTGATTGATTGACGATCCATTGGTTGATTCAACCTTCTCTGGTTCAAACTTGCTTATAAATGATCATCTAATCATTTATGGCACTTTGCATCAGAGATAGGTTATCCCTAGTTGGATCATACTTTGAGCCTTTGGCTTGTTTGATAAATGATCCCATACATGATTGCCTCAACTTTCATCTCTCCTTCTTCCTCTTCTTCTTTTGTTTTTTGACTTTTGTGTTGCATGTTTTAGGAGGCTAACTTTGTGTTAGTTCTCTAACATGTCTGACACATAAATTGTAATTTACCAGGCTTAAATAGGTGTGACTTCTACATAAGTCCAATTACGATTGCTTAACATAGCGCTAAATTATTCTGACTCGATTAAATTCTCATTAACACTAACAATGACATATTAATTGTGCTAACATCTAACATTTATTATATGCTCTTTACATTTATGTCATTTACACTTTTATGTCATTTACATTCATTGTCATTTACATTCTAGGTGTTATTTTTGCGTTTTATTGCTTTCTTATCTCAAAAGAACAAAAACATCATAAAATGGTCAAAACCATAAAATCTTTAATTTGATCTCTTGGACTTTGTGTTACTATCCCTTGCTTGAGGAGTATTGTGGACCTTGAACATTAGGGTTTAGTCTTTCCCTTTGCTTGGAGTGGTATCTGAGACCTTATGATCGATCTGAGACATAATGCTTCATCTGAGACTTTTTTATCTTCAACTTAAGATTTGAAGGATCTTTATGGCTTGGTGACCTTGGTTATCCATATAAGTTTTCTTTGATATTCATTTGTGTCTGTGCTTGCTTATCTTGTGGCTCAATCCAAAGGAAAAGGAATGCTTGTTTTGACCAATGTCAAATGCTTGCTTCATCTTGTGGTTAGTACACTTGCACACACAAAGGCTTTCTCTTGGGCTACCTTACAATGAGACCATTTACTTTATGATTTAGGATAGTCTCTTGATCTCCTTCCCACGTCTTAAATTTTCAAAACTTCTCCCTATTTCAAATACTTCTTGTTTTCAAACTTCACGCCTTTTTCTTAATAAACCTTGACTTTGTCAAGTGATCCATAAAATCTTTTTCTCAATAAATGCTAAAACACTTAAGCATATTCGAACTCTTTTCAAAACATCTAAAAAAGAAAAACCTCATCAAACTCATTTTTGCGCCTTTGTGCACTTTTCTTTAAGAGTCTTTTTTCAAAAGACTAGATACTAGTCTATTCTTGTAGTGATGCAAACCACTATACTTCTACAAGATGTTGAGAAATGATTGACATTTTCCACTTGAATGTGGAGATGTACTTGTGAGAAGGTCCAAGTAAAAGTTCTCCATATCAAGATGATGCAAATGCTCATTTCCTCATGTTTGTGGGTAGTAAATTGAGTTTTCCACTCGAATACGACAACGTGATTTTTCATTTAAAATCAATCAATAAATAATCTAGCCTTTTTATAAACACAGATTTGCAAGTGGTTCCTGTTGAGTACAACGGATGTTGTGAGGTGCTAATACCATAGTTAGATGTCAAACATGTTTTATATTTCTTATTAATACTTGACATTTTTCAACTCTTTTATGTTTAATTGTGGATTTTAATCTTGAATTGTTGTTATTCTTCAAACATTGTGAAATTACCTTTGGTGCTTGTAATATGTGTGTTATTGTGCAGAAAAGGCACTAATTTATCAAAGAAGTAAGACACAAAGAAAGGATATGAACAAGTTCGCTTTGCAAACTTGCCAGCGAATGTTCGCTTTGCGAACATCTGGCGAAGCTCCAGCGAATGGTCCTAGACTTTGGGCAGTAAGAAAAGGGACTAAAGTTCGCTTTGCGAACTTCCCAGCGAATGTTTGCTGATTCATCGCTTTGCGAAGACTTGGCGAAGGACACCTTGGATGGGGCAGTAGCTAAAGGGGCCTAAGTTCGCTTTGCGAACTTGTAGGCGAATAGTTCGCTTTGCGAATAAAAGTTCGCATTGCGAACTTATGCAGAACTTCTGAGGCGATTTAACTTATCAGAGGCACCTCAGGTGCCAATTTAGTAGTTCGCTAAGCGAACAAAAAGTTTGCAGTGCAAACTGGTCTGATTTCAAGTGTACTATAAAAGCACTTTATGTAATTTCTTGGGATCATAACCTCATTTTATCACACAAAAACCTAAGTTTCTGATATTTCTTCATCTAAGAGAGATCTTTCACATTGAGAAGCTGGATTTGCATCCGATCTCGATTATTCGACGCAGATGCTTTTTCATCTCCTCACGAAACTTATGTAACAAGCTACCATGAATATGTGTAGCTAAACACATCTTGTGTCAAGATTAGTGGTAGGTAAGCCTTCATTTTGTATATATTGATCTTGATTGTAGTGTGTGAACTTTGTTGATGATAAATATAGATGAAAAACATTGCTTGTATGGTTTATATTTTGTTTTAGTTCATGATTGAGAAATATGTTCTAAAACTTGACTTAAGTTTCAATCCATCAGCAATCATGAGGCTAGAGATAGTTTTGAAAGTTGATGTTCATAAATATTGATCTTGAATGTTATCATATTGATAGTTGGAGTGAGAGATCATCTAAGGATCAATATGGTAAATCCCACAACAAGTGTTAGAGATAAACTTGTTTAGAGGAAATGTGGCTATATTCATTGTTAACAAGTTCACATCCTTTATCGAGTAAATACGTACGAAACGGATTATCGGACCCTAATCTTGGCATGCTTTTACCAAATCTTTTAAAACCAATTTCTTTACCATTACTAAATTCTTATGCAAACGATCTGATACAAAACAACTAAACTCTTTGTTACTTTAAAAGTTTAAAATGATTTTGACTATAGAACGGCGGCAATATACATACAATCCATGTGGAGACGATAAAACACCCCCTGAAATACTTTTCAACAAAATGGCGCCATTGCCGGGGATTGTTGTTATATTGCAAGCATTGCAATAGTTGTTAAGTTTTAAGCTTGTATAACTTTTTCTTGAACTTGTTAATTTGTTTGGCTAAGTGTGCAGACTCTATTTATGCGAGGAGGCAAAACTAGGCGGAGGAGGCAACTTGCTAAGGAAAGACGAGAACGAGAAGAAAGTTCAACTTCGACACCAACACCACAGTTAATGCCAACCATGATTGCACCACCACCACCACCACCACCTGCTTCAACACCTGTAGCACCCCAAAATTTCCCCTCCTCTTTCTAACACTAACTGGCTTATGTCTAATTTCATTTTGCATTATCATTTGTGCATATCATTGGTTCTAGACAAGGGACCAGGGTATCTTGACTAGGTTCTCAAGGAGAAGAGCATCTATTCCAAAGGCAAGTTTGAGTTTATTTCTCAATCTTGTGGTTCCTCAAGTCTCAAGACATTCACATCATCAAATCATACTTTGTTTTCATCTGGATCATGAGCAAGCATTGAATATAACCTCTTATTCCTTGAATCTTTGGAATTAGGGTTTTGTTCAGAAGAGCATGCAACACTCCAATGGGCAAGATTTTTGAAGCTTTATCATCATCCTATTGCACATTTTATCTTTGTTTAAGAGATCCTACATCATACTCAGAGGAATTTGAGTTTGGAGCTTGGGTCTATTCCTCCTAGCATTTGTGGCCAAAATTAGGGTTTTGCCTAAAATAAATTTATTTTTGATTCTTAGAGCAAGACTTGATTCCATGGTATTCCATATGTCCCAATGTGCCTAGGTATGCAAGATTGACCATCAATTTGATATAGAGGGGGTTCAATTGATCAGAGGATTGAAAATCAGAAAAATTGGGGATAAAGTCAACTGTGCAGTGAAAAAGTCAACTCTTGACTTTTTGAGGTCAAATTCTTGTTCAACATGTAAAATGTTATCAATGGACGGATTTTGATCCAGAAATGTCAAGGGATTCATCAAAAATCAAGAATTTGGAAAATTTGCCATTTATGGAAAATTAGGGTTTTAGAGAGTTTCCATTTTGGGAAAGTTCTAGCCTAAAATCAGTCAACTTCATGGCCAATTTTCTCCATGCTCTAGACTTCATTTCAATTTTCCCCCAACATCAGAGTTGTGGGCCTTGTTCCAAGCTTTCCAACCATTACAAGAAGTTGTCATTTAGACAAATACACATCAAGTTATGATGCTTCAAAGATAGTGTCACAAGTATGCCATTTTCCATAACTTAGAATTTTTCTAAGTTTTTTCTTGGTAACCTTGTTGGACATGTTTTCAAGGCTACTTTTCATCACTTTCCAAGGCTTGTTTCATCTTGATTTTCAAATAGAGTTTGTTCTATGATCCATAAGCTTTGAAATGGACCAAAGATAATTGAGTGAGTTATGGAACTTCAAAGATAGTGTCGTATTTGCCATGCTCTTGCTCAAATTTCATGCACCACCATATTGCTTCATATCTTATGCACAAGAACCACCATTTTATCATACAAAACATTGCCATAAAAGTGCCAACATTGCCATGTATCATTTGCCCCATATTTAAATATTTTTGCCAAAAGTGAAAATCTTCTAAACTTGCTCAACAAGGATTTTTGTTTCCACTAATCCACTCTGAATTCATCAGCTCTCTTTGTCCTTATAAGATGACAAAAAAACAAACCACAGCATGCCATGTGAACTTGTACCACCACATATCACTCCTTCTCATTTTCAAATTCCACCAAACTTTTAACCATAAACTTTCACCACTGTTATTCCACTTTAACCACACAATCACCTCATATTTAAGCTAAAGAATGAAACCCTAGAGAAGAGATTCATTTTTGGCAGCCAAAAGAGCAAAAACTCTCTCTCACTCTCAAAACCTCTCTCTTTGAAGCTCTCATTTCCTTCAAGTATCTCTTCATTTTTTGTTTGACTCTTCATCACTGAGGCATAAGGATATCATTGGAAATATTTGTTTAAAGTTACTGCATAGTTTCAAGGGCCAACGGAGCCACTCCGTTGAGTAATTTTCTTTAACTTTAAACTTGCATTTTAGACATGTTTTAGGATCATGTTGGGTGCATCTGAAGTCCAACCTTAGGGTAGGCAATGTTTGAATAATTATTTGTGTGTTTTGATGAAGTTCCACTTTGAGTGTTCAAACTTTGATTCAAGATTGCTTGAGTTTTGGTAGTTATTTTTCAATTATTTTCGCATATTTGAGCTCACCTTGATGTGTGCTACAATGTAGTGTATTGGTTGTTTTGATTTGAAGTTGTGGATTCATGGGTGTTATTACTTTAAGTTGAATTTGCATGGCCTTAGAGGTAAAATAATGAAATATAATTGCATTTTTGGATTGTACGCGAAAAACTGAGGGGGAGGGGTGGTTTGTGCGTGTTTTCGGCGGCCCCGGCCGCCGCCGGCGGTGGCCGGCCGGATTGGTTTTTGTCCCCGACGTGGTAGTGTTCATGTCGTTGAAGTGCATGGTGCATGGAAGAAGATGCTTATGTGTCAGCGTGTGGGAGCTTATGTTTTCTTGTTTTGTCTTTTAGTCACTTAAACCATATGTGACCAATTGATTTTGTTGTTCTACATATTTTTTTTGTTGTTACATTTTTATTTTCCTTTTCTTTTTTTGATTAAAAAAAATCTGATTACATATCTTGTTGTTCCTATGGGCCTACGCACGAATTCATTTTCGCACCCCACCTGGGTTGGGCCCAAACGCGTGTGTATGTTTTTATTTTGTGGCTGAATTGCTCATGCACCCCTCACTCAATTATTTGTTTTTTTAATTTCTTTTTATTTTTGTTTTCTTTTCATTTATTAAAAATACTTCCTCTTATTAAAAAATTCCAAAAAAAAATCATGAACCTACTTTATTGTCTTATTTAATTTTCTATGAATTTTATTTTCAATTTCCATTTATTTTGATAATTAATTCTGATTTGCTTTTCCAAAGTGTCTTCTATGCCTACCGATGAGTTTAATGCTTATGTTTGGTGACTTTGCCATGCTTTCTTGAGCTGTATTTTTTACCATGTGTTTACACTTGATTGAGGAATGTTTGAATGTCATGTTTCTGCCTTGGTGATTAATTTTTGATTATTTTCCATGTGGTTCTCATTGCTCCTCGATTATTGCTCGGTTAGCTTGATGTGTGTGATGTTTTGATCCAATTAGTGATGAAATTTTGTGATTCTTGTTGAGACCTTTTGTACATTCATTCTTGATGGATATAGTATGATTGTGGAATTTATTTGGTTTTTTATAAAGCATGTTTCTATTTTTGGTTGATGTTTACATGTAACTTGAACTTTGAATGGAATGTTTTGGATACTTAATCTAGTTTGTGATCATTTGGCATGTCTATGTTTGGATGAATCTTGTGATGTTTTGGTGATTGATAACATGCTTCCCTAGGGTGTTTTAAGCCTTGGTTTCATTGTCTTATGATCATTTTTCAATTTATATTTGATTTGTCAACTTTGATGATGATTTGGATATGATTTTTGAACTTTCTTAACTTAGTTTTCCAGGATGCCTCTTTGCATAACCCTAATGATGTGTGATGACATTTGTATGCCTCAATTAATGTGTTTGAAATTCTGGTCCTCATGTTTATGGGCTCATTCCATGATCATTTCACCTCACACACATCTCATGTTTCACTTGCTTGTGTATGGATGTTTTGGCTATAGCTTTTATGTATGCTTTGAATGTAATCTTTCTTGTGTCTTCTTGAGATTCTTGGATGATGTTTGGTTTGATGTTCATGATTACCTTGCTGCCCTATCTTATATCTCACCTCATTTGGTCTCATCTATCATTGTTCTATGTCTTGTTACATCTCTTATGGAATTCTAGATCACTTGAGTGTGTTTGAACACTTTGTCTTGTATGATCTTGTTTGCTTGGACATGATGATTGGTTATTACTTTGTATGAGGTTTTCCTTGTTGCTTTGCTTCTTGAGTTGAACTTCCATGTTTGTTCACTTTGTTACATCTTCTTCTTCATCTCTTACTTCTTTCTCCTCCCCTAAGTCTTAAGACTTGTTTAAGTCTTGATTTTGTTTTCTTTTGTGATTGATTAGTAGAATGTTTACTTGTGCTTGTTCACATGATCCCTTAGGATTACTCGTCCCCCTTAATTTCTGATTAAGGTGGGAGTAGGAGAGACATTAGGCCTTCAATCCTTTGCATGCTAACAATTAGGATAGTCCCTTTAAACCTTAACCCTAGGTCCATCATTTGTATGATAACATTAGGTAGACTTCCCTTTAATCTTGACCTTAGGGCCATTTTGTATGATAACATTAGGATTTTCATATTCCCATTAGTGTTTTCTTTTCAACCTTTGAGTCTTATCTTCTCATCTCAAAACAAGTATGACACTTAATAAGTACAACGAGCATTGTGCGCCATGAGCCTTAAGTACATAGGAAATGAAGAATAAGGGGTCTCCCTTCACTCTTCTAGAGTGTTTAGCATACGTCCCATTGGGGGCGATCATGCGACACATTCGCTCCTATGTCATAGACTTTAGTGCAATGTGAGTTTCAAACCAACTTCAATCCACTTCTGTCTAAAAAAACACAACCCAAGTTCAAATCATTTTCATCCTTCGGGATTGTTGGGTTTCAAATCATTTTCAGAAGAGAGCACATTATTTCCATTCAGCCGCAAACATGCATCGACCCTAACTATCGGACGTGAACCTAATGTCGCTCATAAAAAACCCTTCCCTTTTTTTTTCCATAGTCCCACAAACTACGGACGCTCTGATTTCCTCTCTCTGGTTAGATTTAGGATACGTAGGCACAAGATGACGATGTCTTGGCGATTACCATTCCTTTTTTTTCCGTAGTCCCACGAACTACGGACGCTCTGATTTCCTCTCTCTGGTTAGATTAAGGATACGTAGGCACAAGACGACGATGTCTTGGCGAGTAACCTCCCCCCATTAGTGCGTAGTCCGTCGAACGACGTCGACCCTGATTCTTCGTTCGTTCACGAAGATACATAGGCATAGGTTTGCGATAATCCTTACGATAATCCATTTTTGTTTTTCCCTTCCCATTTCCGTTTAGCAGTAGGTTTTAGATAACTCACCCTTTGATTAGACATCAAGCGTGGATCCCATCGAGTACGATGGACGCGTGGGGGTGCTGATACCTTCCCCTCGCGTAACCGACTCCCGAACCCGGACTATGTTTGCGATGACCATGTCTTCTCCCTTTTGAGGTTTCTTCGACTGTTTCCTTTCCTTGCGTTGGGATAAATAACGTTTGGTGGCGACTTTTCTGTTTCGTTTCCACTGGTTGTTTTTCGCATTTGCGACAGCTGGCGACTCTGATGGGGACTCTGGTTCCCTATGCGAGTCAATCCTAGCGCTTGTCTGTTTTATTTCATTGGATGTTTATTTTGTGCATTATTTGTTGTATATTACTGTATTTTACTGCATTTACTGCATTCCGATTACTGTTATCATATTGCTTTGCTGCTGTTGTGCTATTGGGTGAGTTGGATTCATGTGAGATAAGCCCAATACCCAGGCTTGAGCATACACCTAGGATTAGAGTGGAAAGTAGTGTGACTTGTGTGGCGTCGGGCCAGACTTAGTATACACGAAAATTCCACATCCAGCCGAGGTTTTCTTTGGTAATGTTCTATCCTGCGCATTGGGGCAGATGATAGAATGTAACCTAGAGAGCTGTCGACTCTGGCGACCTTTCCCGAGGACTCAGTTGAGGCACTCCTCCCAAGAGGTATTAATGCCAAACCAGAAATGGTGATCGTATCATCATTTCTCGACCTGAGAGTTCGTGATGCTAAGAATCCTCGGTTTTTATAAAACCCACATGTGAGAGGGGCTGAGTCTTTACAGGTTTGCAGGTAACTTTGACCTCCGATCTACCCGGTATTTTGGATTTCTTATCAGTGTGGGCTTTTTATTCCGATATCCTGGTATTCTGATGGGTCCGTTATTCTGGATTTCTGGGTTTCTGGTATTATGTGGAAGCTGGGTCTTATTCAGTCAGTAGTACAACAGCAATGCAGAGCTTTATGGATACCTTGATCCCATGTGTGCATTTGCATCATCATTTTGCATTTTTACATGTTTGTTTATTTTCAGGGTTTGCATCCTATCCTTAATTTCGGTTTCTGAAGATTGTCAGAGATAAATACTGAAAAGAAGAAGAATATCATAGTGTACAAGTTCCCGCAACTTTCTTTGGACTTTGTTCTCAATTTGATGGCTATGGCAGATCCCAGTGTTTTAGCAGACTTCAGGAAAGAGTATGGAAAGATTCTGAATTTTGTCCGCAATATCACTGATTACGAGTTTAGGGCTCTACACAATCTGGTGCAATTTTATGACCCTCCACTGCGTTGTTTCTTATTTCTTGATTATGTTTTGGTCCCGACACTGGAGGAGTTCGCTCTTATTTTGGGTGTCTCTATCAAAGAGGAAGCGCCTTTCTATTATTCTGAGGAGGTTCCTAATTTGGAAAAGGTCGCTGCTACTCTGCATTTGGATCAGTCTCTTTTGGAAAATAACGTTGCTAGTAAAGGAGGATGTAAAAGGTTTTATATGAATTTCTTGGTTGGTCAAGCTGACATATATGCTAAGGCTAGGTGCTGGCCAGTGTTCAACGCAATCTTGGTCCTGTGTGCTTATGGGATTGCTTTATTTCCAAATGTGAAGGACTTTGTGGATATGCACGCTGTCAGGATATTCATCATGAAGAATCAGGTACCTACCCTGCTTGGTGATTTGTACCACTCGTTGCACTATAAGAATGAAAAGAGGAGAGGAAGACCCATCTATTGTTGTGCGCCAATTTTCTACAAGTGGTTTGATGATCGTCTTCCTAAGTCTGGGACATTTGTGGATACTCGAGGGATGTTGGAATGGTCCAAAAGGCTGATGGGTCTAAGAGCAGATAATCTGGTTTAGGTCAATCGTGATTTGTTGGGCAAAGAAATCATCGTCAGTTGTGGAAATTTCTCGAACGTGCCTCTAATAGGACGAAAAAGGGGAATTAACTACAACCCTATTCTTGCTGTCAGGCAATTCGGGTACGCCTTGAGAGAACCACCAAAAGAGGAGGATGTTCGGGAATCCTTATTTTTCAGTGGGGAAATTAACCCATATTTGTTGAAGGAAGTCGTAAATGCTTGGGAAAAGCTTCATAAGAAAAGGAAAGCTTCTTTAGGGAAGAGCAACAACAGAACCTTTCCTCCATATGAAGAGTGGATATAGAAAAGAGTAGAGAAGGAGCTTCTGCCTTTCTCCGTAGAGCCACCCTCATACCCGCCGATGATTGAACAACCCAAGAAGGAAGATCTGACAAGAGCCTTGGTTAGAATTCAAAAGTTTGATGCTCACCGAGACACCACAATGACTGCTAACAAGCAAAAGGAAGACGAGTTTCTGGATCAGATTGAGAATTTGAAGATGAAGCTTAGAAAGAAAGAGAAAGAAGTCAGAACAGAGATATTTCAGAGGCGAACAACTGAAGATTGACTTAATGAAGCCTTATCAGCTATATAAGAGCTTAAGATTCGAGCAGAGGTGAAGAAACCAAGAGGTGAGGGTCCTAGACTGGAAGATGTTTTTGGTGAAGACGCTTGGGAAGAACGATGTCAGTACTTGGAAGAAGTTATGAGCAAGCGTGATATGCTTATTCAAGAATTGATCAAGAAGCCGAAGCATCCCGATACGAGAAATCTCTTCAAAGAAGTGCAAGCTTAGTGCAAGGAGCGAGGAAATTGGAAAGGCTGACCATGGTGGACTTCGATGATATGCCTTAGTTTTCTTTTTCTGTTGTATGTGATCACCGCCAGGCTTGTTGGTTGGGATCCCTAATTATTGTATTCAGGCATCTTTCTTTATTTTGGGCTGTATGTATTAACAAATGATTATTCTTTGGCTTTCTAGTATATGAGTAGATATTGTTGGTATTCCGTTCTGTCTTGTTGCTCATTATTAAACTGGAATCAAGGGGTGGATCGCCCTGTGAATTCTCAAACATGTCATTTGCATTTGCATTTACATACTCATGTGCATAACAGGTGTTTTTGTTTGGTTACCTTATCTCTGGCTGATATTTTCTAGTAGGATTGCTAAATTTCGCACTCACCGCTACGCTACTCGCAACAATCAACGAAAAGTCATGGATCAAGTTCAAGTTGAGCTCCAGGAAGTCCACAATCAAATGAATTAGTTTATGAATTTAATGCAGGACGTTGCCCAAGGCCAAGAACAACTAAGGACTCTTGTTCAACCCTTGATAGCCAGGGTCGATGAATATGGAATTGTTCATGGAGGTATTCAGACTAATGTTATTCCTCCGGGCGGAGGTGGTATTGGTGGTGTCCATGTTGGTCCTCCAGGCGGAGGTATTTCTATCCCTAATGTTGTTATTCCTCCGGGCAGAGGAGCAGCTGTTGAGATCCCTGCAGTGGTTGGCGCTGGGGGCCATCACTGGATGGAAGATCAGCAAGATGATGTTTTCTCCATGCAAGGTGGGGATGTTGGCCACCAGACTGATGCCGACAGAAGGTTCAAAATGATTGAGGAAAAGATGAAGGCTTACGACAATCATAACTCGTTGGGTCTGGATATGGATGATTTGGGATTGGTTCCTGGTGTTAAGGTCCCTCCTAAGTTCCAGGTGCCTACCTTTGACAAATATAATGGAGTTACATGCCCTAAGACTCATGTTAGGGCCTATTACAGGAAGATGTCTGCCTACTCGGAGGATGAGAAGTTGTTAATGCATTTCTTCTAGGATAGCCTGGCCGGGGAATCCCTGGAATGGTACATGCAGCTTGAAAGGAGTCGTATCCGTAGTTGGCGCGAGTTGGCTGAAGCATTTGTCAGACATTATCAGTACAACACATATATGGCTCTCAATAGAATGCAACTACAGAGCCTGTCACAAAAGAACAACGAAAGTTTCAAAGAGTATGCCCAGAGGTGGCGTGAACTGGCTGCCAGGGTTCAACCTCCCATGGTGGAGATGGAGTTGATTGATATGTTCATGGCCACTCTTCCGGGGCCTTACTATGAAAGATTGGTAGGTTGTTTATCTGCTGGGTTTTCTGATTTGGTTCTAGCTGGTGAAAGAGTGGAGAGTGGAATTAAGGCTGGAAAGATACTGACTAACGATGGATCCTCATCTGGAGGAGGTAAGAAACCATACGCTGGGAATTATAAGAAGAAAGAAGGGGATGCAAGTTCTGTTTCATCTTATCATGGTAAGGGGAAAGCACATCAGAATTATACCCGACAAGTTGCTACAGTGGCTATTTCAGCCGCACCGCAGCAACAAAATCCTGCTCCACACAGATATCAAGATAGGCCTAAGCAAGACAGGCATTTTCAGGCACCACTCATGCCTTACTCTCAATTGTTGCAACATCTGTTACATTTATAGTTGGTTCAGAAAAGGACTTTGGCTCCTCTTACCGGCAATCCACCACCCGGTTATGACGCCAATGCCCATTGCGGGTTCCATTCTGGAGCGCCGGGACATCATATTGATAACTGTAAGGCATTCAAGCACAAGGTCCAAGATTTGATGGACTCAAAAGCCATAAACTTCACCAATGATACTCCGAATGTTATCCAGAACCCGATGCCAAATCATGGTGGGTCGAGGGTTAATGCCGTGGAAGATGGGGAACCTTTGGATTTAATAATGGATGTAAATGAGTTGAAAAATCCTTTGTTGGTGGTTAAAGAAAGGTTGTTGAAAGGGGGAGTATTTCCCGGGTGTGCAGATGGTTGTCCAGAATGTTTGCTACAATCTGAGGGTTGTGCTTTGCTAAAGTCAGGTATCCAAAAGATGATCAATGAAGGGAGGTTGCAGCTTGACCAGATTAACAGTCAGAGGAAAATTGTTGATGAGGGGGATGATATTGCCATAATATCCATTCCATACAGAACAATCAATATATCAGCACCAGTGAGACCAGCGTCGGTTATCATCACTATCCCAAGACCAGTAGCTTATGAGAGTACCAAAGCCGTTCCATGGAATTATGGAGCCGATGTGTACTATAATGGGAAGAAGCAAGAATTGGTAAGGCCTTCGATTGTGGGTTCAGGAACCGAAAATACTATTCAGACTGGAGCTATCACAATGAGTGGTAGGGTTTTTTCTCCATCTAATGACCTAGTGGGTAGTTCAAGGCAGGACAAGGGAAAGCAAGAAGTTGATGATTCTGTATAAAGACCAGTTGTGAATGATTCGGTATCAAAACAGGTTGACAATTCTTTTTCAAAAAATGTAGAAGAATTCATGAGGTTGATAAGAAGGAGTGAATATAAGATTGTAGACCAGCTCAATCAAACACCGTCAAAGATCTCCATTCTGTCTTTGCTTCTGTGCTCAGAAACACACATAAATGCTTTGTTAAAAGTTTTGAACGCGACGTATGTACCATAGGAAATATCGGTGAATCATTTGAAAGGGGTTGTAGCGCATGTAAACACCGAAAATGGTTTGGGCTTCACCGATTTAGACTTGACTCGGGCAGGAAGGAATCATAATAATGCTTTGCATATTTCTTTGGAATGCAGAGGTTCTTTGATATCTCACATGTTGGTTGATACAGGGTCGTCATTGAACGTGTTGCCGAAGAAAGCTTTAATGAAGTTGGATACACGAGGTTTGATCTGCACGCCAAGTGACTTGGTGGTGCGCGCTTTTAATGGGTTGAGGAGGTCCGTATTTGGGGAGATTATGTTACCAATTAAAGTTGGCCCAGAAGTTTTCAACACTACGTTTTACATCATGGATATCCAACTTGTGTACAGTTGTTTGTTGGGTCGCCCTTGGATCCACGGTGATGGGGCAGTGACGTCAACATTGCACCAAAAGTTGAAGTACATGGTGGATGGTCATGTGGTTACAGTTTGTGGCGAAAAAGATATAACGGTGAGCTACTTGTCAATATTCAAGTATGTAGAGATGGACGGGGAAATACATGAAACTTTGTTTCAGGCTTTTGAAGCTCTCCAGATTTCTAAGGAGCCTCCGGCGGAGGTTAATCAGCCTGAAGTTTCAATATCCTCATTCAAAGATGCGCGTGCAGTGGTAGAAGTTGGAAATTCCTAGAAATGGGGACAGGTGATTGACGTGCAAATGAAGAAAGATACCTATGGTCTGGGATACAAGCCACCCAAACGGTCTCAAGAGCCTCCTAGGTATGATGGTCCAATTCAGTTTACAAGTGCTGGGGTTTTCTTCAATCGGATCAACACTATTGGGGATGAAGGGGACAGTGACTGTGATATGGATGAGTGGATCCGTCCTTGCATTCCTGGTCAGAGTTTGTGCAACTGGTCTTCTGAGGAAGTCATCCAAGTGACCAGCAAAGAGTAATTGTTTTGTTTTCCACATATGTTAAGTCATACGTTCTGCCCAAGACGTAGTGATTTTCTGTAGGGTTGTGATGTTTTGCTTTCAATTTCATCATTAATAAAGGACGTTTTTTCGCATTCAAATATTTTGATCCGTGTTTTTCTATTTTTTACTTTCTGCATTTATTTCAAAGTAAAATGGCAATGTGTTTTTGTTTGTTGCATTCATAATAAGCACAAAACATCAATCATGCAAGTTTATTTGTTCAGATTCTACCGATAATGATTCGGCTATGGCTCGATATGACTTCGACAATCCCATTTATCAGGCTGAAGAAGAGGCTGACGAAGATTGTAACTTGCCTGAAGAATTAGCCAGACTACTGAAACAGGAGGAACAAATTATTTTACCTCATCAGGAGGACATTGAGACTGTTAATTTGGGCACCGAGGATGCGAAAAAAGAAGTAAGAATTAGGGCTGCCTTGGAAGACATTGTTAAGGGATGATTGGTCGAAATGCTTCGAGAGTATATCAATATCTTCGCCTAGACTTACCAAGACATGCCCGGGCTTAACATGGATATTGTTGTACACCGGTTTCCGCTTAAAGAGGGTTGTACTCCGGTTAAGCAAAAATTGAGAAGAACAAAATCGGATTTGGCTGTCAAAATCAAAGAAGAGGTTCAGAAACAGTTAGACACTGGTTTTCTTACTGTAACTAATTATCCTCCGTGGGTTGCTAACATCGTTCCTGTACCAAAGAAGGATGGGAAGGTCAGGATGTGTGTTGATTATCGAGACTTGAATAGAGCAAGCTCGAAAGATGATTTCCCGCTTCCCCACATTGACGTGTTAGTGGACAACACCGCTCAGTATTCCATATTTTCCTTCATGGATGGCTTCTCTAGGTATAACCAAATAAAGATGGCCCCAGAGGACATGGAGAATATGACGTTCATAACACTGTGGGGAACATTTTGCTACAAGGTAATGCCCTTTGGATTGAAGAATGTTGGGGCAACCTAGCAGCGGGCGATGGTGACTCTCTTTCATGATATGATTCACAAGGAGATTGAAGTCTATGTTGATGACATGATTGCGAAGTCACAAACGGAGGAAGAACATCTGGTGAATTTATAGAAGCTGTTTGAAAGGTTGAGGAAGTTCAAACTGAGGTTAAATCTGAACAAGTGCACCTTTGGTGTGAGATCTTGTAAATTGCTGGGATTTATTGTTAGCGAAAGGGGTATCGAGGTAGATCCTGCTAAAGTAAAAGCCATACGAGAAATGCCTGAACCAAGAATGGAAAAAGAGGTTCGTGGTTTCTTAGGGAGGTTGAACTACATTGCTAGGTTCATCTCCTATCTTACGGACACATGTGAACCAATATTCAAATTGCTAAGAAAAGATCAAGAGGTCAGGGGGAGTGAAAATTGTCAAAAGGCATTCGATAAGATAAAAGAATATTTGCAGGAACCTCCGATCCTCATGCCGCTAGTGCCAGGAAGACCATTGATTATGTATCTTACGATTCTTAAGAATTCAATGGGGTGTGTGCTCGGTCAACACGACGAGACAGGTAGGAAAGAACATGCCATCTATTACCTGAGTAAAAAGCTCACTGATTGTGAGTTGAGGTACTCTATGCTGGAAAAAACATGTTGCGTACTCGCTTGGGCGGCTAAGCATTTGAGGCAGTATATGTTAAACCACACAACCATGTTGATTTCAAAGATGGATCTGATTAAGTATGTGTTTGAGAAGCAAGCACTTTATGGGAGAATAACCCGTTGGCAGATGGTTTTGACAGAATACGATATTCAGTATGTTTCCCAGAAGGCCATTAGCGGAAGTGTCCTGTCAGAATATCTTACTTAACAATCGATTGAGGATTATCAACCGATGAAGTTTGAATTTCTGGATGAGCATATCATGTTTCTGAAAATGAAAGACTGTGATGTGCCTTTGCCTGACGAAGGACCCAAAGTTGGATCTTAGTGGAGCTTAGTATTTGATGGGGCTGTTAATTCATATGGTAACAGAATCGGGGCAATCATTACAACTCCAAGGGGTTCTCATATACCCTTCACCGCTCGATTAACATTCATATGCACCAAAAATAAGGCAGAGTATGAAGCATGCATCATGGGGTTGGAAGAAGCTATTGATTTGAGAATCAAGAACCTCGATGTGTATGGTGATTATGTGTTGGTGATTAATCAGATCAAAGGAGAATGGGAGACTCGTCAGGCAAATCTGGTGCCTTATAAGAACTAGGCCAGAAGGTTGTTACCATTCTTTGATAGGGTGGATTTTCATCATGTACCCCGGACTGAGAATCAGATGGGCGATGCGTTGGCAACATTGGCTTCCATGTATAAGGTGAATCGGTGGAATGAAGCTCCATCGATCAGAATTATGCGTCTGGATATACCGACTTTTGTGTTTGCAGTTGAAGAGGTATCAGATGGCAAGCCTTGGTATCATGACATTAAATGTTTTCTCAAGAGTCAAGAGTACCCGGCTGGGGCATCTACCAAGGATAAGAAAACTCCGAGGAGGTTAGCATAAAGTTTCTTTCTGAATGAAGATGATGTGCTGCACAAGAGGAACTTCGACATGGTCTTGCTACGTTGTGTTGATGAACACGAGGCATGCCTGTTGATGGAGGAAGTTCACGAAGGTTCTTTCGGTACTCATGCCAATGGGCATATGCTATGGCTAGAAAACTGTTGAGGGCAGGGTACTACTGGATGACTATGGAGTCCGATTATTTTAAGTACACCAAGAAATGCCATAAATGCCATATTTACGCCGATAAGGTGCACGTACCACCTACTCCTCTGAATGTATTGACATCTCCTTGGCCCTTTGCCATGTGGGGCATTGATATGAATGGAAAGTTTGAGCCGACTGATTCTAATGGGCATCGTTTCATCTTGGTTGCCATTGATTATTTCATGAAGTGGGTGGAAGCGACCTCGTTTGCCAACGTCACCAGACAAGTGGTAGCCCGGTTTATAAAGAAGGACATCATCTGTCGTTATGGGGTCTCGGAGAGAATCATTACTGATAATGGTTTGAATTTGAACAATAAGATGATGAAGGAGCTATGCCAGAGCTTTACAATTAAACATCACAATTCTTCTCTATATCGTCCGAAGATGAATGGTGCTGTTGAGGCGGCAAATAAGAATATCAAGAAGATTGTACAGAAGATGGAGCTAACGTATAAGGACTGGCATGAGATATTGCCTTTTGCTCTACACAATTATTGTGCTTCAGTGCGTACATCAATCGGGGCAACTCCTTTCTCACTGGTGTATGGTATGGAAGCAGTCCTACCATTGGAAGTTGAGATTCCTTCTTTAAGAATTCTAGCATATGTAAAGCTTGATAAGGTCGAATGGGTACGTTCCAGGATGGATCAGCCGAACCTTATTAAGGAGAAGAGATTGGCAGCCATTGCAGATGGCCAGTTGTATCAGAGCAGGATGAAAAAGGCCTTTGATCAGAAAGTGCATCCTCAGTGTTTTCAAATAGGCGAGTTGGTTTTGAAAAGGATCCTTCCTCCTCAGACAGATCACAGGGGCAAGTGGACTCCAAATTACGAAGGGCCATATGTAGTAAGAAATGTTTTCTCTGGTGGAGCCTTATTACTTTCAACTATGGATGGCGAAGATTTTACATCCCCTGTGAACGCAGGCGCAGTCAAAAAATACTTCGTATGAAAAGTGACCTGCTGGACACAAAAAGAAGAGTCCAGGAAAAAAAGGGCATCCCGGCGAACCAAGAAAAGAAAAGGTTCAGGAAAAAAATTAGGGATAAAAGAAAAGAAAAGAATAAACCCGCAAAGTTAAAAACCTGAAAAGGCAACTTTGGCAAAAGTGGGTATCCCGGTGGATTGAAAACCTGAAAGGGCGATCCAGGAAAAAGTTAGGGATTTGAAAGTAAGAGGTTGCGGTCTGTGTTTGATCTGTGAGCACTTTTGACACTTGGGAAGTTCGAAGGAAAGGAATCAGTCTAACCAGTCTCTTCGAAGGTCAAAGCATCTGCGGATAAGCAAGGCATATGAGTCATAGTTGAATCAAAGCATGGTGAATATCTATTCCCACATTAACGAAATGTGTATTTTCTTTTTACTTTTGAGAAATTACCTCTTTTCAAGAATTGCTTCCAATTATAAATGCCTATTTACAGGCCAATTCATTCAATAAAGATTTCATTTCACTCAAAGAGCTTTCCATTTCCGTTTTTACTTTTACTATTTTGTTTGCAAAAACGTCCAATATTTTGATAAACATTGCATGTGAAAACGTTAAGTTCCGCGGAGCATATCAGAAAACAATGGGAATTGCTTAAGCAATGGATATTGTGGTTGGTAACCGAGGTAGCCATTTGTGCATATAGAACATTTTGTTATTGTTGTGTGTTTGCAGGGTAGCAGGATTACTTCTCCCCAGTAGAGTTTCTCTCCCCAGCATCGAAGTTTTATCATCCTTAGTAGAGCATACTCCCCCCAACAAGAGTGCAGAGGATTACTTTCCCATGTCAGATTAGTTCATTGTTCCCTAGCAAGTGTTCAAAAGTTGATTGCCCCAGGTTGGACAATATTACATCTCCAACAGAAGTTAGTTGGATATCTTTCCCAGGCAGAGATTTTATTTTCCCCACAGAGTCTTGGTATCTACTTTCCTCAACATGTCAGGAAGTGTAATTTAGCCAGCAATGGTGTGCTCTTATCCCCAGCAGGGTAAGCTTAAAGTCATTTCTCCAGTAGCAGGGTAAGTTCAATGATATCCCCAGGCAGGTTTCGTATTATTGACTTCTCTCCCCGAGCAGAGTGCGGTGTCAATCTTCACAACGGTTTGTTTAACAGTGGTTGACATCCCCAGCAGGTTTTAAGTCCAATTGTTATTGGCACTTTTCAGTATCAGGTTTTGGGTTTTATCTTCAGCAAGGGTTATTTGTAATCCCCAGCAGATGGGAAGTTCTCCTTGGGTTTCATCTTCGGCAGAGGTTGTGATCAGGGAAGTCGTTCAGTATAACTTCCTCAGTAGGGTTTATGACTCAGAGGACAATTCAGTTTGTCGTCCTTGGTGGAGTTGCCTTCGTTTTCAGCGTTTATTTCGCTGAAGTGTTCCTTTTGCATAGCATAAGCATCATTTGCACTACATCCTCCCAAACGCGTAGCATTTCCATTTCGTATGGAGCATTACGCCATAGAAAAATTCAAACATATGCATCTGAAGCATAAGCCAGGTTTTATATCCTTTGCCAGACTGTTTCCCCAGCAGAAAGTGGCATAACTCAGGAGATGTTATTTAACTTTATACCCCAACTCGTGGATTCGTCCTTCCTATTGTTGTCCTTTTCCGGAGGAACTATCTCATGATCCCCTGTAGAGTTATCTGTTTAGATTTCTCTTTTCCCCAGCAGAGTCATCTTTGTAGATCTGTTGATTCTACTAGCCTTGGGATCTGAGTCCGCCTTCGAGGCGGCATTCCTTTTGAAAATCCATCTTGTGATGGTAACCTCTGGTTATGAGTCCGCCTTCGTGTCGGCTTACCTTTGTGTTTGGGATTTGAGTCCACCTTCGTGTCGGCATTTCTTTTGAAAATCCATCTTGTGATGGTAAACTTTGGTTATGAGTCCGCCTTCGTGTCGGCCTACCTTTGTGTTTGGGATTTGAGTCCGCCTTCGTGTCGGCATTCCTTTTGAAAATCCATCTTGTGATGGTAACCTCTGGTTATGAGTCCGCCTTCGTGTCGGCCTCCCTTTGTGTTTGGGATTTGAGTCCGCCTTCATGTCGGCATTCCTTTTGAAAATACATCTTCTGATGGTAACCTCTGGTTATGAGTCCACCTTCGTGTAGGCCTACCTTTGTGTTTGGGGTCTGAGTCCGCCTTCGCGTCGGCATTCCTTTTTCTTGCAATGATATGAGTCCGCCTCTGGCCGGTGTTCATTTGTTAACTTTTGGTTGTGAACCCACCTTCGGCTGGTAAACCTTTGGCAGGTCGTGAGTCCGCCTTCGGTCGGCATTCCTTTTAAATCATTCGTTGTGAGTCAGCCTTCGGTCGGCATTCTTATGTTAACCCTTGGTTGTGAACCAACTTTCGGCTGGTAAACCTTTGTTTGGGATCTGAGTCCGCCTTCGTGTCGGCATTCCTTTTGAAAACCCACCTTCGGCTGGTAAACCTTTGTTTGGTTGTGAGTCCGCCTCCGGCCGACATTCCTACTAGAAGTTAACCTTTGTTTGGTTATGAGTCCGCCTCCAGCCGACATTCCTATTAAATGTAAGATCTATGTTTTGGTGTGAGTCCGCCTTAGGACGACATTTCTATATTATCTCTTGGTTGTGAACCCACCTTCGGCTGGTAAACCTTTGTTTGTTTGTGAGTCCGCCTTCGGCCGACATTCCTATTAAATGTACATCTTTTATTTTGATGTGAGTCAGCCTCCGGTTGACATTCTTCTTAAAGCACCTTCTCAGTCTTGAGTTGAGTTCGCCTCCGGCTGAAATTCTTTCTTTCTTAAACCATTTTGTTGTCAGTCCACTTTCGAGTGGCATCCCCACTCTGAGTCCACCTTCGGCTGGCAAACACTCTCTAATATATATCCCCACAGATTGCAAATTTCCGGGTTCTTTTGGTATTCAATCTCCGTGCATCCTGAATGTCTGAAAGCCGCTGCTGTCATTCCTTCATGACCAGGTCGATTGAAAAGGGGCATCTGTAGCACCCCAAAATTTGCACTCCTCTTTCTAACACTAACTGGTTTATGTCTCATTTCATTTTGCATTATCATTTGTGCATATCATTGGTTCTAGACAAGGGATCAGGGTATCTTGACTTGGCTCTCAAGGAGAAGAACATCTATTCCAAAGGCAAGTTTGAGTTTATTTCTCAATCTTGTGGTTCCTCAAGTCTCAAGACATTCACATCATCAAATCTTACTTTGTTTTATCTGGATCAAGAGCAAGCATTGAATATAACCTCCTATTCCTTGAATCTTTGGAATTAGGGTTTTGGTCAGAAGAGCATGCAACACTCCAATGGGCAAGATTTTTGAAGCTTTATCATCATCATATTGCACATTTCATCTTTTTTTAAGAGATCCTACATCATACTCAGAGGAATTTGAGTTTGGAGCTTGGGTCTATTCCTCCTAGCATTTGGGGCCAAAATTAGGGTTTTGCCTAAAATCAGTTTATTTCTGATTCTTAGAGCAATACTTGATTCCATGGTATTCCATATGTCCCAAGGTGCCTAGGTATGTAAGATTGACCATCAATTTGATACAGAGGGGTTTCAATTGATCAGAGGATTGAAAATCAGGAAAATTGGGGATAAAGTCAACTGTGTAGTGAAAAAGTCAACTCTTGACTTTTTGAGGTCAAATTCTTGTTCATCATGTCAAATTTTATTAATGTATGGATTTTGATCAAGAAATGTCAAGGGATTCATCAAAAATCAAGAATTTGGAAAATTTGCCATTTATGGAAAATTAGGGTTTTAGAGAGTTTCCATTTTGGGAAAGTTCTAGCCTAAATCAGTCAACTTCATGGCCAATTTTCCCCCAACTTCAAAGTTGTAGGCCTTGTTCCAAGCTTTCCAACCATTACAAGAAGTTGTCATTTGGACAAATACACATCAAGTTATGATGCTTCAAAGATAGTGTCACAAGTATGCCATTTTCCAAAGCTTAGAATTTTTCTAAGTTTTTTCTTGGTAACCTTGTTGAACATGTTTTCAAGGCTACTTTTCATCACTTTCCAAGGCTTGTTTCATCTTGATTTTCAAATTAAGTTTGTTCTATGATCCATAAGATTTGCATTGGACCAAAGATCTCTTGAAATGGAGCCAAATTGAGTGAGTTATGGATCTTCAGAGTGAGCTACATGGATTCTTATGGATTTCACATTCCTTGTCACATTTGCCATGCACTTGCTAAAATTTAATGCAGCACTATATTGCTTCATATCTCATGCGCAAGAGCCACCATTTTGTCATAAAAACATTTCCATAAAAGTGCCAACATTGCCATGTATCATTTGCCCCGTATTTAAATATTTTTGCCAAAAGTGAAAATCTTCTAGACTTGCTCAACAAGGATTGTTGTTTCCACTATTCCACTCTGAATTCATCAGCTCTCTTTGTCCTCATAAGATGACAAAAAAATAAAACCACACCATGCCATGTGAACTCGTACCACCACATATCACTCCTTCTCATTTTCAAATTCCACCAAACTTTTAACCACAAACTTTCACCATAGTTATTCCACTTTAACCACACAAACACCTCATATTTAAGCTAAAGAATGAAACCCTAGAGAAGAGATTCATTTTCGGCAGCCAAAAGAGCAAAATCTCTCTCTCTCTCTCTCACTCTCAAAACCTCTCTCTTTGAAGCTCTCATTTCCTTCAAGTTTCTCTGCATTTTTTGTTTGACTCTTCATCACTGAGGCACAAGGAGATAATTGGAAATATTTGTTTGAAGTTACTTCATAGTTTCAAGGGCCAACGGAGCCACTCCGTTGAGTAATTTTCTTTAACTTTAAACTTGCATTTTAGACATGTTTTAGGATCATGTTGGGTGCATCTGAAGTCCTACCTTAGGGTAGGCAATGTTTGAATAATTATTTGTGTGTTTTGATGAAGTTCCACTTTGAGTGTTCAAACTTTGATTCAAGATTGCTTGAGTTTTGGTGGTTGTTTTTCAATTATTTTCGCATATTTGAGGTCACCTTGATGTGTGCTACAATGTAGTGTATTGGTTGTTTTGATTTGAAGTTGTGGATTCATGGGTGTTGTTACTTTAAGTTGAATTTTCATGGCCTTTGAGGTAAAATAATGAAAAGATAATTGCATTTTTGGATTGTAAGCGAAAAACTGAGGGGGAGGGGTGGTTTGTGCGTGTTTCCGGCCGCGCCAGCCGCCGCCGGCAGTGGCCGGCCGGACTGGTTTTTGTCCCCGAAGTGGTAGTGTTCATGTCGTTGAAGTGCATGGTGCATGGAAGAAGACGCTGATGTGTCAGCGTGTTGGAGCTTATGTTTTCTTGTTTTGTCTTTTAGTCACTTAAACCATATGTGACCAATTGATTTTGTTGTTCTACATATTTTTTGTGTTGTTACATTTTCATTTTCCTTTTCTTTTTTTGATTAAAAAAAATCTGATTACATATCTTGTTGTTCCCATGGACCTGCGCACAAATTCATTTTCGCACCCCACCTGGGTTGGGCCCAAACGCGTGTGTATGTTTTTATTTTGTGGCTGAATTGCTCATGCACCACTCACTCAACTATTTGTTTTTTTTATTTCTTTTTATTTTCATTATATTTTAATTTATTAAAAATACTTCCTCTTATTAAAAAATTCCAAAAAAAAATCATGAACCTACTTTATTATCTTATTTAATTTTCTATGAATTTTATTTTCATTTTCCCTTTATTTTGATAATTAATTCTGATTTTCGTTTCCAAAGTGTCTTCCATGCCTACCCATGTGATTAATTCTTATGTTTGGTG
The DNA here is from genome assembly GCA_022829125.1 of Lathyrus tuberosus. Lineage (NCBI taxonomy): Eukaryota > Viridiplantae > Streptophyta > Magnoliopsida > Fabales > Fabaceae > Lathyrus > Lathyrus tuberosus. The sequence continues at coordinate 1,149,077 of JALAZF010000552.1, read as the reverse complement.
ACTTTGCCATGCTTTCTTGAGCTTTATTTTTTACCATGTGTTCACACTAGATTGAGGAATGTTTGAATGTCATGTTGCTTCCTTGGTGATTAATTTTTTATTATTTTCCATGTGGTTCTCATTGTTCCTCGATAATTGCTCGGTTAGCTTGATATGTGTGATGTTTTGATCCAATTGATGATGAAATTTTATGATTCTTGTTGAGACCTTTTGTAAATTCATTCTTGATGGATATAGCATGATTTTGGAATTTATTTGGTGTTTTATAAAGCATTTTTCTATTTTTGGTTGATGCTTACATGTGACTTGAACTTTGAATAGAATGTTTTGGATACTTAACCTAGTTTGTGATCATTTGGCATGTCTATGTTTGGATGAATCTTGTGATGTTTTGGTGATTGATAACATGCTCCCCTAGGGTGTTTTAAGCCTTGGTTTCATTGTCTTGTGATCATTTTTCAATTTATATTTGATTTGTCAACTTTGATGATGATTTGGATATGATTTTTGAACTTTCTTAACTTAGTTTTCCATGATGCCTCTTTGCATAACCCTAATAATGTGTGATGACATTTGTATGCCTCAATTAATGTGTTTGACATTCTGGTCCTCATGTTTATGGGCTCATTCCATGATCATTTCACCTCACACACATCTCATGTTTCACTTGTCTTGTGTATGGATGTTTTGGCTAGCTTTTATGTATGCTTTGAATGTCATCTTTCTTGTTTCTTTTTGAGATTCTTGGATGATTTTTGGGTTGATGTTCATGCTTACCTTGCTGCCCTATCTTATATCTCACCTCATTTGGTCTCATCTATCATTGTTCTATGTCTTGTTACATCTCTTATGGAATTCTTGATCACTTGAGTGTGTTTGAACACTTTGTCTTGTATGATCTTGTTTGCTTGGACATGATGATTGGTGATTACTTTGTATGATGTTTGCCTTGTTGCTTTGCTTCTTGAGTTGAACTTCCATGTTTGTTCACTTTGTTGCATCTTCTTCTTCATCTCTTACTTCTTTCTCCTCCCCTAAGTCTTAAGACTTGTTTAAGTCTTGATTTTGTTTTCTTTTGAGATTGATTAGTAGAATGTTTAATTGTGCTTGTTCACATGATTCCTTAAGATTCCTCGTCCCCCTTAATTTGTGATTAAGGTGGGAGTAGAAGAGACATTAGGCCTTTAATCCTTTGCATGCAAACAATTAGGACAGTCCCTTTAAACCTTAACCCTAGGTCCATCATTTGTATGATAACATTAGGTAGACTTCCCTTTAATCTTGACCTTAGGGCCATTTTGTATGATAACATTAGGATTTTCAGATTCCCATTAGTGTTTTCTTTTCAACTGTCACATCTGCGAAAATCAACCGGCGGAAAAAGAACAGAAGAGTCACCATCGAACGTTATTTATCCCGATGCAGGGAAAGGAAACGATCGAAGAAAACCTCAACAAAGGGAAAGGAATGGTCATCGCAACCATCGCCTGGGTTCAGAAGTCGGTTACGCGAGAGGAAGGTATTAGCACCCCCTCGCGTCCATCGCACTCGATGGGATCCACGCTTGTTGTTATCGATCAAAGGGTGTAGGGTATCTGAAACTCAACTGCTAACTAGAAACTGGAACGGGAGAAATGGAAGAACGGGGGAAAAAGAGAAGAAGTGAATCGATAGGACATCGCGTCCTAGGCCTACATATTCCCTTGTGCAATGGGAAAGTCAGAGTCAACGTAGTTCAGACTACGGTTTTATGGGGGGAAGGTTGCTCACCAAGACGTCGCGTCTCGTGCCTACGTATCCTCAATCTCACCGGAGAGAGGAAGTCAGAGCAGTCGTAGCTCGACCTAATAAGGTCGGTTTTGTCGTGCCTTTTAGGTGGAATACGTCAACGTTCACGTTCTAGCAATTTAGGTGTTGCCGCTCGTTGTGGGAGCCTTACGCGTTTCCCTGTTTGCGGTAGAACAGAAATGACGCATCCTTTACGATGAGAGTGGGTGAGATGAGAACAGAATCCCGAAGGAAGACGAAAGGTTTGTTTTTGTCTTTTATAAGAAAGAGTTTTGATTTATTGTTTGTAACATGTATCGTGCTAAAGTCTATGACATAGGATCGAATGCATCGCAAATCGACCCAAGACGGGACGCCTGCTAAACACTCTAGGGAAGCGAAGGAAAATCCCTCAACTCTCCATTTCCCATGTACTTAAGGCTCATGGAGCACTCAACATGTAGTATTTATTAGATGTTTGTTTTGAGATGAGAGAAGAGACTCAAAGTTATAAAGAGAAAACAACTAAGGGGAGACTAAATGAATTCCTAATGTTATCATGCATGGATGTCCTATGGTTATGTGGAGTATAAGAACCACCTAAGTCTAAAGAAGAGAGAGGGATAACACTATATAATGCTTATCCTACCTCACCTTAATCAAACATTAAGGATGAGCTAGGATCCCAAAGGGGTGTGAGATAGTTATACAAAAAGCATTATCTCATGCTATTCACAAACACACAAGAGAAAGTAAAAGATAAGAGAAGAGAGATGTGAGTATGGATAAGCATCCACATACTCAAATGTCTTACCTCCGCCCCTACACAAAAGGTTAGCATAAAACATTCACAAGTATTGAACATAAGTGCTAGAAAGTAAACCAAACAATGCTAGTTGCCTTAAGGAGACAACTTAAGAAGCATACAAGGATTAAGCCACTAGGGAAGGGTCCTAAGGGTTAAGGATTCTTCAAATTCAGTAGGTATAGGTCAAGGTACCCTAACAAAGTAAACATGCCAAAGGAAAGCACACAATGTCAAACTATGCACCAAACAATCATACAAATGCAAGTTATGCACTAACTATGCAAGATGAATGCAAACGAATCATGAACATGAATAAATGCATGTGTAAGCATCAAAGTCATAATTGAATGACATTTAAGAACGTGTAGAGATGTCATTAAGATGGGAAGTGATTCATGGATGCAAATATTGATTAAATAAGAAGAAGTGGTAGCAAACATCATTCAAGTTCCAACAATGAAGCATGCTTGTAATGCAAGTAAGAAATGAAAATGTAAGATGAACAATCATGTAATATGAATGTAAGTTAGTAGCTCATGACACTTGAAATGACTTTTAGAGGTCAAGAATGTATGCACAAAGTCCCCACAAGTATCATGTTGAAGCACATTGATGATTAGGAGCAAACATATTTAAATTAAGTCAAACAAGTTCAAACTATGCGCACTCTAGGTAAAACAAACCAAAAGAAGTCATGTGAGTGAAATGAATCATGCTTGAGCATCCAAGTCAGTAGCATATGACATTTGAATGATGTTGAGACCAAAATAAAAGACCTATAATGTTCATACACAACGCATGTCATTACTTGTTAAAAGTTAAGAGCAAAACAAATTCAAAGTTGTCAAATATGGATGACTTATGAAATGAATGAGGGTGAATGAAGTTAGAATGAGTTAAAGGCATGTAAACATGTCAAATTCAGGGTTTAGATGTATGTTGAATGAAGTTATAAATCATACACTTTCATGCTATTTAGAAGTTAGAAGAAAGGTAAGTGCAAAACTAGCTCAAAGAAGTATTCGATCATTAGTGTATTTTGAAGTAAATGAAAGATGAGGTTCACATGTATTAAATGCATATTAGACATGTCAAAGTCAGAGGCTATTTACCTCTAATAGGTCTCATACAATTCCTAAAAAAAATGAGAGAAGTACATCACACAAGGTACAAACAAATTTAACAAACAATGTTCAATTTGGAGATGACATATCAAAGTAGGAATGCATGAGGCAAATGGGCATTTGTGAGTCAAAGGAGTATTTACAAGCATATGAACATATTATAGGTCATATGAGATCATGTGTGATGGAATGATGCAACAAGTAAAAGCATATTACATAAACAATGGGACCTAGCACAAGTTGAACAAGTGAAGACAATTTGAGGTCATGTGAATTCAATTAGGTGAAATGAAGTTATGAGTCACACATGAATGGTTAGAGGTGATCTAAAATAGAAAGCAAGTCAAGTTTGGATGGCTTTTAGGTCATGTAAGTCTTCATGAAGATATGGTATGCAACACATAAGATAAAGTAGACAAAGAGGAGTCCAATACCAAGTGCCAATCCATGTTCAATCAAGTCTATACAAATCAATCAAAGTTAAGAGTTAAGGACCTATAATTTGGTTTTGGAAGACCTAAAAGAAATTCCTAAACATGTACACAAATGAATGCATAATTATCATGTTGAATGGTTACACAAGGAACACAAAGCCCTAGTATTAACAATCTAAACAACTACACAAACAAGATGTACTTCAACAATCAACACAAGCATGATTAAATGTTGTAAAAATTAAAAGGAAACAAGTGAGATGGAGTACAATCAGAGGCTAAACCATATTCAAAATAATGAGCAAAAATTCATTTGTTATCATGTTTAAACAAGACCTATAACATGCTCTATAATCATTGAACAAACACGTACAAAATAGCATCCAACAGCCAATCAAACATCACCTAAAAAATCCAAAAAAATTACACAGTAGTTCTCAATATCTCCTAATATCTCATGTAAAGTTCCATGTAAAAAATCAGTACCAGACTTCTTATAGAAAATGATTTATGCACCAAGTATCACAAACTATGATCACTAAAGCACAACACAAAGAAAATTCCAAAACAGGCATCAAAATTAATCAAAAATGGAAATAAAAAAATACCAAAATTAAAATAGAGGGTTAGGAACAACCATGAATTTTATCAGAAGTTTTAGTAAAAAGGAACTATTTTTCCAAAAATCCTTTTGAGGCATGCATAAAAAAAAAGAAAAAACTAGAGAATTCCATGGGGGTGCGAAAATAGCAAACAGTCAGTTATTATTCACATGGGCCAAGCAAGGGAGGGTGTGAATAGCCAAAGTAATGAGGCCCAACACGCGTGGGTCTGATGGTTCATAGTGTAGGGTTCAGTCAAATCTTTTGACTCGCTGGGAGACGTTGGATCGAGTCAGTCTAACATGGTTAGGAAAGTATGAGGACCTAAGGGCTCATGATTGGAGGAACATGGAGGTCATCACTATCCAATTATTCAGAATCAAATTAAGAGAGAAAAAAAAGTCACGTGCGCGAGGGGTGGGTTTTTAATGCGTTGTTGGTCCGCCATTGGTTCATTCATGTTGTGTATAATCATTGCTAATCATGGAGTAATAAGAAACCGAACCAATAGGACGAAGACACCTCATCGTCTTCTCCATTACTCATGCATAAGAACCAGAGAACACAAAACAAATCGGAAACGCAAGGGATTTTCACAAACTTTAACCTCAGATTTCTCTATCAATATCGCATCAAATTAAGCAAAATAAAATCCTAAAATGAAGCCCTAAATGCATAGATTACAAATCCACGAATAATTTAAACAACCATTCACTTAATCACAGATAAAAGTGGACCTAAAGTCACGGATCCGGTCACAAATTCTGACAAGATCTCACGTTTCTTTGCAATCAATCTATATACAGCCAGTGCCTCAGGTAGGAGGGCTCAATATGCAGCTATCTACATGACTTAAACCACATGCTATTTCAATGAATGCTTCAAAGATTCAAGAAGGTTATCGTGCTAAAATGTTTAGTTCAAGCTTCAAGAAATCCAGAATACTTCGTGCTATGTCTTCTAATTAACACCAATATCAAAGAAGATGCTTCCAAAATCTTGAATCCTGCCACGAATGGTAGTTTCTATGAAGATGGTGAAGCATTCGAAAGTACTTCCATGGTGACTTTAACTCGGTACTGAGGTGTATAGAAAGAAGATTCAATGGAGAAGATAGCGATGGCGAAGAACAATCTTGGAAGAACTCCCCAGAACCCTTGGAGTGCGTCTGTGAAGTTCAGAGAGAGAGAGAGAAAAATGCATTTTCCTTTGATCTGATTTGTGAAAAATGAAGTCTCTAACCAACTCTGTTAGAGCTTAGGACTTATATACGTGAGGTTAATGTTGGGTTAAGTATTAACTATGGTTTAGTTTCAGTTATGGTGAGGTTTGGTGTCATTGAATCCGAAATGAGGGTGAGGTTAAGTGTTACAGTTGACACGGTTAGGTATGGAGGGAGTATACTTGTTATGGTGTGGTGTTCATGATAGTAGAGATGTGTGGAAAGCATAAAAACACAGCTTGTTCGGCAAGTTTTCACTCTCTCTCTCTTCTAACGTATATGGGGCAAGTGTAGTGTGTACATGGCTTGTAAGGAAATGCATGGTCATTTATGGTAAAGATAGAAGCATGAGGTGTGTGGCACGCTGCAGCAAGGTGGCCTTAGTTTGACATGATTTTGGTTTGAAATTGGAGAGGGATGGAATGGTTGGAACACTTTTAGAAACAAGTTCATGAAGTTGATTTTGGAATGGCATTTCTTGGACAATATGTAACCAAATTACACAATCTTTGTACCAAATTGAAGCTCTCATGGAAAAGTATGATTCTTATGTTGGAAGTTAATAGAGATGGTGTCTTAAGCATCAATAAAAATGGATTGGAAAGTCATGTGGTCCAAGCTGAATTTGGACTTAGAAATTTTCCAAGTGTTTTCTCATTTGAACCATTTGAACATCCTATCTTCAACACACCATAGCTCCTTCAATAATAATCCAATGGAGATGAATTATATATGGTTGGAAAGCTTTAAGAACCCTCTACAACTCTCATGTTTAACCAAAATTGGATTGAAGCTTGTATTATGGTTGAATTTGGCTTAGAAGTTAACACATCATCTCTTGAAACTTACTATAAAAACAAAGTTCTAAAAAGAGAATTTCCAAAAATAGTAATATTTCCACAAATAGCAACTTTCCACACAATCTTAAGTCTTGATGATTCTTTTGACATTCCATGATCAAATTTGGTCCATTACCCATATTTGACGTAAGGAACATGATTTTGACTTTAAAAAATCAAGAGTTGACTTTTCCCCCGATTAATTGACCTTTTCCCCAATTTCCTTGACTTTTAGCCAATCCTCCAATTGAAACCCTTATGAATGTAACTGAGGGCTCAAACTCCATTCAGAGACACTTGTGAACATGTGGAATATGATGAAATCAAGTCTTGCCCCAAAAAATCAGAAATAAACTGACTTTTATGCAAAACCCTAATTTGGTCCCCAACAGTTAGGAGAGCATGATTGATCCTCAGAATCCAAATTCCTCTAACTATGATGTGGATTGCCTCAACCCAAGATGACTTATGTGATGAGATGATGTCAGAGACCCAAGGACCCTACTCATGGAGGTGTCTCAAGCTCAAAAGGTCAAAACCCTAGTTGATGATCAGCCATTATGATAATGCACCCTCCATTACTTTGCTTTCCAAATTCAAATTCCTGATAGTATGATGGGCCATATGGGTTATCTTGGAGATATGACAAGCTTTAATGGATTGATGAATTAGTATTTCACTCTTCTTGCCTTGCACAATATAGAGATGGTGACACCCTTGATACAATGCCTTATGAGAGCTAATGATGCATATGCAAATGTTTATGTCCTAGATGCAAATGAAATGTGAAGCCTAAGCCACCTATTGGGTATAAATAAGAGGGCAAATTTTGAGGTGTTACATCAACCTTTGAATCTTCTCTTCTCATCTCAAAACTAGTCTAAGACACTTAATAAGTACAACGAGCATTGTGCACCATGAGCCTTAAGTACATAGGAAATAAAGAATGAGGGGTCTCCCTTCACTCTTCTAGAGTGTTTAGCATACGTCCCATTGGGGGCGACCATGCGACGCATTCGCTCTTATGTCATAAACTTTAGTGCAATGTGAGTTTCAAAATAACTTCAATCCACTTCTGTCTAAAAAAACACAAACCAAGTTCAAATCATTTTCATCCTTCGGGATTGTTGGGTTTCAAATCATTTTCAGAAGAGAGCACGTTATTTCCATTCAGTCGCAAACAGGCATCGACCCTAACTGCCGGACGCGAACCTAATGTCGCTCATAAAAAACCCTTCCCTTTTTTATCCGTAGTCCCACGAACTACAGACACTCTGATTTCCTCTCTCTGGTTAGATTGAGGATACGTAGGCATAAGATGGCGATGTCTTGGCGAGCACCCTTCCTTTTTTTTCTTCCGTAGTTCCACGAACTACAAACGCTCTGATTTCCTCTCTCTAGTTTGATTGAGGATACGTAGGCACAAGACGGCGATGTCTTGGCGAGCAACCTCCCCCCATTAGTGCATAGTCCGTCGAACTACGTCGACCCTGATTCTTCGTTCGTCCACGAAGATACGTAGGCATAGGGTTGCGATAATCCTTGTGAGTTCGTTTTTGTTTTTCCCTTCCCGTTTCCGTTTAGCAATAGGCTTTAGATAACTTACCCTTTGATTAGACAACAAGCGTGGATCCCATCGAGTACGATGGACGCGTGGGGGTGCTAATATCTTCCCCTCGCATAACCGACTCCCGAACCCGGACTATGGTTGCGATGACCATGTGTTCTCCCTTTTGAGGTTTCTTCGATCGTTTCCTTTCCCTGCGTCAGGATAAATAACGTTCGGTGGCGACTTTTCTGTTTTGTTTCCGCCGGTTGTTTTTCGCAGTTGCGACAACACCATGTGTTAATAGTCCGAGGCATATAGCTCAATTCACATGCAATGTCCATAATGGAAGGCACTCGGAAATGAAGACCAACATCCTCGCTCTTCTATACCAGAATCCATTCACCGGTATGGATCACGAGGATCCTTTTACTCATTTGACCAAATTCTATGAAATTGCGGGTGCGACTGGGGCACCTGAAGCTAAAGAAGAGTCTTTTTTCAAGAGACTGTTTCCACATTCCCTAATTGGGAAGGCTAAGGAATGGTACCTTGACCAATCAACTGCTATTATGACGGACTGGAACATGTTAGAAGAGATGATATGAGATGCAACTGAAAATCCTCAAGGCCTCTTCCCCCTAAAGTGATGGCTTCTTCCGCGAAAATGATGATCATGAGGTGGTGGTGGAGGTTGTGTGTCTAATTGCTCAGTTAATTCTAACACAGCTCGGTTCAGAATGTTGAAACTAGTTGTAAGGGAACGGTTTTGGCTAGCAGCTGTCTCAGCCATGATGTTGAACCTTCCCATTACATTATTGGCAAAAGATTCGAAGTTGTTGGCGTACGCGTGAAGCTCATCTGCAGTGCCGTGAAGCGTTCATCTTGTTCTGTGGCAAATTGTTGTTGTTGGAGCTGCATGTTCCTTATAAGCTCAAGAAGTTCCTCATTATTTTGTAGAGGATGCGAAGGTGATGGAGGTGTAAAGTAGGAGTCTTGGTGATCCCAACTATGAGTCGATGGCATATAATTAAAACCAAGAGAGGTCCAACCGGTATGTTGCCATTGACCCTAGCCTTGGTCTTCCTCAGATTCCATGGTAGATGATTGAGGCATCCATGCACTGGTATGTTGCCATTGACCCCAGCCTTGGTCTTCCTCAAATTCCAAGGTAGATGATTGAGGCATCAAAGCACTGTTATCTTGATCATCAACACCTGTATCCATCGGATTTTCTTCTTCTTCTTCTTCTTCTTCTTCTTCATTTTGTTGTTCTTTTTCGTCTTCTGCTTCATCACTCTCATCAGATTCTTGCAAAATTGAGGTGATTGATTTCACAATATACCGATACCTTTTCTCTTTAACATCCCAGACATGCCCCATCATGGTCAACACCTTCTGACTAAATTCTTGGTCGGTGGTGAGAGATTTGTACGAAAGACCGGGAACACAGATTTTTGCATGGTTGAGCACAGTCTGGATGAAGGAGGCGTAAGACAATGCGGTCCCTCTACCGGAATCACGCAGAGCGTACATCCTGCTTGTAAAATAATAAGGCCAACTGATTTTGATTTTGTTTTTCAGAATATACATCAAGTGGACCTCAGCCTGATCAACCCTAGAATATCCGCCTTTCTTGGGTCGAAGGATATGTGATACAATCCACTGCAGGATCCTGTCAATGGGATTTAAATGCCCAATTGTCACCGATTTCAGAAACATATCACTATCCACAATCTATTCCGAATACAGTTTCTTCAGCATAGAGTTCAAAGCTCGCTTAAAGTTATAACCCTCAACAGTCTGCGTATCAGTTGCAAGTTCTGCAGGACCAGCATTGAGCACAGGCATACTAAACAAATCCCTCCAAGTAGAATCTTTTATCGCAACAACTTTATCCCCTAGCTTACAGTTAAATATATAACCCTCAAACTTACCCATCAAACCAGTGTAGAAAATGCGAACTAAGTCCTTATTGTATTTAGTATCACATTCTAAAAACTTTCTGAAATTTTGAAAATCCAACAGAGCAATTACTTCCTTTATATGCATTCTTTCAGCCATACGACGGTAGTAAGTAAATTGCTTAACAATAGAGCGTTTGCTCAAATTGTTCTCATATAGAGTAGTGAATTTATCTGATACAAGAGATAAAAGTGTTACCGATGAACTAGGAGGAGGTTGAGATGGACCAGCTTGAGATGATGGGTTCCTTGTGATTCTTTTGCGAGTGATTCTTCGAGAAGCCATTGAGATAGATGCTTGATAAGGATGAATAGTGACTGACTTGCATCAATTTGATGAGAAACCTAAACATGGTTGTTGAGAGATTTAGGGTTAGGGTTTTTATGGAGATTTAGGGAAAAGGAGAAGATGAGGAGAATGAAGACTTGATGCAATGAACACAATGTGATAAAGACAATTAAGAGAATCATAAAAAGCATAAACCTAATAAATGGGTCAAAGTACAATCGTGAAACCCAAGAAAATTTTCAGTATCCGTCAGCGACGCGCCGACCGTTGGTCTGTGTGCGTCGACGCATACTGTTGTGTTTTCAATAATAACAAATATCAATGCTTTGAGTCGACCAAAGGGTCGACGTGAGCTTCCCAGATTCTAAACATGAACAATTCCCATTCTGGTGAGTCGACCGGAGTCCTGTTTAGGTCGACTCAACCAGTGAAACAATGTAAAAAGCATATATATATATATATATATATATATGGTATTTATGCAACAATTTTGGATAAATAAGTAGCAAACACAAATATCAAACATTTAAATGGATAAAATATGCTTAATTGTGCAATAAACATCAGTTTCAACACTCAACATGGTACATCCACTTAAAAGAAACTTGTTAAGAGGAACGATATTACCTTAATCACGATTGACGATGAATGCCCTCACATATGGCTCAATAATTCTTTATATTGTTAGTCAAAGACATAAACAAGCACATATATATGGAGAGCCAATATATTTATGAATTCTCAAGCACGATCTGAGATGTCGAGAACGCCTAGTTCCCTACGGATGTGAAAGAAAGGCTCTGTAGCAAGTGGTTTTGTAAAAATGTCAGCAAGTTGATTTTTAGTGTTAACATGCTCAAAGACCACATCACCTTTCTCTACATGATCCCTAAGGAAGTGATGATGTATTTCGATATGCTTGGTACATGAATGCAATACGGGGTTCTTGGTTAAATTAATGGCACTTGTGTTATCGTATAAAATAGGAATACGCTCAAGTTTTGAATTGAAGTCGAGCAATTGTTGCTTAAGCCATAGGACTTGAGCATAAAAACTATTGGCTGCAACGTATTCCGTCTTGGCTGTTGACAAAGCAACGGAAACTTGCTTTTTGCTATGCCAACTCACTAAGGAATTTGAGAAGAAAGGACATGTACCACTAGTGTTTTTCCTATCCGATTTGCACTCGGCAAAGTCGGAATCGGAGTAGCCAACCAAGGAACAATCGCTACCCTTGGAATACCACAACCCATACTTTGGAGTACCGGAGAGGTATCTAAGTATGCACTTAACGACTTTCAAATGAGATTCCTTGGGACATGATTGACACCTCACACACATGCAAACACAAAACATAATGTCGGGTCGCGATGCGGTAAGATAGAGGAGATAACCAATCATACCTCTATACTTCTTTACCTCTACATCCTTACCATTCTCGTCACGATCAAGGTTAGCACAAGTAGGCATCGGAGTATCAATTGCTTTGCAGTTTACCATGTCAAAACGTTTGAGAAGCTCAAGATAATATTTCGTCTGACTCACAAATGTGCCCTCTTCGAGTTGTTTGATTTGCAATCCGAGGAAATAGTTAAGCTCCCCCATCATGCTCATCTCAAACACACCCTGCATCAAACTAGAAAACTCCTTGACCAAGGTCATGTTAGTAGACCCGAAAATGATATCATCAACATAAATTTGTACCAAAATTAAATGTTTTACTTGAAGTTTAATAAAGAAGGTTGTGTCAACCTTGCCTCTTGAATACCCTTTATCAAGTAGAAATTTGCTAAGACGTTCATACCAAGCCCTAGGGGCTTGTTTAAGTCCGTACAAAGCACGTTTAAGTTTGTAAACATGATCGGGATATTCATGGGATTCAAAACCCGGAGGTTGGGCTACATAAACCTCTTCATTGATGTATCCGTTAAGGATAGCATTTTCACATCCATTTGAAATAATTTGAAATTTTTAGTGCAAGCGTAAGCAAGTAAAAGGCATATAGCCTCGAGTCGGGCAACCGGCGCATAAGTTTCCTCATAGTCGATTCCTTCCTCTTGGTTATACCCTTGCACTACAAGCCACACTTTATTTCGAGTTATAACTCCATTTTCGTCGAGATTGTTCCTAAATACCCATCGGGTGCTGATTACTCGATGGCCTCGCGGAGGGGGGACAAGGTCCCAAACCTCTTTTCTCCCGAATTGATTTAATTCTTCTTGCATTGATAAAAACCAATGCTCATCGAGTAAGGCCTCTTTAGAATATTTAGGCTCAACTTGCGAAACAAAAGCGGAGTAATAACAGAAGTTATTTAGCTTGGAGCGAGTTGCTACTCCCTTAGAGATGTCACCGAGAATGTTGTCGATGGGATGGTCTTTGGAAGACTTCCAAGCTGGTGGAAGGTCATCTTTATTAGATGGATGATCCTCCTCACTCTTCATAGGTAGGTGATCTTTTTCCTCCTCAACATGCACTGCTTCAGGTTGATCAGACCCTTTATCAGTGTCCTTGAGTATGTCTTCAGAAGATACACCTGCACCATGAACAGAACTACCTTTTCTGACATTTTTCGGATAAGACTCATTAAAAGTAACGTGTACTGACTCCTCAACAGTAAGTAACCTCTTATTATAAACCCTATATTCCTTACTTGACTGAGAGTATCCAAGAAAGATACCTTCGTCAGCCTTAGCATCAAACTTACCAAGTGTCTTTTTACCATTATTTAACACGTAACACTTACAACCAAAAACATGAAGGTGAGATACATTGGGCTTTCTCCCTTTTAAAAGTTCATACGGTGTCTTGTTTAGAATAGGTCGGATGAGCACCGTATTCAAAACGTAACAAGCCGTACTTATGGCGTCGGCCCAAAAATTATTTTGGAAGTCCACTCTCATTGATCACAGTCCTTCCTAATTCTTCCAAAATTCTATTTTTGCATTCCACAACCCCGTTTTGTTGAGGGGTACGTGGTGTGGAAAAATCATGATCAATCGCATGGCTTTCACAAAATGCTTCAAAAATATGATTTTCAAACTCACCCCCATGATCACTTCTAATTGATATAATGTTCGTGTTTAATTTGTCTTAGGATAACTTGGCAAATCTTTCAAAGGCCGAAAAAGTATCACTCTTGTTTGCTAAGAAAATAGTCCAGCAAAACCGAGAAAAGTCATCGACTATCACAAAACCATAATAGTTACCACCTAGGCTTTTGATCCTAGATGGTCCAAAGAGGTCCATATGGAGGAGCTCAAGGGGTCTCATAGTTGAAACAATGTTCTTAGATTTGAATGAGATCCTTGTTTGCTTCCCCATTTGACAAGCATCACATAAGTAATCCTTTGTGAATTTGATTTTGGGCAAGCCGATCACTAGGTCTTTAGAGACTATTTTATTAAGCAAATCAAAATTGATATGTGCCATCAGTCTATGCCATAACCATGATTCTTCACTCATGATGACTAGAAACTTGTCGCTATTCAACGATACCTCATTTAAGTCTAGCATATAGACGTTATTAACCCTCAAGCCCTTAAACACATCATTTTTATCACTATTCTCAATTATGCAACAATCCTTAGAAAATATACTTTTTAGTCCTTGTCACATAATTGACTAATGCTTAAAAGGTTATGTTTAAGGCCCTAAACTAGAAGCACATCAGAGATAGTAATAGATGAGGGGTTACCTACTCTACTTTTGCCAAGAATTTGTCCCTTGTTGTTTTCTCCGTAGGTAACAAACCCTTTTTTCTTCGCCACAAAGTCGATGAAAAGAGATATGTCTCCTGTCATATGTCTTGAGCAGCCACTATCCAGAACCCATCTTCTTTCGGTGGTCTCAAGACGTTATACCTACATAGTCAATCAAGGGAAAATAGGTACCCAATTCTTATTGGGTCCTCTGTTGTGAGTGAAACCAAGATTGCATTTGGGCAACCATTGATAAATGCCTTTTGGAATAAGAAATCTTCTAAAACGGCATTTCGCAATAGTATGACCCCGTTTGCAACAATATAGGAAATTTAGGTTCACTTGAGATTTACCTTTGCTATCTCTATCTCGAATCACATACGTATACCTTTGATACGGATTATTCATACTTTTTTGATAGTGTGATCGATCAATAGCAAAAGTAACTTTAGGCTTTAGAGCCTTGTCTAATTTGGCCTTAAGGGTTCTCACCTCTTTTTGCCAAATACGTCAAGTATCACAACCCCAATTGAACCAAGGAGACTTGTCCTCTTCAATCTCAGTCTTTGATGTATCCACCATAGAGTTTTTAAGAGCTTCCAATTCCTTTTCGGAATCGGAAATATTTTTCTCCAAATATGAAAAAATCTTTTTGTTTGAGGCTAAGCGTTGAAAAGCTTCCTTAGCCTCTTGGTGTAACATATCAAAAGCTTTTTGTAATTCTAAATGAGACATATTATTAGAGTGATCGTATTTAGAGTGTTTTACCTTTTTCTTCTTATTTCGATGTGCCATAAGACAAAGATTGACGGATTCACTTTCGTCACTTGAGCTGTCATCTTTTTCCGACTCGCTATTGCTCTCCCAAGCAATGTATGCTCGTCTAGATTTGTTTGACTTTTTGTGTTGACGACTCTTATCCTTATCCTTGTCTTTCTTGAGTGATGGACAATCCGGCTTGTAATGCCTGGACTTTCCACAATTGAAACAAGACTCTCTTGACTTGCCACTCTTATTGCCTTCATTTCTTGATTGCCTTCTAAATTTGATGAGATTTTCATCCGAGTGCTGAATTTCATTCTTTCGAATGTAGCTATTGTATCTTTTCACAAACAGCCCCATATCATCACTCGAGTCATCATCTTCATCATTATTGGTTTCATTTTCACTTTGCTCTTGAGATGTGGACTTTGAACAAGAAGCCTTAAGAGCTATCGACTTTTTTTCCGTTTCCTTTGTTTTCTCTTTCTTCACACTCTTCTCATGTTTTTCCAAGTTGATGAGCACTTGCTCATGTTCATCTAGTTTGCCAAATAATGTCGTGAGGTCTAGAGTAGTTAGATCGTTGGCCTCCTTGATCGTGGTGACCTTTGATTGCCACTCCCTATTAAGACACCTCAAGATTTTATTAGTAGCAACCTCGTTGGGAACTGGTTTACCAAGTGTATTGATTATATAAGTGAATCTCTTTTGCATGTCGGCAATGGTTTCCCCTTGCTTCATGTAAAAGAGATCGAACTCTTGCGTTAATATGTTGATTCGGGCCAATTTCACATTATTAGTGCCCTCGTGGGCTACTTGTAAAGCATCCCAAATGGCTTTGGCTGTTGTACAGTGAGAGACTCGATATCATTCGGGTCATGTCTAGGTATTGTTATAGGAGTGAGGGTCATGTCTAGGTATTGTTATAGGAGTGTGTCTTCTATTTTTATGTGTTTGGAGAGTTGTTGGAAATCAAGTTGTTGATGCAGTAACTGAGATGTTGACTGCTAGACATCATTACGATGATTAGAAGTGAGATGAAGTCTCTTACCTAGGGAGAACTTAGGTAGAAGGGTCATTGGGTAGGGATTAAGTGAGTAGATTGTCAACTGGTATTGTTGAGTCTGTTATTTAATACTGCTAATAGTGGACTTCCTTCCTGGCTTGGTATGCCCCCAGATGTAGGTTGTTAGACCGAACTGGGTGAACAAATTCTGTGTGCACTTTTCTTTTCAGCAACTTATTTGATTGTCTATAATTGCCTTGTTGTTTATGTCAGACCAGATGTCTCGACATCATGTAGGACATCTGGGATCTGTTATACCAGAATTTCAGCTATCACCTTATTTTCAACGAACTCAAAGTCATCGTATTGAATTAGTTTTTTATTTTCTCTTCAAAGTTCCATCTAATGAGCTGGTCATTCGTTAAAGTTTTCCAACACTACTACAAGTATAAGGGGGTAAGTCGACTATGATGTTGTTCTTTCATCCTTTTCAAAGTTCAAAACATATCCAACTATGCAAATGGTTTTGTTTTTCTCTATTCGAGGAAACATATCGGGTACTTCGAAGCTTATTCTAACAACATGAAGAATTTCAATGATTGTTTTTACCTGGTTAATCCTTTGACTAAGGAAGCACATGCAAAGATCTGCAACTTAAAACACGGTCCTTCCTCAATTATCTCAGGAATTTTTCATAATTATTGAACATAAATTCACAACTTGATGGGGCGGGGTCATACAATTACTGTGGATCTATGAGCTTGCTCGTATGAAGCTAATGATTCTAATGTTGATAACTTTCTTGAAATTTTGATGACGACAACGCTGATTACTGTTGAAATCAGCTATGATATCCTTCCTAATATTTGATGTTGGTGATTAACTTGAAGATATCTCAAGCTCCATCAACTAAAAGACAAAGTGCTTATATGATTGATATATTTAGCAAAGGAGCCTGGAAGCTTCAGAGTTGTGAAAGAGAAAAGTGTGAAAGCTCGCTTGGTTGCGTTTATCTGAGTGACCAAAGTCTTGTGAAAGAAGGAGAGTAACTCATAAGATTCTAAGGCAATTCTAAAACACACTTAAAATACTTTTAAAGCCTTTCTTTACTTAGAAAAACACCTATAAAGGTTTTTAAGGCCTAGAAAGTTGATTAGTGTTAGAACAAGATTTGTTCTTGATATTTTCTCTTTTAGTTTTGATGATAACAAAAGTATTAAGAGTATAATGGTTTATTTGATTAGTGTTTTATTTATGCAGGTTCTTATACATAAATAATCAAAATCTGTTTTACTTAAGACACACTTGGAGTTGCTTCATTGCTAACTTCTGGTGGCAGAGTCTGAAGAATAATTTCTAGTGTGGTTTGACGAAGACTCTGAACTGAAGGCCTCAGCATTCAGACGAGTTTCTACACAAAGTAATTATATATCAGTTGGTACTATTCAGAGTTGGTGATAAAGTTGTGGACTCTCCGTACTACTGAAAGCAATTGTATTGTCTTATCAGCCTGTCAGCTCGAGTCTACAAGATTGTAAGGCTCAAGAAAAGCTAGAATGTTTTATGGATGTCTGCTCCCAACGACTCTATTAGTACATAAACTCTTGAAGACTCAAAGGTTAAACGTGTTACACACTGGCAAGGGAAAAGTGCATAACTCTTCGGGAGACGTACTTCACCATAGACCGCTCCCTGCTGGATTTTTGAAAGTTTTGATTGATATTGCTTTAGAGCGGGATGTGTTACTACCTATACCTGACGACGTTTCAGATGCAACATTGGTGGGGGATGCAATAGGGTCGTATGTTGCATGGTCGTCAAACCTCATTGTCATAGATGATTAGGTATGTTGAAAACCATTATTAACCTTTTAGTTTTCAAATGTTTTACTTGCATATAAGTTATGTTATGCTTACTTTTACATACATTTTATTTACATTGTATTGTTAGACTCCTACAAAATCCAAATCAAAAGATAATGGGATTGTGCGGCACACCAAGTCAGTTGCATCAAAAAAGGAGGTACATTGATATATATATGAATTGAAAATGTTAATTCTATGATCCGAATTCAAAAGCTTCATGATTTTATACTTTATAACTTATATGATTTTCAGATTCCTACACAAGAGGTGCAACAAGGAAGCAAGAATAAGAAGCCAGAATTAGCCAAGCCAAAAAAAGCTTCTATTCCTCGATTTTGGTTGTGCCTTGAAACATTTGTAGGCACATCGGATTTGATGGAAGGTGGTATCCGTGAAATACCTATGGAAGAAGGTATTTTTGGGTATGCCTATTCAGAAACAATTGCTAAAGAAGACTTGGATCAGATTTTTCAGCATGCTGAATTAGGCATCGGTGTTATAAATTCATACATCAGGTAATCCATAGATTTTATTTAATCAATTGATTAATTTATTTACTCATTTCAATGAATATTCGAATGTTGATTATGTTTTTATTTCAGGTTCTTGTATGAAAAATTGATGCTCCCACGTCAATTGACAGAAAGATTCTTTTTCTTGTCTCCCAGCTGTGTCAACGCAAACCTAATCGATCGAACTGCAAATGCAGTTAGAGATCACTTAGTAGATACATTTATGACCAACAAAGATACAGAGAAGTTGCATCTTTTACCATATAATACTGGCCATGCGTTAGATTTTCATTTTAACTTCCTTTATTATAATCTTTCGCTTTTTTACATTGTGTATAACATTTCCATCTAAACTTTTGTTTTATTTTACAGTGGACACTGGTTGTTGCTTGCGATTAATCCGATAAAAGAAATAGTCTATTATCTGGATTCGCTGGATGGTGATCAAACAAAATACCCGGAGATGAAGATGATGATTGATACGTAAGTTATGCAATTGTTTTAAATATTCGTGTGTGTATTTATTTATTTATGTGAGATTGTTCAAAATATTCGTTTATATTATGATAGAGCCATACAAATATTCCGATCACAACGACAAGCTCGAGTACCAAAGAGAAAAGCAAACAACGTTACATAGATAAGAGTGCAGGTATATTTTCACATTTGTTATTATAATAGTGATGCTACTTGATAACACAAGTTAAACTATATATCCTGATACATATTCATACTTTTTCTATGTGTAGTGCCCTCGGCAGCGTAATGGTATAGATTGTGGTTATTTTATATTGAGATTCATGAAAGAAATTATTCATTTGGAACAAATAGAGATTCCAATCATGGTATGGATTTATAAGTTATAATTTATTTTAAGACTTATTATCGGATATTTCATCTAATTAATTACTTTTAACTAAATCATGCATATTATGTTATATTATGTAGTACTTTGATGAATTCAAGTGTGCCACCTACACGAAAGATAAATTAGAAGAAATAAAGGAGGAATGGTGTCAATACATGGTTGAAATGAGAATTATATGAGGTATATTATTGTTTTCTTTTTTTGTGTTAAGTTTATGGAAGATGTTGTATAGTTTTGGAAATTGTTGAATAGTTTTGGAAGTTGATGTATAGGTGATGGAAATTGTGTATAAGGTTTAAAATTGGTGCATCTTTAGGATGTTTGGTGTAATTAATTTTGGAAGTTGTTATTAGAATTTTGGATGTCTACTTGGATGTATGAGATTTGTATTGAGTTATATATATAATGGTTATTTTGGTGTATGAGGTTTGTGTTGAAATATATATAATGGTTATTATACGGTTTATGTGTTGAATTATAATGGTATACAAGGCCTATGTGTTGAATTATAATGGTATACAAGGCCTATGTGTTGAAATAAAGACTTGTGTTGAATTATACATGTTTATTATACAGGTTTGTGTTAAAAATAGGACTTATGGAAAAAATACACAGTAGACAGCGCTTTAGCAAAAAAACGCTCCAAAAAAAAATGATTTTAAAAAAATGCTTTTAAAAAGCACTCTTAGAAAAGACAGCGCTTTTCTAAAAAAACGCTGCCTAAAGGGTGTCCTAAAGTATACATAAGATAACGCTTTTAAAAGCGCTGCTAAAGGGGGTCCTACGAAAGCGCTTTTCCTTGAAAAAGCGCTGCTAAAAGGGGGTCCTACGAAAGCGCTTTTAAAAGCGCTGCTAAAGGGGGTCCTACGAAAGCGCTTTTAAAAGCGCTGCGAAAGGGGGTCCTAAAGGGGACATAAGGCAGCGCTTTTCAAAGGAAAAAAAGCGATGTCTTTACCTACAGCAGCGCCACCTTAGGCAGCGCTTTTAAGCACTACTAAATGCCAAAGAAAGCGCTGGTAAAGATCTTTTTTGGCATAGTGAAAAGTCTAATATATTTAAGATACTCTAAACAATTATGAGTTTATGTCTGATCTGTTCTAACTGTCGTTTATGGTTCAGTTTCACTTTGATAGTGTACCTTCAGAAAATCTAAAGAAAATTCTGAAATGTAAATGTATGCTAAAGAAGTAATTGGTTTGATAAACTTTTTCATTAATTAAACTAAAGGATTACATTTTTTTAAAAACAAAAAAAGGGGTACAAGATGATTTTTAGATTTCATCTCTAGCTATTGCATCGCGTGCCCAACGGCGTCCACTGTTGTTATTGTCTACCTCCTCATCTTTTGAATCACCCACTTCTTCCTCTTCTATGTATGGAAGAGAGCGGTAGAACTTCTTGTTGACCCTCATTTTCTTCTTCCTTGATCTCTTCATGCTTCTTCTCTGAGGTTTCAGGGCAGCTACTGTTGAACCACCTTCTGAAGGTCGTTTAGGTGCTGCTGAAGTAGCCTTTTCAGAAGCAAGTTATGTTGAGAGCACAAGTACAATTGTAGAGAATTCAGAAGCAGCTCGCCTCTGAGGGGATTGGATTGGAAGGCTTGTAGAGCTCTCAGTTGTGTCTATTACGACAGATGCCTTATGACTCTTAGATGCTGACTCCATATTCTTAGGATTGATGATTGATGAAAATGACTTAGTAGTTGGATGTTTTTATAATGGCTTCTGTGGATACCAAGAGTCTAAAATTAATCCTTGTTTAATTCTTGAAACGGTAACAACCACTAAGACTTCAAAACGTGCATTTTACAAACTTTAATAACTCTTATTACTTGATTATTCTTCCTTTTTGGAAACTGATCCTGTAATGATGATCTGATTTACATTTATTAGTGATATTTTTTCTCTTTCCTTCTTTTCCTTTTATTCTTTTTGATGTGACAAAAGGGGGAGAAATAATAGTAAGTATTTAAGTGGAAACTGAACCCATTGAGTACCTGTGTTGTACATATTGGTCTTTTTTTTTGTCATTTATTTTCTGTTACCATGCCCAGGGCGCATTTTTAAATTTCTGTACATAGGTCTAAGGAAGAGCTTACAAACCTCAGACTTAGCCTATTAGACCCAGAAGAAGCTTACAAACCTTGTATTCTGGTGTTGCCAAAAGGAGTTAAAATGCATTTATCTTGGTGTTCTTAAATATGAAACTAAAGGGGAGCTTACAAACCTCAACCTTGGAACTGTTTGACTCAGGGGGAGCTTAGAAACCTCAGACCCTGATGTTACTAAGAAGAATAATTTATTTTTCTTGAAAAATGGTTCTTAATGCTAGAGTAAATTAAACTCAGCTGTGAGCTATCAGACACAGGGGGAGCTTATAAACCTCATACCCTATTGTTGCAGAGAAAATTAAATGCCCAACATTGTCCTTTAAATACTTGTTTTTGTCATCATCAAAAAGGGGGAGATTGTTAGAACAAGATTTGTTCTTGATATTTTCTCTTTTAGTTTTGATGATAACAAAAGTATTAAAAGTATAATGGTTTATTTGATGTGTGTTTTATTTATGCAGGTTCTTGTTCTTGTACATAAATAATCATAATCTATTTTACTTAAGACAAACTTGGAGTTGCTTCATTGCTAGCTTCTGGTGGCAGAGTCTAAAGAACAACTTCTAGTGTGGTTTGACAAAGACTCTGAACTGAAGGCCTCAGCATTCATACAAGTTTCTACACAAAGTAATTGTATATCAGCATCTGGTACCATTCAGAGTTGGTGATAAAGCTGTGGACTATCCGTACTACTAAAAGCAGTTGTATTGTCTTATCAGCCTATCAGCTCGAGTCTACAACATTCAAGGCTCACTGGCACGTTTTGTAGATGTCTGCCCCAACGACTCTATTAGTACAGAACCTCTTGAAGACTCAAAGGTTAAACGTGTTACACACTGGATTCAAAATCTGATGTGCATCCATCTTCAACGTCTCTTGTACTATGGAGTAAAAGCAAAGAACTTGATCATGCCAACTTCTCAACGGCTAGTTTCTTGAAAGCCTATATATATGGCTGAAGATTCAAGCCTGAATTTTTAACAAGGATTCTTCTGTTGAAGGAGTAGCAAAATCAAGCAATTATCAACTCTATGTAATATACAAATTTTCCGTTTTAGGTTGTAACTGTAAAAGCCTTAAGATTTCTTACCTCTGTACATATTTAGAAATCTTAAATACTTTAGGTCTTTGTTATGGTGATCTCCCGTACCTCTGATGCTTGCATCATGTACACCTTGTTCTCTATTCTGTTGAGGCTTCAGTAGATTAGATTAAGTCTCCTACTATGTGCTTGAGCAAAAAGTCTTGTCTTATTGGGATTCAAGCAACAAGTCTTGATCCAAGATGCTTAAGCTACGTAAGTCTCATTGCTTAAGTGCTTGAGTTGTGAAAGTCTTATTTAGCTAGTCTGATTGAGCAAGAAGTCTCGAGTGCGGCTTGAGCAAGGGAAGTCTCAGTCTGGATGGCCAGGAGAGCAGGTGGCTCGACCAGAGGATGTGAGCAAAAGGAAGTCTTCGACATGTGCTCTAAACAAAGAGAAGTCTCAACCAGAAGACAGATGAGAAAGTAGCTCAGTCAGATGGTGTGAGTAAGAGAAGTCTTAAACACGAGCTATAAGCAAGGAAAGTCTCAGACAGTTGGTCTGAGCAGTTGTAAAAGTCTAATGCAGAAGCATAAGCGATTGTAATCATGAAGTGGTTATAATGAAAAGCTCTTGTGAGGCAATGGAACTTGACTACTCTCAGTTAGGGGAGGAACCAGTATAAATCTTTTGTGTCTTCTACTATTATTTTATTTACTTCTATTGTATCCGCTGCCAAACGAATTAACTCAGAATCTGAACATCAGTTATGATTCTAAAACTCATATCAGAAGCTAAATAATAAGAAAACGCGAAACACAATTTAATCCCCCTTCTTATGTACTTTCCACACCTTCAATTAGGGCACTGTCTATTTGATTAGTAGACTTTTTTAAATTGTCTAACCAGTTATATATTTTTCTTAATCAATTAAATGATATACTTAGTCGAGTTTATAATCGATTATGACAGTCTCTTAATGATTTATAAAGACACTATATCAAAATCTTCTATTTTTGGGCCTCAATAATCAATTATCCTAATCGATTAGGCCATTAATTCGGCCTATGAATTGTTTTCATTATGAGAAAAAAATTATTATATAAAGAAGACTTCTTCTCACTTCATTTCACATTAAAATTCAAAATTTATCTTGCCTGAGATGGGACTTCTTTTGGCGAGAGAACGGATAGAGTTGAGGAGGACGTGAATTACTCATGTTATCTTTAATGGCAACAGTGGCTTGCCGTTGGACAGCGGAACAAATAGCTTTAGAATTCATCATCACCTATGAGAATTTGAATGAGGAAAGTTTGAATCTAAATCTGACATAAGTGACCAGAAAATAGAGATTCGCACTTCGATCAAAGAAGATCTGAATTTTTATCTAAGAATGCAAACAATGATTTCATTTTTCAATTTTTTTTCTTCTTCTTTATCATATAGTAAAATCAAGGGTTAATAGTCATTTTGCCCCCTGCCATATAGGCTCTTTTTGAAAAACCCCCTATAAAAAAAAACTTGCAAAAAATACCCTAACATTTGAAGATTTTCTCAATTTTGACCTTCATCACGCCCGGTCAACAAAAATGCTGACGTGTCAGATTTTTTTTTTTTTAGTGATGTGGAAGGCCAAGTGGCTTTTTAATTTTATTTTTGAATTATTTTAATGTCACCTTGGCATTTCGTTTTTTATTTATTTTTTGGTTTATTTTTAAAAATATGTCATATGTTCAAAATTTGTTAAAGGAGGGAATTGAACCCATCTCCTTTATTTCATAGATCCCCTCCTTACCACTAAGCCAAACAACTTCTTTTGTTAATTTATGCTTTTTAAATGTATATATTATATGTTTAATATTTTTTTCTATTAATATAAACTAAATTATTTTAACATTAGAATTTAGTATTTAGTTTAATAGTTTAATAGTTTAATAGTATTTAGTATTTTTTTTTGCTACATTAGAATTTAATATTTAGTTTAATAGTTTCTAATAATACTAATAGTTTAATATTACTATTCAATTTAGTTTTTATATACTAATATATTAGAATTTATTTATTCAATTTAGTTTAATACTAATAGTTTAATAGTTTTTAATAATACTAATAAACTAATTTAATTTTTGGTATAGTAATTTAATTGAATAACAAATGATGAACTAATTTAATTACTGTAGCAAATGATGAACTAATAAACTAATTTAGTTTAATTACTGTAGCAAAAATTAATACTAATAAACTAATTTAATTTAATTACTGTAGCATAAACTAATAAATTACTGTAGCAAATGATGAAATAATAAACTAATTTAATTTAATTACTGTAGCAAAAATTAATGTTAATGAACTAATAAACTAATAAACTAATTTAATTTAATTACTGTAGCATAAACTAATAAACTAATTTAATTTTATTACTGTAGCATAAACTAATAAACTAATTTAGTTTAATTCTAATGAACTAATAATCTAATATAGTTTTTAATTGAAAAACAAATGATGAACTAATAAACTAATTTAATTTAATTACTGTAGCAATATTAAACTATTAGTATTATATACATTATATTAAACGCCTATAGCAATAGAAATATAAATTATTAAACTAAATATTAAACTGTAGCAATATTAAATTGAATAGCAATAGAAACTATTAAACTAAATACTAAATTCTAATGTTAAAATAATTTAGTTTATATTAATAGAAAAAATATTAAACATATAATATATACATTTTAAAAGCATAAATTAACAAAAGAAGTTGATTGACTTAATGGTAAGTAGTGGACCTATGTAATAAAGAGGATGGGTTCAATTCTCACCTTCAACAAATTTTGAATATGTGACATATTTTTAAAAATAAACCAAAAATAAATAAAAAACGAAATACCAATATGACATTAAAATAATTCAAAAATAAAATTAAAAAGCCACTTGGCCTTCCAAATCACTAAAAAAAGAAAAATTTGACATGTCAACATTTTTGCTGACCAGGCGTGATGAAGGTCAAAATTGAGAGAATCTTTAAATATTAGGGTATTTTTTGCAAATTTTTTTTTATAGAGAGTTTTTTAAAAAACACCTATATGACAGAAGGCAAAATGACTATTAACCTTAAAATCAAAGTTCCCTAAGTTAGACGCTGAGATGTAAGCAACCACACATATCAGTAGTGGGCCCAATGATAAACCAATCAATATTCAATAGTGGACCGCAACACCTAATGTGTGTATTATTATAACTTTATTCTTTTAATGTCATTGAATTTTCGTTATACTTCTCTCTCTAATTACGATTTTCCATCCGTATTGGTTGTCTGATCATTCCAAGCTAAGTTTGAGTCCATTCCACCTAACATGAATAAATAGAATCAACCAACCAGACTTGTGTGTGACAAACATAGTTATGTTAGATTTATACAAAGTGGTAAATTAATGTGAATATAATTGAAAATTTTGTATATTTAATGTTTCAATTAGGATTTTCTCCAACGTGCTGGTGTTGGTATGTATGAAAGTGGACGAACAAAACTATCTTTAGAGTTGATTTTCAAAGGCCAAACAATTCAACTTTACTAATCAAGAGATTTGTAAGAGATATTGAAGAAAGTTACTTGAAGCCTCTGCATAGAATTCCCCACTTCAATGACACTGTCTACATATGATAGAAGCAAAACCGAAGGAAAGGCTACTCTAAGAAAATTGTTGGGTGTGGCGGTTTTTTTTCGCGATTCAAACGGTAGATGGATTAAAGGCTACTCTAAGAAAATTGAAGCTTGTGATTTCTTACATGCTGAGATGTAGGATTTGTATTTAGAATTGGATATGGTTTGTGTTGGAACTATGTTCCAAGAAAGATGAATGTTTAAGAGAAAGAAGAAGAAGAAGGAGAGAGAGAAGAGAAAAGATTAGGGTTTGCAAAATTTTCTAAACTGTATTGTGTTAAAATGCTGTGTGTGCTGTGTGTAATTACAAATTACAAAGCCCTTTATATAGGCTATTAAAGCTCATGCCCAAACAAACATTTCGACTAACTCCTTAACAGCTATATTCGACTCTGTCGAATACAGCTGACTACACAACACTACAACTAATTCGACATTGACAAAACCTATAAAGACTCTGACTTCGACTTCGACAGAGAACTTGAATTACTTCTAACACACCACCTAATTCATGTTCTCGAGATTTCTCATCCCAATGTTCTTCTTTATCTCGTCGAATCTGACTTTCTTCAAAGGTTTGGTAAGTATGTCGGCTAGTTGAAATTCAGTCTTGCAATATTCAAGATCAAGCTTCCCTCTGTTCACTTGATCCCTGAGAAAATGATACCTTCTTTCTATGTGCTTACTTCGACCATGACACATAGGATGATTGGCAAGATCAATAGCTGACTTGTTGTCTACAAACAACTTCATCTTCCCAGGTTCCTTGATCTTGAGTTCTTCGAGCAACATATCTATCCATGCTGCCTGACATGCTGCATACGATGCAGCTACGTACTCAGCTTCACATGATGACAAAGCCACAATGATTTGTTTTCTCGAACTCCAAGAGATTGGAGCTCCTTCTATCATGAAAATGTAGCCTGCAGTACTCTTTTTCTCATCTTGGTCTCCACTGAAATCTGAATCAGTATAACCATATACCTCCGCATCTTTCGACTTGGTCCTATTTTGACATGGCATCAGCACACCATGATCAATCGTACCCTTAATGTATCTCAGTACTCTCTTTACTGCAATGAGATGACATTCTTGGGGTTTCTCCATGAATCGACTTAACAATCCGACACTCTGACAAATGTCCGTCCTTGTATTGTAAAGATACCTCAAGGATCCAATAATTTGTTTGTACAGTGTCGAACTTACAAACTCATCATCAGTTACCTTCTTCAACTTTGCTCCTGTTTCCAATGGAGTTGTTGCAGCTTTACAGTCAGTCATCTTGAACCTCTTCAAGATGTCTTGAGCATACTTCTTCTGGTGCAGGAACACACCTTCAGCTCTGTCTTTGAATTCCATCCCTAAGAAATATGACAAATTCCCTAGGTCGGACATTTCGAACTCTTGCATTAGCTTCGACTTAACTTTTCTTATCTCAGCTTCATTTACACCTGTAATTAGCAAATCATCGACGTACATGCATAAAATGATTCGACTATCATTTTCGACATCATTTACATAAACTCCATGCTCAGACACACACTTTGTGAAACTTGCTTCGATTAGGAAACTATCTATTCTTTTGTTCCAAGCCCTCGGGGCTTGCTTCAATCCATAGAGAGCCTTCCTCAATCTGTACACTTTCGACTCATGCCCTTTGATCTCAAATCTTGGTGGTTAACTGAGATACACTTCTTCCTTCAAAGGTCCATTCAAAAATGTTGATTTTACATCCAATTGATGTATCTTCCATCCTCTATATGCTGCTGTCGAAACAACAATCCTGATTGTTTCCAACCTAGCCACTGGCGCATAGACTTCGTCGAAATCAATACCAGGTTTCTGCAGAAAACCTCTTGCCACTAGTCTTGCCTTATGCTTGGCAATTTCACCATTTGGCCTTCGTTTCAGCTTGTAAACCCATTTCACATCAATAGGCTTCTTGCTGGCTTTTTCGACAAGTTCCCAGGTATTGTTCTTCTCGATTGCCCTGAGTTCTTCCTTCATGGCTTCACACCAATTCGAATCATTCATGGCTTCATCCAAGTTAATTAGTTCTGCTTCAGCCATCATCATTACTTCTTCTATTAAGTCACCATCTGCATCGATTGCATTATCTGGAAATCTCTCATATCCAGCTAACCTTGTCGACTCAGCTCTTGTTCTAGTTGATCTTCTGACATTCTGCTCAGGAGGTTCTTCATTTCGAATTGTCGTGGCCTCAGTTTGTCGGTCTTCTTCAAATACCGTCGGAACTGTCTCTTCCATCTGTCGACCAGTTTCCAGTCGAACTGACCCATGACTCCACTCCCAATTTTGATTTTCATCTACCAGAACATCTCGTCTGATCACAACTTTATCATCTTCTGGTGAATATAGTCGATATGCACCAGTTGAATGATAACCTACGAGCACCATGGTTTGACTTCGATCATCTAGTTTTGTTCTCAATTGCTCAGGAACATGCCTAAAACATATTGATCCAAAAACTCTAAGATGACTTACATTTGGATTCTCACCTGTCCATGCTTCATAAGGAGTCTTCTCGACTAGCTTCTTCATTGGACATCTATTCAGAATGTATACTGCTGTCGAAGCTGCTTCAGCCCAAAATCTCTTTGGCACCTCTTTAGCCTTCAACACACTTCTCGTCATATTCAGTATACTTCTATTCTTCCTCTCAGCTATCCCATTATGTTGAGGTGTATAGGGTGCAATAACCTCATGCTCTATACCTTCCTCTTCACAAAATCTAACAAACTCTCGAGAGATGTATTCACCACCACCATCAGTTCTCAGTTTCTTTAGCTTGCAGCCACTTTGCTTTTCGATAAGCAACTTAAACTTCTTGAACTTTGTGAATACTTCACTCTTACTTTTGATCATATAAATCCACATATATCTGGTGAATTCATCGATGAAAGTTAAGAAGTAACGCTTGCCACCATTCGACCTAACTTCAAAAGGTCCACATACGTCAGAATGAACAAGCTCCAACTTTCCTTTTGACTTAATTGGCAGATCATGCTTGAATGCTTTTCTAGCCTGCTTTGCTTTGCAGCATTCTTCACACACATGATTTGGTTCCTTCACCTGAGGTAAATCATAAACCATCTTCTTCTGATTGAGCATACCCAAACTCTTGAAGTTTAGATGCCCATATCTATGATGCCATAGCCAATTCTTTTCCTCTTCTGTAGTTGACGCAAGACATTGATGATCAATCATGTTAATCTGAACTTTAAAGGTCTTGTTATCAGCCAATGGTGCTTTCAGTACCAACCTACCATCAGCATGATACACCTTCATTTGGTTCTTCTCCAGCTTCATATTATGTCCTTTGGCAAGTAATTGACCTATACTTATCAAGTTACTTGTCATAGAAGGCACATACAACACATCAGTAATGCTGGCTTTTCTACCATCTCTTCTCATTACAGATATGTTTCCTCTTCCACCTGATGTGATATGTCTACCATCTGCAAACTTTATCACCTTCTTAACTGATTCATCAAACTTGGTGAACCAGTTCTTGTTACCGGTCATGTGGTTGCTGCAACCTGAATCAAGATACCACAAATCTGTTTCATCAGCGTTTGACTGAGTATCTGCCATTAGTAGCACACCATCAGAATCATTATCTTCTGCCAGTGCATACTGTGCTTTGTCACTTTCTTTTGCTCGTGCTTCCTTCTTCTTTCGACAGTCTCGAGCATAGTGACCAAAACCTTGACAATTGTAACACTGCACGTCTTTCATGTCAACTTTCTTCCCAGAATACTTGTTGCCCATGCCTTTCTTTATTGAATCATCATGATTCTTTGAACTCTTGCTTGACTTCTCATCACTAGAAAGATTCCTTCCCTGCTTCACCTTCCCAGACTTCTTGGTGAATTTCGCTTGTAGTGCTTGGTCTGATACCTTTTCTCTTTCCGAATCTCTTTGCTTCAATCTCATCTCATGAGCTTCCAAAGAAGCCTGTAGCTCTTCAACCTTCATCTCAGCAAGATTCTTGGACTCTTCAATGGACACTACAATGTAATCAAAATTTGCAGTCAGAGATCTTAGTACCTTCTCAATTTTCTGTAAATCTGTGATTGTTTCTCCACAAGACATCATCTGGTTCAACAGCATCACCAATCTTGAAAAAAACTCCGAAACTGATTCGTCTTCCTTCATTTGAATCATTTCGTATTGCTTTCTCAAGGTTTGCAGCTTCACCCTCTTCAGTTTCTCATCACCTCCATACAAGTTCTTTAACTTGTCCCACGCTCCTTTTGCAGATTCTTCTTCAATAATTTTCTCAAACACATTCGGATCCACACACTGGTGAATCAAGAACAACGCTTTGCGTGGTTGAAATCGTGAATGATGGTGTAACTGAATTGGGGGCGAATGCGACTGATGAACAGAAAGCTGTGTACAAGGATCAACGGAAGAAAGATGGCAAAGCGTTGTTCTTGATTCACCAGTGTGTGGATCCGAATGTGTTTGAGAAAATTATTGAAGAAGAATTAGCAAAAGGAATGTGGGACAAGTTAAAGAACTTGTATGGAGGTGATGAGAAACTGAAGAGGGTGAAGCTGCAAACTTTGAGAAAGAACTCCGAAACTGATTCATCTTCCTTCATTTGAATCATTTCGTGTT
Source organism: Lathyrus tuberosus (assembly GCA_022829125.1). Taxonomy (NCBI): domain Eukaryota; kingdom Viridiplantae; phylum Streptophyta; class Magnoliopsida; order Fabales; family Fabaceae; genus Lathyrus; species Lathyrus tuberosus. Next base: position 1,118,323 of record JALAZF010000552.1, on the reverse strand, counting down.
GCTTTCTCAAGGTTTGCAGCTTCACCCTCTTCAGTTTCTCATCACCTCCATACAAGTTCTTTAACTTGTCCCACGCTCCTTTTGCAGATTCTTCTTCAATAATTTTCTCAAACACATTTGGATCCACACACTGGTGAATCAAGAACAACGCTTTGCCATCTTTCTTCCGTTGATCCTTGTACACAACTTTCTGTTCATCAGTCGCATTCGCCCCCAATTCAGTTACACCATCATTCACGATTTCAACCACATGTTGAAATCTGAAAATAACCCTCATCTGCGCAACCCACAGTTGGTAGTTTACCCCTTTGAAAACCGGTAGATTCGCTGGGAATTGTGTGGACGTTGTTGTTCCGTTTGTCATTAGATTCTCTCTGAATCGCAACCAGGCTCTGATACCAATTGTTGGAACTATGTTCCAAGAAAGATGAATGTTTAATAGAAAGAAGAAGAAGAAGGAGAGAGAGAGAGAGAAGAGAAGAGATTAGGGTTTGCAAAACTTTCTAAACTTTATTGTGTTAAAATGCTGTGTGTGCTATGTGTAATTACAAATTACAAAGCCCTTTATATAGGCTATCAAAGCCCAGGCCTAAACAAACATTTCGACTAACTCCTTAACAGCTATATTCGACTCTGTCGAATATAGCTGACTACACAACACTACAACTAATTCGACATCGACAAAACCTATAAAGACTCTGACTTCGACTTCGACAGAGAACTTGAATTACTTCTAACAGTTTGGAGAGACTTATTATGACATGATCTCTGAAAATTACATATTTAATGGGATTATTCTTATTCTAGTTCGGCGGATTTGAAATTGTTGAAGTTGAGGCGGAACATAAAATCAACCATATTTGGCACGAAGGAAATAAGAGTGCGGATTGACTTGCAAAATTTAACATTTCTATAAATTATTTGAATTTGTTAGTTTTAGAGTCTCCTACAAGAGATCTTCAAAAGATCATTGTCGCGGCGTGAAAAATATTCGAATATGCTAAAAATCAATAAAGTTGTTATTAAAGTTTATTTAAATAGGGAAAACATTGATAAAACCTTTTTAAAACAAAAGATGCTTTTTTGAAACTAAATTTGAATTCGGGAATCGATTATGCTTAGGGAAGATATTAGGACCCTACAACATCTGTTTAAGAATACGGCTACTGTTGTAGAAATTGATTCACAAATCCGATTTTATCACTTCTACTCGTGTTAACCATATTTATCCTGCAAAATAATAAACTGTTAAACAACCTGAGGTGTGTAAAAACACTGTCCTTAAGGATTTATCCGCCTCATAAGCTCAAATCCCCCAGGATTCAACAGGTTCTTCCCAAATTCTCAATAAGACTCTGGGGCATCAGAACAACAAGAAGTAATCTCTAAGATGATTGGAAGATGTAACCAAGAATATAAGAAACAAAAAGATTTTCAGCCATTCTGTGTATCTAATATTTTTCGTTTGTATATATTGTAAAAAATGGTAGGAGAATAGTTATATAAGAGAAAGAAAGATTGAGTAAATGATTTGACTAAGTCAAGTCAAACAAATTAAATATAATTATTTGACCAAGTCAAACTATTATAAACCATAAAATTAATAATAATAATAATAATAATAATTAATTAATTAATATTGTAAAAATATTTTTCTCATATTTGTCTTTCAAAGATGTGACAAAATTTATTTAAAACTTTTGAAATATAATCAAAATTTGCAACAGTTACCTCTAGTTAAATTTACAAAATATTAATGTTAACCATATTATTGTTGAGAATTTAATTCTTTGTGTCAAAATATCTATGTGTCGAGTTGTATTAGTGTGTCGAAGTGTCGAAGCAGGTTGCTTCACACAGGATTTCGACTTAATCCAAGTTAGTATGCAAGAGTTGTACTTTGAGTTTTAAGCAATTACCATTAAAAAGTAGTAGACTTCTCACATTGGGGAGCTACTACACCTTAGAGTTTAGGAATTTATCTGTAAGCTTGGATCAAAGCAATCGTGTCGGCATTAGTTAATTCCATTCTTTTCATTTGTACTTGAGGATTATTTGAGAGTTAATTCCAGTTTTATTTTCAGGTTCCTTTATATTGCTACTTTAAGTTGTTTTTACTATAATTGCATGCAATAATTCAATTCAATTACCATGTTGCTGTTAGTTTCAAATATTAAGAATTGCATGTTCATGTTTAATACCATGTCCGACTAAATTGTTTTGAGTTCGCGATGTGAGGACTGTTGTATCGACGGGACTCGGTAAACCAAGGGAAAATATTTTCTTAATTTAAATTATATTTTCGGTTCTAAAATTTGGATTTTTAAAGTAAAACGTTTTGGTTCTTTAATTTTTAAACACCGCAACAGCTCTTTTTAAATTAATTAGGACTTGTAGATTTTCTAAAATTGGTTCAAACCCGAAATTGAGTGAGTGACAGTAAACCAATTGGGTGTCAAGCCATGACGCGGGCTGCGCGAGAGTGAGTAGCATTTTTAAGTCTCCTTTTCCTCCGAAAAATAATTTTAAAACTAAACATATGCCAAGGTTTACACGAGTCCCATAAATACGTCGAGAACGACATTTCGGTCTCGCCTTTGTCAATTATTTCTTTAAGTTCAATCTTATTTCCCACTCTTATTTGACTTCACATAAAAATTAATTTTATTAGCCTTAGATTTGCATAGCAACAGTAGAAAACGATAGGTTTGACTATTGGTCCCTGTGGGTTCGATATCTATTAAAACTACAGCAAATTTTGTGCACTTGCAGAATAGCCCCCATCAAGTTTTTAGTGCCGTTGTCGGAGACCAATTTAGTCAATATTGTAACTCTATTGTTGTGCAGTATAAACTAAGGCAACTATTTTCCCTTTAATTTGTCGGTTGTATGCCAAGCACTCGCTCGCAAGGCAAAGAGTCGTAACAACCGATCGAAGAAATTGAGTGTTTTATAATTCTCAGACGCCAAATCAGAGAATATCGATTAAAATATAACATCCCTGGTCCAAATATCCTAGAACCGGATATGGCTGCAAATCAAAACCATCCTCTTAAGGAATATGCGGCTCCATCTCAAGAGGAGCTACACTCAAGCATTGCACCCCCTGCCATTAAGGCAAATAACTTTGAATTAAAACCTTTGTTGCTACAAGCTGTGCAACAGAACTAGTTCTTTGGTAGCCCTACAGAGGACCCGAACCTCCATCTGTCAGTGTTAGTGCAATACACAGACACATTGAAGGTTAATTGTGTTAATCCAGAATCCATGTGATTACGTCTTTTTCCCTTTTCTTTGAGAGATAGAGCCAGAGCTTGACTCCAATCTCTACCATCTAATTCCATAACTACATGGAACAAATTGAAGAAAGTTTTCTTAGCACGATATTTCCCACCTAGCAAAATGACTATGCTAAGAAGGCAAATCAACGGATTTAGGCAAAAAGACAACGAATCTCTTTCGGAAGCATGGGAAAGGTACAAGGATATGTTGAGGCTCTGTCCACATCAAAGACTTGAGCAATGGTTGATTATCCATACTTTCTACAATGGTCTCTTGTACAACACCAAATTAACCATAGACGCTGCAGCAAGCGGCGCTCTAATGGATAAACCCTACCAAGACGCCTATCAACTCATAGAAAACATGGCGCAAAATCGTTATCAATGGGGAGGTGAGCAAACTTCTGTAGAGAAATTCTATACGAGAGGTGGAATGTACGAAGTTAATGGCATAGACCATGTCAGTTCTAAAGTAGACGCCTTTACTCAAAAGATCAAGAGTTTGACCATAACCCCCGCATATACCGTAGCTGTTGTGACACCTAACAGCGAGCTATGTGGAGCCCCTAGGCACAACACTCCCGAATGCCACTTGTTGGCGGGGATTCCGTCCGACCAATTGAACTATGCCCAAGGAAACCCATACTCTAATACGTATAACCTAGGCTGGAGAAACCATCCTAACTTTTCTTATAAGAACAACAATGTGTTGTTTTCTCCAAGCCTTGCACCTGCTGTCCCTCTTGGTTATAAAAAAGGAGCCCCTGCTGCTCCTTAAGCACCTAAAAAGTCAAACCTGGAACTAATGATATAAAACTTTATCACAACCTAAAGCCAGCAAAATAAAGACTTTACAAACCAGAACATTCACACGAATGAGCTGATTAAGCAATTGGCACATAAGGTCGACTCTATGGCTACTCATAATAAAATGCTAGAAACCAAATTTCTCAAGTAGCCTAACAACGAGCAGCAACAACAACCTCAACTGGAGTTTTTCCTAGCCAACCACAACCTAACCCGAAAGGTCATGCTAATGCTATCACATTGCAAAGTGGGACAGAATTAGAAGGGCAAGTGGATCCAAGGATTCAAAATCCGCCCATGTATCAGAAAATTGAAAAAAGAATCAGAAAAGGTGACAAACGACGATCAACCAAAAGAACCGAATGACAATGGCCAGGAAAATAAAACCAAAGAGGCAGTCGAGAAAGAGAAACCATAGGTGCCTCCACCAACATATAAGCCACCCATTTCATATCCTCAAAAAATTGCTAAGTCCAAAACTAATGGTCAGTTTAAGAAATTTATAGAACTTTTAAAAACAACTCAATATTATGATACCCTTTACAGAAGATATTACACAAATACCCTCCAATGTCAAGTTCCTTAAAGAAATCCTATCCAATAAGAAGAAACTTGAAGATAATGAGAAGGTGACACTTACTACCGAGTGTAGCGCCTTCATTCAAAACAACATGCCCCTTAAGTTAAAGGACCCAGGTAGTTTTTCCATACCTTGTGTGATCGGAAAATTTGTCATAGACAAGGCTCTTTGTGATTTAGGAGCTAGTGTCATTCTAATGCCCCTTTCAATTTGTGAGAGACTCAAAATAGGAAAACTAAAACCCACAAGAATGTCTCTCCAATTGACTGATCGCTCTGTTAAATTTCCTTTAGGCATGCTAGAAAACATTCCTGTAAGAATTGGTCAATTTTACATTCCCACAAACTTCATAATAATGGACATAAAGAAAGATTCCAACATTTCGATCATACTTGGAAGACCCTTTTTGGCCACTGCTGGTCCCATTATTGATGTGAAACGAAGAAAACTAACCTTCGAGGCCGGTGAGGAGAAAATTGAATTCATTCTTTCATAATTCCTAAAAGCACCAGCTATAGATGATACCTGTTGTTTCCTAGACATCATCGACAAATGCGTAAAGGAAATGGAGATGGAGCCACCTCAGGATACTGAAGTCCTTAAAATTACAGCACCTCCTATATTAAAAGATGATGAATGGTGTAGACCATATGTGGATGACAATTTGAGAGAGTGTCTCGTACTAACTCCTAACCCTATGCCTTGCCCAAAGAAACCATCTGTAGAACTTAAGACACTCCCCAAAAACTTAAGATATGAATTCCTAGATAAAGAACTTGATTGCCCAGTAATAGTCAACGCAGACTTAGGTCTGGAAGAAACAAATCAGTTATTGAAGGTCTTAAGAAAGTATCTTACAGTTTAGGATATAATATCTCTGATATCAAAGGAATCATTCCCTCTGTATGCATGCATCGAATTATGCTAAAGGAGGACTCAAACCTCTAGAGAACACCAGAGGAGAATCAACCCCATCATGAGTGATGTAGTTAAGAAGGAGGTACTAAAGTTGCTAGAGGCAGGAATCATATATCCAATATCCGGCAAAAAATGGGTCATCCCAATACATGTCGTATCTAAGAAGGGAGGTGTTACAATAGTTAAAATTGAGAAAGACAAAGCTATAACAAAGTGTGTTGAGACAGGGTGGAGAATGTGCATAGACTATAGAAAATTGAAAAAATCCACCCGAAAAGATCATTTCCCTTTACCCTTTATCGACCAGATGCTTGAGCGACTAGCTAAGCACTCTCACTTCTGTTACATAGATGGCTACTCAGGATTCTTCCAAATCCCAATTCACCCTGACAACCAAGAAAAGACCACTTTCACGTGTCCCTATGGTATATTCGCCTACCGATGAATGTCGTTTGGACTATGTAACTCTCCCGCAACATTTCAACGAGGCATGATGGCGATCTTTACAGATTTTATGGATAACATCATGGAAGTGTTTATGGATGACTTCATAGTTTGCGGGAAGAGTTTTGAAGGATGTTTTGTGAACTTGGAGATGGTTCTAGAAAGGTGTGTGAAAGTCAACCTTGTACTCAATAGGGAAAAATGCAATTTCATGGTTCGAGAGGGAATCGTACTTGGATACATAGTGTCAGACAAGGGAATTAAAGTTGATAAAGCCAAAATAGAAGTAACCGAAAACCTTTAACCTCCCAAAATCGTTAGAGAGATATGAAGTTTCTTAGGACCCACCAGCTTTTACCGATGTTTCATCAAAGATTTCTCTAAAATAACTAAACCTCTAACCGGTGTGTTGCTGAAAAACGTTGAATTCATCTTTGATGACAAATGCTTAGAAGCATTTTAACTACTCAAATAAGCTTTAATCTTTGCACCCTTATGAAACCTCCTGATTAGAATGTACACTTTGAAATAATGTGTGATGCAAGCGATTACGTTGTAGGCGCTGTCTTAGGACAGCGAAAAGATAAGAAGCTCCACGTCATTTATTACGCGAGTACAACCTTGGATGAGGCACAAATGAATTATGCCACCACAGAAAAAGAGCTCTTAGTTGTAGTGTTTGCGTTAGATAAATTCTGATCTTACTTAGTAGGAGATAAAATAATTATCTATATCGACCACACTGCTATTAGGTAATGTTAAGTAAGAAGGATGCTAAGCCAAAGCTGTTGAGATGGATCCTGCTGCTACAAGCGTTTGATTTAGAAATCAAAGATAAGAAAGGAATTGAAAAATGTTATAGCAGGCCATCTCTCCAGACTCGATAAAATAAAAGTTAAACAAATGTCCATCAATGATGATTTCCCATATGACCGACTTATCACCCAATTAGGAAATAACACGCCTGAATGCTTTCAATATGCTGAAATTTCTGAGAAAGAAAACTCCGAATTTGAAAATGAAGAGATCGTAAAACAACATTTGCTCAATCCACAATCTCGTGGTATGCTGACTTTGTCAGCTACCTAGCGGTCGAAGTACTTCCACCTGAATTAACAATAAAACAAAAAGTTATTCCATGACTTAAAACAATATTATTGGGATGAACGCCTCCTATTCAAAAGAGGCGCCGATGGTATCTTCAGTTGATGTGTCCCTGAAGAAGAAGTAGAAAATATCATAACCCATTGCCATACTACACCTTATGGAGGGCACGCAAGCACGTCCAAGACCTGTGTGAAAATCCTACAATCTAGCCTCTGTTGACTTAGCCTATGGAAAGATGGTCACACCATAACTATTGAATGTGACCGGTGCCAATGCACTGGAAACATCTCTAGACGGGACGAGATGCCATTGAAAAAATCTTAGAAGTTGAAGTCTTCGACGTGTGGGGTATTGATTTCATGGGCCCCTTCCCATCTTCTTTTGGAAACAAATTTATTCTCGTTGCGGTTGACTATGTATTAAAATGGATTAAGGCTATAGATTCTCCTACAAATGATACACGAGTCGGGATTTAGCTTTTCAAGAATAATATCTTCCCTAGATTTGGTATCCCTAGACTCGTCATTAGCGTCAGTGGGTCTCACTTCATTTCAAAAATCTTTGAAAAACTATTTCTTAAATATGGAGTCTGACACCGAATAGCAACCCCTTATCATCCACAAACAAGTGGTCAAGTTGAAATTTCCAATAGGGAAATCAAGCAAATATTAGAGAAGACAGTTACAATATCTAGGAAGGATTGGTCATCTAAACTTCAAGAGGCTTTGTGGGCCTATAGAACGGCTTACAAAACTCCCATAAGAACCACTCCCTTTAAGTTAGTATATGGAAAATATTGCCACCTGCCAGATGAGCTAGAACATAAGGCTTATTGGGTCATTAAAGCTCTAAACATGGACTATGCGGCTGCAGGTGAAAAGCGAATATTAGACATACATGAATTATCAAAACTAAGATTATATTCCTATGAGAATTCCCAAATTTATAAGGAGCGAACTAAAAATGGCATGACAAGAGAATAACACGGAGAGATTTCAAAGAGGGTGAACTAGTTCTTCTCTTTAACTCTCGATTAAGACTTTTTTTGGAAAAACTCCGTTCAAGATGGTCTGGACATTTTGAGGTAATCAGATTTTTCCAAAATGGAGCCATTGAGATAAAGAGTAAATCTAATGATACATTCAATGTAAACGGACAACGACTTAGACACTATTACTGTGTCGACAATAGGGATTATTATGCTAGTTTAAAGTTAGAAGAGCTGCCCTCTCTCTCACAAAATTAGTCAAATTAGAAATTTGTCGAGCTACCGACACTAAATGAAGCCCTGCGTGGGAGGCAACCCACAATTTTTATTCTTACTAATTTCTCCCCGATGAAATAAAGTGATATATTTAAATGTATTGATCAACACTAACTTAACTTATGTCTCCTTTCAGGTTACATTCATTCCCTGAGCTAACTTTCCAAATAACTTATTAGAGATGAAGAATGTAAACAATATGGAGATAACTTTCAGAAACGAGGCCCAGAGGTAGCGTTATGAAGTTTTGTTTCAGAGAGAGATGGCATTAACTAAGTATCCCGATGGCCCGACTATGTCAGCCTAAGGCATTAGAGAGAGTGTCAGGTTTATGATCAACCAAATTAGGTGGGGCAATTTTGCTGCAAGGAGGTTTTCTACCTACCACAAACTAACCCTGAAGTTCCTGAGCTCTTTCTTCTATGACCCAAACCGTTGGGGTAGGTTTTAATAGAGGTTTAACCACCTTTTCGGTTGTTTGGATACACCTACCGCTTTAACCACCATGAGATAGCTGACCTTTTAGGATTTCCTAATGGCCCTGATGTCTACACTATATATCCTGATGATAGGTTTCTTGATTATGAGCTTAATGACTTTTGGGGTAGCATTTCTAGAGACGAAAATCCTAAACCTGATTCTATGCATTCTAACAGTATCCATAACCCAACTATCAGGTATTTCCATATGATCCTATCTTATACCCTTTTTGGAAAGTGTGAGAAGATTACTACCAGTTCCAAGGAAAAGTTGTTTATCATGTTTTGTGTTTTTCAATCTAGGCCAATTAATGATGTAACCTTTATGCTATCTAACTTAGATAGGATTGCCAATGCTACCCGCGGACCCATCTTGATAGGAGAACTTGTTACTATGATCACTGCAGCTATAGGTCTTAGAACTCCACTTTCCCACCTAACTCCTCTAGGAGGTATCAGACCGATGAACATTGTGTTTTGCTTTAACCAAAGATTTATAAGGAACCTGGGACAAAATGAGTATGAGTTGCTAATTAAAAATAAAGTGGTACACCACTTTACTCTGCCCAACGATGAAAGGAGGAGTGTGCATAACCGCTATATGACTTGGAAGGTCAAAATGAGTCACCCACTCCACCAAAGACCCCTCCAGCCTATGAATACCACCCAACCCATCTCTCTAACGCCTCTTCATCTTCCTCTATTGTTGGTGCCCTCCTCAAGTCAACCATATTGTTGCACTTGAAGCCCCTAGGCAAGAAGTTGATACTCTTAGAGATGATGTCACTACCATTCTTCAAGATTTCCACGGCTTTATGGATGTGACACATGAGCAGCTTGATTATCTTTATCAGGAGGTCTACTCGATCCGGAGACTCTTAGATCCAAATGGGGGACATCGTGGATGATTTCTACTTTATTATTACCGCATTCCTGCGTTGCACTTGAACATTGAGGTCACTACCCAGTTTAAGTTTGGGGGAGGAAACTTACTTTTCCTGTCTTTCTAGATTAGGATTTCCTATTTTCTAATTAGGATTTCATTGCTTTCTAGTTTAAGATTTGATTTTTGTTAGGATTTATTTGAATATTTTATCAATTATCATTAATTCAGTTCATTTGCTTTTATCTTATTTTCTTTCAGTTTAATTTTGTTTTATTTGCATTCAGTTAATTGGGTTATATTATGTTTAAAATTGTCAACATCTGATACTTCCACTAGCAAAAAATTTTGGTTCCAAACTAAATAATCATCATCAAAACATAACCTGCCTCTCAAAAAGCACAAAAAACGAGATCACATGGCCATGGCGACCGCCAGACACCCTCCGGCGCCCGCCACAGGTTCAAAAAAATGAAAGAAATTCAGATAGCTTCGTGGCGATCGCCACACCCCCTCATGGCGCCCGCATCCACTATGCAAATTCGAATAAAAATAATTCCACCAATTGAAAACCCTCATTTTCTCCATTCTCTTCATCTCCCCAACCACCCACCTCCACCATTTACCACTCCATAACCCAAATACACCCACCCACAATAACTTCCACCAATTTCCCACAACAATCATTAACATTCTTCATCTTCCCAACCATTTTCTCATCCTATTTAAACCCAACACCACCATTCTCATCCCTAGCACATCCAACATAGCCAACCATACCTCCCACACAAAGTTCTCTTCTAATTTATTTTCCAGGTTTCGAAATGGCTCGATGTGGAGATGATGACTTTAATGGGGTCAGATTCAGGCAAGGAAGAGATGGTGCCAAGCAGAGAACCAGGTACAAAGCTCTTTTGGAGCAGGAAGTTTTCCCCACAGGGTATGCCAATGACTTATGCTTACGTACTCTAGGGTTGTCCAATAGTGTGAACTAGATGTTAGGTAGGGCTAGTTTGTCACATTTTTGGCATGTGCAGAACCCACATACTGCAATTTAACTCTAGAATTCCTTAGTTCTTTGAGTTATGCCACAGTCCGTAACTCTGCTAGCACCGTAGGCACGATTAAGTTCCGTATGTTTAATAATGAATATGATTTTAATTTTAATCAGATTGTTGAGTTTCTACATTTCCCGCATGGGGATGATGTCGCTTGTGAGGCACCGATAGACACCAATTGGGTGCACGGAGTTGGCCCATTTTGGAGACAAATAACTGGCCATAACACTGACACTTTTAAAGGAAATCTCGCGTCTATGATACATAACCTGATCATCCGCTACTTCCGCCAAATATTGGCAAACAATTTTTTTGACTGGGAAAATTCTAAAAAAACAAACGCTAAAGATTTTTTCTATTTACGAGCCATTTTCGCTGAGACGCCAATTAATTCGACCATGTTTATGTTTGCCCATATGCATGATATTTGCACCGCCAAACAAGGGCCAATTTCTTTTTGAAGATTGAGAACCTCCATAGCCCGTGCTTTGGAGCATAATGACGAGTTAGCCATTTTAGACCCAATGCCACCTTGTCTCCTTGACCTCTGAGGCGTTAGGCATATGCACATGGTTAAAACTAGGAGAGAATAAGGGTATGTATTAATGGTTAATCGTAATGAAGTTGGAAGTGTAGCGTTACCCAACTAGAACCGCACCGATATGCGAAATCTGGATAATTGGTTGTATGACCTATAAGCCCCTTCTGCCGATCAGGTGCCTATGGGCGTTCCATAGAATGTCACTGCTGATGGAGACACTGATAATGAATTTGATAACATGGAGCAAGGCTCCACTGTCCACCACGCCCCTCCTCCTCATCCACCCTGCTACACAAGCATACACTACACTTGGTTATGCTCACACTTTTGCAGGTGCTTCCTCCGGAAGCAACTATAGTGAGGACATGATGAGGGAACAAAAAGCGCATGATGAAGAGCAAGATAACCTATTCTATGCTATGTACGAGAAACAACAAGAGATGAATGAATATATGCGGGTCTCACACGATCAGATGAACTGATCTATACGATTGGTGTTAGAAGCCCAAGCAAACCTGGCAGCTCAAATGCAGCGTTAACAAGCTTCACAGCATCACATAATGAATAACTTCACTATTGTGCAAGATAACCAAGCATCTATGCTCAGAAACCTCCGTAACTTACAAGCGTCCAACGCCCCATTATCAGAGCGAGTTCAGTAGCTATCCATAGCTGAGAGTTGCTGACGCCGTAGCAGGACTCGTCACCCACGACATGGCCATTATGAGCAGAACCATGGAGGAGATGGCCATGAAGGCCCTTAGTGATGCTTACAGGTTCTATCCTTCCTTTTTCCACCTTTTACCAAAACATTGGGGACTATTTTTGGTTTAAGTATGGGAGGAACTTTATCGCTTTCATTTATTCGTTTTCTAGGTAGATTTACCATTTCTTTACAATTGCATGTTATTAGGATTTTTTGTGTGTTTAGTTGAGTCTTTGCATGTGTTGTCGAGCCTTTATGCATGTTTTTCCTGTTGATTATTGTTAGTTCTTGTATTGGCTGGAATTTTGGTAAAACAAAGCTGAACAATGTTGATGTCATATGTCTGATGTCATAACATTGGTTCTTATCATTGTTGTTGCATGGTTGCAGTTTTGTGGTCAGATGTTATATATGATGTCTTGACATCAGTTGACAGAACATCAGAAAACCATCTGTTGTGGTTTTTGTATTGCAGAATGTTAAGGTGCTGAAGAGTTAAAGTGTTGAAGAGTAATGTCACATGCGATGTCTTGACATCACTATACCAGAACATCAGTCTGATGTATTATTAGGACTGCGCATGTTTCTGTTATTGGAGAGATATTCTACTGAAGAGAGTGAGAGATTGTAGGCGAATATCTTGGTAAAGATATATTCTAGTGCAATCATAAGTGGAGCAGATCTTGTTGCTATTTTTAGGGCTGAAAGATATGAAAAGATTTGAAGATAAAATCTGGTTTTAAATTCAAATCAAATCAGATATTTGGAGAAGATCTTGCAGCTGAATAATGAAGATTTAAAAGATACATAATATCCTGGAAATATTATGTGGAGCTGAATTTAATGCATAAAGATATGGAGAACATTTAGAGTTAATTGAAGATTTGATTGAGGATTTAATTGAAGATCTATTTAGTAGCAGAATCTTTTGGAGATTTGGAACAGAAGATTTGATATGATTTGAAGGCCCAAATCCAGTTGGGAAATAGGTTATAAATAGAAGCATTGTAACCTTGTTTTATTAAGCCAACCATCATGTAGATTAGAAGGGCTGTGTTGATTGATGAACCACCCGGGTTGTGGGATGGTCATCGTGTTTATCTCGAAGCCTGTAGGTAAGAGATGTATTGTTCTTGGAGGAAGCTTTGAAGCAACTCCAAAGGGTTGTCATGGGAGTGTGTCTTCTAAAGTCTATGTAATAGAAAAGAGTAAGGAGTCAAGCTGTTGATGCAGTGACGGTGTAGTTGACTGCTAGACATCATCGAGATGATTGGAAGTGAGATGGAGTCTCTTACCTAGGGAGGACTTAGGTAGAAGGGTCATTGGGTAGTGATTGAATTAGGTAGATTGTCAACTGGTGTGTTGAGTCTGTAATTTGATACTACTAATAGTGGACTTCCTTCCTGGCTTGGTATGAACCCAGATGTAGGTTGGTTGAACCGAACTGGGTGAACAATTGATTGTGTTCATTTACTGTTTCTATTATTTCCTTGTTCAGCAGATTGCGATGTTGTGACATTGCACCTTAACATCACACATCTGTACCAGAATTTCAATTGGTATCAGAGCAGGCATCCTGTCTGTTTCTGGATGAGATCTAGGGAAGATACTTTCTGGTTCATGAGCAAGGAAGATAGTGGTTTGGATGATCCCTTGTTATGAAGGATGGACTTTTCATAAGAACTGCTATTGTGACTGTGTTGACACTTGGCTTATGGTGATGATGTGCAAGGATTATGGAGCAGTGCCTGAAGGTTATAGAGGAGTTTTCTGGTGTGTGTTCTGCTGCATATATATATATCTGATGGAAAACTCCTGGTGGTTTTATGTTAAGGCTGCAACATTCTGTTCTCCTCTGAAGATGTATCACATGGTGTGGTGATACTTGAGGATATCTTCAACTAGCTTGTTAGAGTTGCCAAAAATACTTGTGGTTCATCCCAAGTCCACTCATAAAGGAACTCTTATATGAGCTTGTTGAAAAGAGGTCTGAAGAAAGAAGCAATTTATTCTTGCCTCCAACTTTACAAGGTCAATCTCTGGGCTGTGTTAAAGGATCTTTTGGTGTGTTTCTTGTGAAGAGAACTTATGTCCTACCAGATGTTGGAACATAAAACCAGCAGATTATGCAGAATCTTGTTGGATAAAGGTATGGCATAACAGATGTTTGGGGGCTAAACAAATGTGTATTGATCACATCTGTTTGGAACCTACTCCTGGCTTGGAAGAGGAGGCATCTGGGTGGTGTGTCTAAGAAGTTTCCTTCAAGAAACATGTCTTAGAGATGATCAATATAGTGTCACTCATTGGATTAGTGTATTTCAGATCCAAGTGAGTAGGTGTTCAAAGGCTGTTTGTTTTTGTGAAGGTCAAGCTCAAATGTCAAGGACATTTTCTCTGATATCTGAAAGTTCCTTCTGATCAAAGCAGCCAGTTGTTTGCAATCTCGTTTATGGCCATGGAGCAGATTCTATGTGAAAGGAGTTATATGTGTGTACCAACCATAGGATGAGCATGTCAGATTTGTGCAAGGAGAAGTTGGTGTTTTTTTCCAAAGGATTATGGTTCCCTGGTATCTGCATGAGAAGTTTCCTCTAAAGCTGAAGTTCAGTTATGTGGTGTCCTCACATAATGGAATTTGTTTTGGCAAGGATTGAAGGGCATCCTTGTAAGTTCAAGTGTTGGGAGAAGCATATTAGATGACCAGTCATTGATTGTTTTCAGAAACTTGTTAGAGGGAATCTCCTCTTTAGGTGCAAAAGGATGGCATTCAACATCTCAAAGACAGACAGAAGGTCTGAACATCAGAAGGTTGAGAAGAAGATTCTTGAGATGTAGAGGATGCAGGCTCTTACTTGTGTGAAGGTTGATCAGGTGCTGATGGTCGATCATCTTGTGTCCCTTGCAAGAGATGTGTGTGGATTACTGTGGTTGTTGTCTCCAAAGCCATAGTAAATGGTTAATGTGATTTAGACTGATGACGGAACTGATGTTGAAACATTATTGCTTTTTCAACCAAGGAAGTTAGTTGTGCTCATGGAGGAGTTTCAGGAGTCATCAGTGGTGTAAATTTATAAAAGAGGGATCAGCTAGTGCCAGAAGTGTGCAGAAAAGAATGCCTTGTGTGAGAAGGTAATCTTTTTCTGTTTAATAGTAGATACTTTGACGGGAGACTTAGTATCTGTCTATTAGTGTTGTTATGCATGAGGGTAAATACTTTGACGGGAGACTTAGTATTTGTCTAGAGGATTATGCAAATCTACAGTCTGGATATTTTTGTGTGGCCATGATGGAGAAGCTTGGTATTTGAAGATGACAACCTGAGGTAGTCTTATCAGCTGACTGTATCAGAAGTGTGTGAATGAAGGAGTGAGCATCATCTGCTGGCTATTTGTAAAGACCTTGTTGGGAGCTTGGCAGTTATCTGGAAGAGTGTGTTATGCAAGTTACTGCAGTTTTGTTGGTCTAATCTTGGAAGTTGATAAGATGAAGATGGAAGACCATGAAGATAGCATAATCTTGATGGTTACAGCTTGGATCAATTTGTTTATGATCTAAGTGGTTTGGAGCATGGTGTTGGCTCTGGTTGTGAAGGTCGAGGATAAGTGGCAGTTATCTCTGGCTTTCTACTGTCGGCTCTACTAAGGGAAATGACTTTCTTTAGTATTGCTATGGGGTAGTCTTGGACTACTTATTTTCTGAAGATTCAGATGTGGTAGGTTTGAAGTCTTTGGAGTTTCTAAGCAGGATGGAGGTTGTCTACTCAAACTTGATTGTTGAATCAAGTCTATGAGAGCATGGAAATCTGTTTCTGCAAAGGGAGGAGGTTCTTTTGAGTGGCAGAAGGAAGAGCTGAATTCAACAGTTGGATGTCATAATGTTCTGATATCTAGCTTAACATCAAAAGTCTCAGCTGGGGTTGTGGCACATCAGCTTAAGATAGGAGTGATCTACAGTAATGGGAGTTATGGATGCTTCAAAAAGGGTTGTCTCATACAGTTTGCGGGAGCTGTAGGAAGGAGAAGATGTTACATGACCATGGCTTAGGGAGTCTAAGTGTGTTTGCTTTTGAGCAAGTGGAACATGTGAATTGAAGATCAATTTCAGTGGGTAGATCAGGATATCTTTGTGAGAATTTTGACAAACGTGAAGAAGACAATTCATGGCAGTTGGCTTTTTCATATGAGGATTCATGATTGAGGTGATCAAACTGTGGCAATTGGTTGCTCTCAGAAGTGAATTTGAAGAACCAATATAATCAGAGTGTGGCAGCTGGGTATTATTGAGGATTATCTTGGAACAAGTTACTCTTGGGCAGAAGGGTGATGAGTTGAAGACTCAAGGAGATTATTCTTCTTGAAGGTGGATGAGAGTTTAAGTCTCTAGTTCTATGGATTACTATGCAATAGTAAGTCCAGTTGGTGGAGCATATCAAGAATCATGGTGATGATTTCGTGGTGTGTGGCAGATGTTCTAACTTATGTTGGGACATTATTTGGTTGGATATCCTTGGTGAAGGATGATTATGCTCTGGTTCAGGAGCTTGGTGCCTACATTTTGCCTAAGGAACGTCTACATAGTCATACGGGAGAATGATGAAGTAGAAGGTCTACCTTGGATGGAGAATGTAGAGAAGACTGTAGTAGATCAGTATGTTCTGGCAAAGCATGTCTACTATTTTTGAAGACCTCACTAGTGGATGTAATGGCAGAGGAACTGTGTCAGATGAGGTTATTTGATCAGAAAATTTTGAAGAGATTGGATCTCAGTAAAGCTTGTAAGTAATCTGAGATTTCGTGGAGTTTGTGAGCTGTGTCAAACCAGTCAGAGTACTTGTCTATGGAGTCTGCAGCAAGTGTGCATATGCTTCTGAGGAGAAGTTTGAAGACTGTGTCTGGATTCTCCATATGTTATGATGTGTTGGTCTAGGAGCTTCAGTTGTGAAATATAAGGGGAGAAATTCTGTCTGTACTAGTGTGGTACTTGGATTGGTTGAGGATTAAGCATTATGTGGATGTGTTCAGCTGGTGTGTTGAACAGAGGGTACGCTCTTGAAGACATGAAGATGAGTCTTATGTTTTCCATTCATTTAAGGTGATCTTCTTGCAAGGGAGCACTGGCTATCTCAGATAGGGGGAGTTGAACTTTTGTGGTTGAAGTAGTGCAGTGAGTGTGTTATGTCAGACAAGATGTTGTAACATTGTGTTACTGGTGAAGTTAATGGTGGACATGACAGTTTACCCCAATGCTTATCAATGTTTGGCCAAAGGGGGAGAGAAGTAGGTTTGTTCAGCTATGGAGATTAGTCTGCTCTGGTCTGAATATATTGGTTGGATGACTCAGAGGCTGCTTTTGAAATTTTGTGCTTGCTACTATATTCAGAGGTTGTCAAATTGTGGCTAAAAAGGGGGAGAGTTAGCCTAGTTAGCCTTGTCAAATTGTGGCTAAAAAGGGGGAGAGTCAGCCTTGTTGCAGGGGGAGTGTAGACAGTGTAGACTGAGCTGCTAGTGAAGATATCATAGCAATTGAAGAGTGCAGCCAAGCAGACATCAAGGGGGAGAAGTGCTGTGCATTGTGAACTACTGAACAACTGTGATGCTGGTTCATGTTTTTGAGGGGGAGTTTGCCCTATGCTGATGAGGTGATTTCTGCATTGTTGGTTTTTGTTGCTGCTGGGTTCTCTGATGTTAGCAGAGATTGTTGCTGCTGGGTTCTCTGAAGTTGGGTTCTCTGAAGTTAGCAGAGATTGTTTTAGCCAAAATTAGCCAAAGGGGGAGATTGTTAGTTCTTGTATTGGCTGGAATTTTGGTAAAACAAAGCTGAACAATGTTGATGTCATATGTCTGATGTCATAACATTGGTTCTTATCATTGTTGTTGCATGGTTGCAGTTTTGTGGTCAGATGTTATATATGATGTCTTGACATCAGTTGACAGAACATCAGAAAACCATCTGTTGTGGTTTTTGTATTGCAGAATGTTAAGGTGCTGAAGAGTTAAAGTGTTGAAGAGTAATGTCACATGCGATGTCTTGACATCACTATACCAGAACATCAGTCTGATGTATTATTAGGACTGCGCGTGTTTCTGTTATTGGAGAGATATTCTACTGAAGAGAGTGAGAGATTGTAGGCGAATATCTTGGTAAAGATATATTCTGGTGCAATCATAAGTGGAGCAGATCTTGTTGCTATTTTTAGGGCTGAAAGATATGAAAAGATTTGAAGATAAAATCTGATTTTAAATTCAAATCAAATCAGATATTTGGAGAAGATCTTGTAGCTGAATAATGAAGATTTAAAAGATACATAATATCCTGGAAATATTATGTGGAGCTGAATTTAATGCATAAAGATATGGAGAACATTTAGAGTTAATTGAAGATTTGATTGAGGATTTAATTGAAGATCTATTTAGTAGCAGAATCTTTTGGAGATTTGGAACAGAAGATTTGATATGATTTGAAGGCCCAAATCCAGTTGGGAAATAGGTTATAAATAGAAGCATTGTAACCTTGTTTTATTAAGCCAGCCATCATGTAGATTAGAAGGGCTGTGTTGATTTATGAACCACCCGGGTTGTGGGATGGTCATCGTGTTTATCTCGAAGCCTGTAGGTAAGAGATGTATTGTTCTTGGAGGAAGCTTTGAAGCAACTCCAAAGGGTTGTCATGGGAGTGTGTCTTCTAAAGTCTATGTAATAGAAAAGAGTAAGGAGTCAAGCTGTTGATGCAGTGACGGTGTAGTTGACTGCTAGACATCATCGAGATGATTGGAAGTGAGATGGAGTCTCTTACCTAGGGAGGACTTAGGTAGAAGGGTCATTGGGTAGTGATTGAATTAGGTAGATTGTCAACTGGTGTGTTGAGTCTGTAATTTGATACTACTAATAGTGGACTTCCTTCCTGGCTTGGTATGCCCCCAGATGTAGGTTGGTTGAACCGAACTGGGTGAACAATTGATTGTGTTCATTTACTGTTTCTATTATTGCCTTGTTCAGCAGATTGCGATGTTGTGACATTGCACCTTAACATCACACATCTGTACCAGAATTTCAATTATTGAATTCCTCCTTTCTCGAGCCGTACACCAAAAATTTTGAATTAGAAAAACAATGTTTCTTTTGAAAATCTTAGGTTACAGACAATATTGAGGTTGACTTGTGAGAATTGGGAAAATTCAGCAAGATCGATATCCTTTTAACACCTTGAGTCTCCCGATTATAGAGATCAATTTGAGTACTTGTTATGCCATAGCCTTAAGTTCTCACCCTTTAGTAGCCCCTAAGTAGTTTATTTAGCAGTAAGCATCATCCTAAGCACACACTAAGTAGGAAGCTGATGCAAATAAGTGTATGATCTCAGGCTTAAAAAGAAAAATTAAGAAAAAATGAATAAAAAGAAGGGTTCCTTCTATGTTAGGTGATCCTCCCGCGATCACTTAGCCCAACGGTGTAGACTCATTTTTCTATTGATACTTAAGCTAATGTGCAAGGAAAAGAAAAAAAATAATGATGATGATGAGATCATAGTCACTAACAGGATATCCTACCATGAGTGTGTAAGGATAACAGGCTTAATGTGATTGCGCTAGAATGTAAAAGGGAAAAAGGGGGATGAGTAAGTTAGGCTTAGGCATAATGACATGATTCAAATTGGTTTTTACAGGAGGGAGGTTTATGACCGCAAATTCGGAATTGTGTTGTTACAATATCCTTAGTGTGCGAGCAAGTGCCTATCGACACAAACATAACTAAAGTAGAGTCGGTAGCCTAGGATGAGTATTCGTATGCTATTTTTTTTCTCGTGAGTAATGGTTTGCTTGAGAACAAGCAAAGGTTTACGTATGTGGGAGTTTGATAACACAAGAATTAAACTATTTATTTCGACTTGATTTCACATGTTTTATTACATTTGTTCACATTTTGTACTGTTATACTGGTGTTTTGAATTTGTTTCTATTTCCTCACAGGTATAAGTGATTGCACCAAGAAACCAGACGGAAATGATGCGAAATGAAGGAAATACGGTAAAAATACAAGGTTGTCGTCCTCCATGGCGCCAACCACAGAGCCATCCATGACTAAGCAAAAAGTGGGGTCTACAATGAGATAGAAAGCAGCAGAAAAGACCAAGCCAAGGATGTGTGGCACCCGCCACTGCTACGTCCCCAGTTCTGGTCAGTGTGGCAACCGCCATACCCCCATGGCACTCGTCTTGGCTCTCAGTTCCAAAAAAATTACAGTTTGAGTTGACACCTTCCTTCCCACTCCTCCTATTTTTCCTCCACATGAATTCAATATGTGAGGCCTTCATCTTCAGCATATGGGACACTATAATAGGGGATTTTAGGTATCCAAGTTTCTTTGCAAAAGCTGTACTTTGAGTTTTAATAAATTACCATTGAAAAATAGTAGACTTCTCGCATTGGGGAGCTACTACACCTTAGAGTTTAGGAATTTATCTGTAAGCTTGGATCAAAGCAATTGTGTCGGCATTAGAGTTATTTCCATTCTGTTTGTTTTTACTTGAAGATTATTTCAGAGTTAATTCTAGTTTTAGTTCCAGGTTCCTTTATATTGCTACTTTAAGTTGTTTTTACTATAACTGCCTGCAGTAATTCAATTCAATTCAATTACCATGTTGCTGTTAGTTTCAAATATTAAGAATTGCATGTTCATGTTTAATACCATGTCCGGCTAAATTGTTTTGAGTCCGGGATGTGAGGATCGTCGTATCGACGGGACTCGGTATACCAAGGGCAAATATTTTCTTAATTTAAATTATATTTTCGGTTCTGAAATTTGGATTTTTAAAGTAAAATGTTTAGCGCTACAGCGAAAACATTCAGATACCCGTCAATAGCGCGGTAGAGTGTGAGACCCGTATCCGACAACAAAAGTTTGAATCTTGAATTTTTAAACACCGCAACAACTTTTTTTAAATTAATTAGGACTTATAGATTTTCAAAAATTGGTTCGAACCCGCAATTGAGTGAGCGACAGCAAATCAATTGCGGTGTCAAGCCATGACGCGGGCTACGCGAGAGTGAGTAGCATTTTTAAGTCTCCTTTTCCTCCGAAAATAATTTTAAAACTAAACATATGTCAAGTTTTACATGAGTCCCATAAATACGTCGAGAACTGCATTTCGGTCTTGCCTTTGTCAATTATTTCTTTAAGTTCAATCTTATTTCTCGTTCTGATTTGACTTCACATAAAAATTAATTTTATTAGCCTTAGATTTACATAGCAGCAGTAGACAACGATATGTTTAACTATTGGTCCCTGTGGGTTCAATGTCTATTAAAACTCTAGCATATTTCATGCACTTGCAGAATAGCCCCCATCAGCTGTATTTAAGAAAATCACTCGACGTTGAATCAAGCGCTTATTGTGTTCTTTTGAGAATGATTGATTTTATGCTAATCTTGAATTAGAAATTAACTATCGCAATAAGAACAAAATAAAGGAAAACGGTAAAGTTATTATACGTCATGGGAATGGGTATACATTTTGTCGAATGGGGATATAATAAAGCGATTACATTACAAACCCATTACAAAAATAAATGAGGAGCTCTTTGTAAGAAGACCCAAGAGAAAGCCAAAGGACCGGAAATAAACCAAAAACCAGAGTACCAAATTTATCTCTAAGCTAACTTAAGGTGGATTCATGCAGGAACCACTCTATAGGAAGTCGAGCAAAATAATTTTACAATGTCGAATTTGCAAAGAAATGAGAAATCCAGTAACTTGATAAACTATATACAATATTTACAACAGAAAAGTAAACCGAAACCCAAAGTATCAAATTTTGCTCTAAACTAACTTTAGGTTGATTCATGCAGGAATCACTCTATAAGAAGTCGAGCAACCGAGTTTATGCATCCAAATGATTTCCGAGATTTATATTGGATTTAAACTCCGAAATTACAATGGAAAATAAACCAAACAGCAACATCAAATGCAAGCATAGAGGAAAAATATAGAAGCACATTCGACATATTTATAAACACACGTTCATTGCAAATGAATCAAAAGAAGAAAGCAATAACAAAACGAAACGTGCACGGATCAAGATCGTGATGCGAGGACGCGAATCAATGTTGCGTAGCGCAAAGACGTGCAAAACCAGAGGAATATAATTTAAGTTCGATTTGAGCGTAAGGAAGTTGGATCATTATATGATATCATGAATCAAATATATTGCTAACGTGAAGCGTATCATTTCAAAATGGAACAGAATGAGAATGAAATCAAAATGCTCAACAATAAAATCATAATGAAATGAAATCTAACGCGCGCAATGGTGAAACACGTGGTATCAAACTGAAATAATGTAAAACTCGTAATCGAAATCAAAATAAGTGTATTACAACGAGATGCACGCAAAACCATATGTAATGTGCTTAAAACCGATTTGTGCATAATGACAACAAAAGCAGAATGTTGTATGCAAGTGTCATAATGCAGTGAAAACATATCAATGTATCAAGCAAAAATCCAGCGGCACAACGACATATAAATGTTGAATCTACGGATTTAATCTGACTTTAAACGCAATGAAATAAAATGGAAACAAACAGCAACCGCACATATATTATTTACCCAATATTACAACAATATTTACAAATTAAACGAAATAAGACTTCCAACAAACAACTCAAACGAATTCGAAAATACAAAAACAAGAACGCGAAAATAAAAAAACATTAGAAATGAATAAAATAATAGAAGAATTGACCAAGTAAGAACTTGAATCTTTGTTGAGCTGAGTGGCGGCTAAGTTATGTTTACGGAAGTGTTACGGTGGAGAGCGAATTGTTTTTGTTGGAATTCAACCACGATCTATGTTGAATATTCTCAATATTGATCTCAAGATTGTTATGTAATGACAATGAACAAAAATAAGAACACGTTTAAAGAAGATGAGTATGAACTGCAGAGTAACTCTCTGCCCACTACTGTGGAATTTTATTATCATTTTCCAACTGCAAAACCGTGATTATCAAACTTGATGATTACAATGATAAGGGTTCCTCTCTATTTATAGATTTAGGTTAACTTGCATCTCAAGCTAAAGCCTAAATTATAAAAGCCCAAAAATATCTAATCTAATCTTTCTAAATCAAATCTGATCTTTCTAAATCAAATCTAATCTTTCTAAAATAATGAATTACATATTTAACACACCACCTAATTCATTGTGTCTAAACTATCTACATTCATCACAGATCTTAGCTTCTTGAACACTTCGACTGATACACCCTTCGTCATGATGTTTGCAATTTGATTCTCAGTTCTGCAGTGTTCCAAGTTCCTCTTCTCTTCTACTACCTGTTCTTGAAGATAATGCAACCTCATTTCGATGTGCTTGCTTCGACCGCGTGTTATTGGATTCTTCGCCAAGTTGATAGCTGACATGTTGTCGATCTTCATGGTAATTGCTCCATAACTCTTCGTTGTGATCTCTTCGACCAGGTTCACCATCCAGGTTGCTTGACATGCACAAAGAGAAGAAACTTTATATTCTACTTCGCATGATGACAATGCGACTACTGGCTCCTTTCTCGATCTCTAAGCAACTGGTGCACCACCTAACATGAACACATAACCAACTGTGGATTTTTTATCCTCAGAATCACTACACCAACTTGAGTCAGTGTAACCCACTAGTTTGCATTCTTTTCCTTCATCAGGCAGGAAACAAAATACCATAGTCGAGAGTCCCTTTCAGATACCTCAATATCCTCTTCGTCGCTACTAGGTGTGATACCTTTGGCTTCTTCATGAATCTACTTACCATATCCACACTGTATGCTAAGTCAGGCCTTGTGTGACAAAGGTATCTAAGTGACCCAATAAGTCTTATATATTGGGTTGGATTGACATCATCTTCATCTAAATCCTTCGACAGTTACAATCTGGTCTCACCTGGAGTCGAAGTAGGGTTGCAACCTTGCATCGTAAATCTCTCGAGTATTTCACCTACATATCTTCTTTGGTGCATCATCAAACCTCTACCATTCTTGTAGAATTCTATGCCAAAGAAATATGAGAGGTCTCCCAAGTATGACATTTCAAACTTTTCACTCAGGTTATGTTTGAAGTCTTCGATCTCTTTCTTGCAAATTCATGTTATCAATAGGTCATCGACATAGACTCCATGCTCATTCGTACACTTCACAAATTCCTTCTCCCTTAAGAAGCTGTCGATTTTCTTATTCCAAGCTCTTGGAGCTTGCTTAAGTCCATACAGAGCTTTATGCAGCCTGTACACCTCGCTTTCTTCGCCTCGTTTCACATACCCAGTTGGTTGTACAACATAAACTTCTTCATCTAAGGGGCCATTAAGAAATGTACACTTCACGTCCATCTAACATGTGTGCCAATTGTTCATATTTGCTAGACCAACAACCAACCTGATTGTTTTGATCCTAGCAATAGGTGAAAACACTTCGTCAAAGTCTATTCCTTCTTTCTGAAGAAATCCTTTCGCTACAAGTCTCGCCTTGTGTCAAGTTACCTCTCCTTTAGGATTCACCTTCACCTTGTAAACCCCCTTCACATCAATTGCCTTCTTGCCTTGAGGCAATTCGACAAGTGACCAGGTGTTGTTGACTTCGATGGAGTCTAACTCCTCATTCATTGCTTTCACCCACTTCGAATTTTTCAATGCCTTAACTGCATTGACTGGTTCGACATCTGCGAAAAAATCATAATGTAACAGCCCACCCTCTTCATCGACCACATCAGCTGATGTAATCACACATTCTTGAATCCTTGCAGGAATGTGTCTTGTTCGTCGAGGCCTGCTTGGGCCAGCTTCATCTCTGAATTATTCCTGTCGAACTTCTCTTTCGACTTCAGTAGCTGGTTCTTCACAAGATATTCTCACTGAATCTTACTTGATATTCTTAATCCAATCCTATTCTTTAAGCTCATCTATGATCACGTCCCTGCTGATCACTACCTGCTTATTCACTGGGTTGAATAACTTATAACCTCTAGTCGAATGATATCCTATCAAGATCACCTGATTTGACTTGTTATCAAGCTTCCTTCTCAACTGATCTGGCACGTGTCTATGTGCGATAGATCCAAACACCTTCAAGTGACTGAGGCTAGGCTTGACACCAGACCAACATTCCTCTGGTGTGATTCCTTCAAGCTTCTTCGTCGTACATCTGTTTAATATGTATATTGCTGTCGAAACCGTTTCTCCCCATAATTCTTTAGGTAGATGATTTCCATTAAACACACTTCTCACCATGTTCATGATGGTTATGTTCTTTCTTTCTGTAATTCCATTTTGCTGTGGAGTGTAGGGTGGCACCACCTCATGCACAATCCCTTCTTTTTCACACAATGCATCGAACTCTTTTGACACATACTCTCCAACACCATCAGTCCTCAGAATTTTTAGCTTTCAACTACTCTGTCTTTCGACCATAGATTTGAATATAGCAAATAACTCGATCAAATCACTTTTTTTCTTGATGAGGTAAGTCCACAGCTTTCGACTGTAATCATCTATAAACGTGACAAAGTATTTGTTGCCTCTAATTTAAACCACCTGGATAGGACCACATACATCAGAGAATATGACTTCAAGAATTGCCTTCGACCTGCTTCCTGCATCCTTGTTGAAGCTATTCCTATGTTGTTTCGTCTGAACACACTCTTCACGGACTTCACTTAGAATGTTGATTTCAGGTAATCCTGAAGCCATATTTCTTCTCTTTATCTCTCTGATGTCATTGAAGTTGAGATTGCCTAGTCAAAAATGCCATAACCACTCATCTCTGCTGGCTGCAGTTGCTAGGCACTTGTGCGCCATCACATTGAGTTCAATCTTGAGGGTCCTATTCTGAGACATTGGAGCCTTCAAGATTAACCTACCACCTGCTTCAAGAATTCTCATCAAATTGTTTTTGATTGACACCTTGTAGTTCTTTTCGACTAGCTGCCCTATACTTAGCAAATTAATCTTCATGCCTGGTATGTACAACACATTGGAAATTGTTGACCTCTTGCCATCTTTCCTCATAATCAGAACATCACTAATACCTTCAGCTGCTAGAGTATTGTCATTTGAAAATTTCACCATGTTCTTCGGCGAGGGCTTCATACTGACAAACGAATCTTTCCTTCCAGTCATGTGTGTTGAGCATCCTGAGTCTAAGTACCACTGGTCCTGGAATCTCTCTTCGTCTCTTGTTGTGACCATCAGCAACATCTCTTCTTCTTCATGTTTCGCCAACTTTGCATCAGTTTCTCGATTCTTCTTCTTTTCTGGACAATCACTAAAATAGTGACAATACTTCTGACAATTGAAATAATGAATGTGACTTTTGTCAGGCTTTCGACCACCACCTCTTTGGTTTCCTTAATTCCAGGGTTTTGTCTGATTCGACCAGTTTCCTTCCTGCTGATTTCGACCAGTCGAATTGTTGTAGCCTCCTCTACCTTTGTTGTCATTCTAGCTTCCTTTTCCTTTCCTTTCTTTTTATGACTGCGCCTGCAAATCCATATTACTCTTCGACTTTCCTGCATCTCTTTCAACCATCCTTTGTTCATGAGACTCAAGCATCCCTTAAAGCTCTTCCTTCATCAATACTGACAAGTCTTTCAACTCTTCTATGGCTATTACCACGTGTCGAATTTTGGAGCCAATGACCTCAAGATCTTTGCAACAACTGATCTTGATGTTAACACTTCTCCACATACCTTGATTTGATTCACCAGCTTTGTAACTCTAGTGAAGAAATCTATTATACTTTCATTGTCTTCCATCTAAAGCAATTCATAAGTCCTATTTTGAGTTTGTAACCTCACCTCTTTCACCTTCTCTGCACCTCAAAACGATTTTTCAAGAATCTCCTGCGTTTCTTTTGATGATTCTACATCACTAACCTTTTCAAATTTATCTGGATCAACACATTGATGGATTATAAAGAGAGCTTTATAATCTTTCTTCTTAATTTCTTCGTGTGCAGCCTTTTCTTGATCCGTCGCATTCTCTGTAAGTGGTGCTACTCCTTCCTTCACAAGATCCCAAAGATCTTGATAACAGAAAACCACCTTAATCTGCTTGCACCAATTCTCATAATTATCTTTCTTGAGAATCAGAAGGTTCTCCGGAAAGTGCCCGTTTGGATGATTCATTGCCATCACAGTTTTGCTTCCTTGAATTACAACCGAAGCTCTAGATACCAGATGTTGGAATTCAACCACGATCTATGGTGAATTCTTCTCAATCTTGTGTCATACCCCAAATTTTGACCACAAGATTTCCCATCATTGTGCAAATCATCACCACAATATAGATGTACCTTCATGCCTCATCAATCTTCTCAAAGATTGTTGAGCATTCACTACAATCAAGAATTAGGGTTTTGAGCCCTCTTAGAGTAATCAGACAAAGGATCAATCAAGAATGGACATGATCTTTAACTTTTCAAGTCTCTCAAACATCCATGAAGGATCAAGAGGTCCCCCACATCAAGAATCAAACACAAGAGTGCAACATTTCAAGTGGACCAAGCCTCAAGATCATCAGTGTCACCAAATTAGGGTTTTGGTCAACCAAGGCCTTCAGAGGGAAATTTTCATCTGGGCATGAGCAAATACTTCAAAACATGATCCAAGAAGCTCAAAGGGACCTCATGGACCCAATCACAAGTTCAAAATGGCCTCAGGGGATGCAGTAATAAAAAACCAGGAATTAGGGTTTCTTGACCTAATTCACCCCTAAGTTGACTTTTTGAGCATGGCATGAGCCAAAACCTCAAGACATGCTTTGAGGGCCTCAAACACATCATATTGATCCATTTAAAAGATTTGGATTGATTCAAAGAACTTGGTTCATAAGCAGTACAAGGATTCAAATTCATCTGGACCAATTAGGGTTTTCTGATGAAAAGTCAATTGTACCTTTGACTTTTGATCAAGACATGATCTCAAAATTTGGGACATGATTCAAAACACTCTATAACACCTATGGAATCCATCCATTAGGTTTGAATTAGGTTAAGGAATTGATTTCATGGAGGATCACAAAGTTTGAAATTCATCTGATAAAAAGTCAACTGTGCCAAAAACCAAGTTTGACTTTTTGAATTTCTTGACAAACAAGGCTTCCCTAAGTAAAAAACAATGTTAACTTATGGTTTGGATCACCATCCATCAAGAAAATTCAAGAAAAGAAGGGTTACATGCAAAAGGGGCAACCATAAGAAACTTGAAATTTCACTAAGTTATGAAAAAAAAAGATTTATACCCAACTTTGCAAGGCCATAACTTGTGATCCAAGCAACCTTTTTCTTCCATCCAAAGCTCAAATGAAAGCTCTCATTACATAATTCAAGATTGTCAACTACATCAAATTCCAAATCCTCATGGATTTTGAGTTATGCATTGATCAAAATCACAAAAATGTGAAAATGACCATTTTTCCAACACTTAGTGAAATTTTGGACTGAATCTGTTTTGCATTTTCACCAACTTTGAGGCCATTTTTCATTATGATCCAAGATGATTCAAGACCAAAGTTGGACATAAAAGTTGAAGTATGTTATTGGGGCTTTCCAAAAAGTACAAGAGCCTCCTATGGTTCAACTTGAGCAAGAAGTTATAAGCCTCCAAAAATGGCATTGTTCACCCTGCCCACACAAAGGCATGAAAACATAACTTGGTTCCCACGATTTCTTGAGCCAATGTTGGACACTTGCATCATTTCATTTCTGTCCAAAATCAACTTGAATGATGAAGAATCTGATCACAAGGCCACCAAGTCAAAAATCCAATCTTTTAGGCATGTGACATTCAAAGTTCAAATCCAGAAACTTCAAACTTGTCATGAGACATTGAATGGATGCATAGAGTTGGCATGTATCAGTCCATAAAATTTCAAATGAGTCAAGATAAACTCAAGCATCAGAAGACCATAGGCCTGCAAGATTGACCCAAGTCAATGGCTGGAGGAGATTTTGGCTACATGACAAAGTTCAATGGATATTGGAGTGATCCAGCCTCCAATCACTATTGCTCCCAAAACAAAGTTGCTCTACTATAAATATAGGTTCTTTCTGATCAATTCAAGTACACCAAAGCATAACAATACATGCTTTCCTCCAAATCCTTCTTCAAAAACCAGATTTTACTTCTTTTTGAAGTAACAATCGAATTTTCAAATAGGGATCAATCCCATCAAAACCAACAATGCCAACACCTCACATACATCATATATGAGTGATCCATAACCTCAAACACATCTGGAACACCAGAATCACAAATTCACCCCCATTTGCTCACGCTTTTTGGCCTACTTGCAGTTGAGGGGCCACAACAAGATCCAGGTGTATTCAATCCATTCCAAGCTTCCAAACACCTTATATTAGGTCCATTGAAGTTGTCTAAATCATCACACAACATCTGTAACACCTACAATTGAGGATTCGATTTCCTCTTGCAGAGGTAAGCCCGACACTCTCAAACTCTATGATCCATGCATCATAAATGTGTTTTCAAGTTACAACATGTTTCTGCACTTATGTAGAGTGTTTCCCCTCAATCAATTGCTTTGTAGCTATCGTGTATAGGATTTCATAGTATTCTTGATGAAATTAGGGTTCTTGAGTTCATCTTTTGATTTCTCACTCCACACTTAATATAAATGCAATTAATTTATATCATTGGAATCCTTGTTAAAAAATACACAACTTTCGTGTTTAAAAAAGTCAAAACCATTACGTATTGAGAAAGATATGTAAGGTTTTGAAAAACGGAAATTGAGGGAGGTCGTGAGGTTGAAGATGATCGTTGGCGCCATATTTTGAATTTTTGAATTTTTTATCATTTTCTTAATTGATTTCAAAAATTAATTTCTCTCTCAATTTTTATCATTTTTATTGGTTCTTTTTTTTATAAAAAAATTCACAAAAATGTTAAAATATTTTATTCTACAAAAAAATCAAATTTATATTAAGCTAAAATACAGTTTTGGTCCCCCTGTTTGTCAAAATTCACGATTTTGATCCCCCTATTTTGTTTTTTAACAGTTTTGGTCCCCCACTCCAATTTTGGCCCAAAAAAGTGATGAACAGTACCTGGTCCGTACATGAACAGTACATGTCCGTACATGAACAGTACATGTCCGTACATGAACAGTACATGAATAGTGAGGGGTGGGGGACCAAAACTGTTAAAAAACAAAATGGGGGGACCAAAATCGTAAATATTGACAAACAGGAGGACCAAAATTGTATTTTAGCCTTTATATTATTTATTTGATATAGTTTGAATTTTTGTAAATAATTTTATTTTATTTGTTTTTAAACATTTTTAAATGAAATTTCCACCTTGAATTTTCAAATTTAAATGACTTTCAAGATTTCATGTGATTAAACATGATTTTTCAAAGTTGACAACTTGTTTTTGAATATATTTGATATTTTATATCATTTTTTATTTAATTTCCTTTGAAATTTTTTTTTTAAAAATTAAAATTAGGGTTTTTCTTAATTTTGAATTTTTCAAACTTCATTTGAAACACTTTTGGGCCTCTAATAGAGTGTAAGACCCATCCCCTTTGTAAATAAACCATTTTGGGCCTCAGACATTGTATAAATCCCGATACGATTTTCAAAATAAACGGTGCGATCATTGTTTTCATCTGGGCATTTCTCTGAGCTGTAAGCCCCATCTCTTGTATAAAAATAAACTTTTGGGCCTCTATTAGAGTGTAAGACCCATTCCTTCTTGTACATAAATAATTTTGGGCCTCAATCATTGTATAAGTCCCTCTGCGGTTTTCAAATCACGGCGCGATCGTCACCTATTCAAATAAATCATCTGGGCCTCTCCTTGAGTATAAGCCCCATTTCTCTTTCTTCACAAACACTTTTGGGCCTCTATTAGAGTGTAAGACCCAACCCCTCTTTGTAAAAACATTTTTTGGCCTTCTACTATAGTATAAGTCCCACAACGTCTGTCGGTATCGCAGTGCGATCAATGTTTTCAAATAATTCATTTGGGCCTCAGTCATTGTATAAGCCCCAAAAATTTCTTTTCTTTTCAAAATAAATTGTTTTAATTCAAATTCAAATTCAAGTTTCCTCAAAACTTTCTTCAATTTCTTGAAACCCTAATCAAGCATACTGTTGTAGTCAATACAACAGATCACAATATACTTGGGCTTCTTCTCAGAAGGTAAGTCCCCACATCTTTTTCAAAGCATATTTGTTATATATATCTGTCAATATAATTGTCTGTATATACTTGTGCATATCTTGCTTAGAGTTTTCCCTAGCAGTTAGGTCTATGTTTAGGTCAAACTAGAGGTTACTTTCAACATAGTCAAAACTAGTTCCCTCATAGGAAATTCTCTATACAGTTTGCCTCCTCTTGGGCTTATACAATATGGAACAGAGAAAGACATTATTCCCGGTGAAACTTTTCTCAAGACTGTCAAAACTTAGAAATATATACACAAGAAATTCATATCCCCAGAGAGGATTAATTCCCGGTGAAACCTTTTTTGAATTTCTTCAAACCTTAGAACTGTTCAACAAAGAAAGAACTTATTCCCAGTGAAACTTTTCTAGAACTTTTCTTAGGTTTGGACCCACAGGCTTCTTAAAAGCATTCCACAACCTCCTCTTGGGCTTAGTACAAGGACCCACAGGCTTCCTAGAAGTTCGTCCAGCCTCCTCTTGGGCTTAGTACAAGAACCAACAGGCTTCTTAGAAGTTCCTCAGCCTCCTCTTGGGCTTAATACAAGGACCCAAAGGCCTCTTAAAGGCATAGGATATAAATTAGTCATCTCTACTAGTTCAATCCTCAGGAGAGTCAGAATTCCAAAACATCAGACTATCCTAGGGTTGATCTTCATTCCTTTAACCCTAAGCCTCCTCTTGGGCATCATACAAAGACCCCTCTATACACTAGAACCTACTATCTCTTGAGAGACTTGGACATTCTCAGCCTCCTTTTGGGCTTCATTCAAGTAGACTTGGAAAGCCTTATCTCCTCTTAGATCTCACAGAGACCCCAAGTTTCCTAAAAGCACAGGAAAAAACCTGACCATTTCATCAATATACTAATCTCCAGCAGAGTTAAAACCTCCATAGGTTTTCAAACTCAACGTTTAAACTCCCCTGACCCCCAACAAGGTTTAAACATTCACCTTAAAAATCCCCAGCCATGGTCAATTTACCATCAACAAATCCCCAGTAAAATCAGAGCCTTATGGCCACTGATACTTCAACTCTTCCCTAATTCCCAGCAAGAGTAAACCTTTTGGATTCCCCAATACCATTTGGACCTGCTCCTGGATTTCCATAAATTCTCAGCAAGAGATAGCCCCCTTTTAGGCTTTATATAAGAATTCTCCTCAGTCAGCCTCAATCTTGGGCTTTATACAAGACAGATAAAACCCTCCCTAGTGGAGTCAGTTTCTTTTAGCTTCAACCTTGGGCTTTAATCAAGGCACACAAAAATCAACATCCCCACAGAGGAGACCATGAGTCCACTCTGCAAGAATACATTTCCTCTATACATCACATATCAAAACAAACAATCAAAACCTTTTTCCCAGATAATTGCTGTAAGTGGCACACTTGTTGATTCAAAATCCAAGCTGGAGTCCTTCCTTCATCCTAGCTAAATTTTATCTTTCATCTA
Source organism: Lathyrus tuberosus (assembly GCA_022829125.1). Lineage (NCBI taxonomy): Eukaryota > Viridiplantae > Streptophyta > Magnoliopsida > Fabales > Fabaceae > Lathyrus > Lathyrus tuberosus. Next base: position 1,085,572 of record JALAZF010000552.1, on the reverse strand, counting down.
ACAGCTTTAAGTGGCAAGCCTCTGGATCCTTAAACATCCAAGCCAATGTCCCTCTCTTAGCATGAAAGACTCATAAGGAAAAATGGGCATTGCTCTACACTGAGTTAAAGCTTTCTACTTTCATGACATCCCTCTTATAAAGGAAATTATGGAATTGCTGGATTCTACATATCCCAGTTATAGTAATTTCCCTTATAATCCATTTCTTAATTTGTGATGAATAGATGAGATATCTCCCTTTAGAGATGACAAATTCTCTCTCAATCAAACTTTTAGCTTCAATCTTGGGCTTTAAACAAGACACAAATACTCAGTTAGCTTCAATCTTGGGATTCAAACAAGACACCACATAACTTTCCTCCTATAACTACGATTGCTTTGATTTCCCAGTTTTCTTTACGGGAATACGTAGGCATAAGATTGCGAAATCTTAGCGAACACACAAATCAAAAAAATTTGGTCCAGTACCTTCCCAAAAACAACAGAAAACCCAAAAACCATAAATATATTCTCTCAACACTCCCAAAGGAGAAACTTTCCGAATCCATGACAGATAAACACAAGAACGCATTTTAAAATTACCAGAGAAAAACATGTAATAAAAAGTTCCTATGGATAACCATATATACATTGGGTGTTAATAGCTTCCCTTTGTATAACTTGACCCCGATCCCCGATCTCTTAGCATTTGTTAAAGAAAATATTTGTGAGCAAGGTTAGTTTTAGATATCTTCCCTTTACTTTCCAACTTCATAGGATAAATAAGAAATCAGAAAGTAGCACCCAATTCCAATCATTGCGGTAAGGTGTTCGCGTCACCGACAAAAATCGCATGCTACAGAAAAATGGCGACTCTGCTGGGGAAGGTTTAGGATTAGAGTTCCTAAGAGGTCTAGGCTTTGCTTTGCATTTGTTTCACTGTTTATATACTTGCTTTCTCCGCTTTCTGCTACATATATATATATATATATATATATATATATATATATATATATATATCATTTACTGTCATATTACTTGATACTCGTGTTTAAATTACTGTCAAATGGGAATGCAATTAATACGCATGTGGAAAGTTTAATAGAACATTAAGATAAGTGGTGGCGTCTCCAGGAAGGCTTATAGGGTGTGATTCCCGACCAAGTTAACCTGGCAGTCCACCGAATCAGTCGAGGTACCCGTGTGGACATGCTAATGTTGAACGACCCTGTCGTGAAAGCATAGTTTTCCTATTGCGGTACCCATGACACTGAGGATTTAGTAGACACTTAACCATTTAAACAATTAGGTAGTGCGGTTACTATCGAGAATATTTGACACGCGATACTACACTCAAAAGATATTCATCTTAGGATATTACAGCTCGCTTGAGTCAATCGGTTTGCCTATAATATCCCTAAGAGGGGTCAATGATTTTGGGAACCTCTGTTAGAACCCGTTCTACAGCTACAAAATTGACCAATTAGTACACACATTTGGGGATGGGTAGATCCATGGCTCCATGCTCGTGACGATGAACCCCTAAACCCATGTTTTCAAGTGCTTTTGTTTGCTGCATTCATGTATTCATGCATTCATTAAAAAACCTTTTTTAAACATGAAAAAATCTTTTTCTAAAAGAACTAAAACAATAATTACAAATATCAGAGAGGTTGCATTATGAATTTTAGAAGAAGAAAAATGCACAAGTACACCTTCAAGGTTCCAAAACTGGATGACCTAAGGAAATTGGGAAGGATGATTACTAATCCCGAGGCTTTCAGAGCTAAGCACGGAGGACTGTTATCTCTTTTGAAGATCAACATGGTTGAAGGGATCCTGTCTACGCTGATTCAGTTCTACGATCCGGTTTACCACTACTTCACATTCCTAGATTATCAGCTCACACCAACACTGGAAGAGTACTCCCACCTGATTGATTTACCTATCACTGATCGAGATCCATTTTCCGGACTAGAAGAAATTCCAAAAGAACAAACCATTTTAAGAGCAATCTCTTTGGATGAGTCAGAAGTCAGGACTCACATGACCACCAAAGGAGGAATCCAGGGTTTACCAGCTAAATTCCTGATGGAGAAAGCTCTATACTTTGCCAGTATAGGAAATATAACCGCTTTTGAAGATGTTTTTGTTCTGCTCACATATGGGTTATTCCTTTTTCCCAACATCGACAACTTCGTCGACACCAATGTTGTTAAGATATTCTTGATTGGAAACCCAGTACCAACCTTACTTGTGGATGCTTACCATTCTGTACACTTAAGGAATTTGTACAGTGGAGGGATGATCACATGCTGTGTACCATTACTCTAGAAATAGTTTACTTCCCACTTGCCCAAGTCTGCTACTTTTTGGGATCACAAGAGTAATCTGCGATGGTCGCAGAAGATTATGTCTCTTACCAATACAGACATATATTGGTACAATCGGATTTACGAAGGGATAAAGATCATCGACAAATGTGGAAATTTCCCTAATGTACCCCCTCATTGCTACAAAAGGAGGGATCAACTATCATACAATTCTAGCTCGCCGTCAACTCGGATACCCGATGAAGAATATCCCGCATAATGCTCATCTGGAAGGTCTTTTCTTCAAGGAAGGAGAAAATGACAAGGCACTATTGAAAGAAATAGCGCATGCCTGGCAACATATTCACAGGAAAGGGAGAGAATCCCTGGGAAGACCAAATTATTCCTCTACAGAACCTTACCTCTACTGGGTACAAACTAGAGCTATCAAAGTAAGGATGCCTTACCCTCGTCAAGAAGTTTTTCCCTTAAAGGAATATGTCCTTTATTTCATGTCTGATGGGGAAAAACTCCAGGTCGCTCTCAACAAAGTCCAACGTGAGAAGAACTCTTGGAAGAACAAATACTAGATCTTTAATTTGGAATGTACCAAGATTTAGTAACTGCTAAAGGAGAAAGATGCTCTGATTAAGATATTAGAGCAGCATGCTATGGAAAGTCAGGAAGAACGAAGGAATTTTCTCACTCCTTTCACTTGGCAGAGAGTCATTGACCCGACAACGACTGAAGGAGCCCAATCAAAGAAAAGAAAAGTTTAGGAACCAGCATCTAAGCTCTCCTCAGAAAGGACTCAGGATCCATAGACCTAATTTTCCTTATCGCGGTTTGTAAAATACTGCAATATTTTGAGTTCAATAAAAGGGTCTCCCTCGCTGTGTGATTTTTGCAATATAATTGTTGAAGTTTCTTTTGAAAACAAAAACTAAAAAATTTAACATTCTTTGCATATCATTCATCATTCTCACATAACACTTCTTTGTCTTTGAGTCTCACATATGTGTCACACTCTAGAGTCAAACTGTCTCATTCGTACAATACTCAGGTCAATCGACCAAAGAAAATGGACGATCTCGAGGAAGAGAACAGAGAGCTGAGAGAAGAAATCAACACTCTGAAGGAGAGTTTGGAGAAACTCCACCACGACATGCAATCCCTGGCAGCAGCCCAGGAACAACAGCATCAAAGGACTGTAATCTCAGAAAGTACATCTACACCAGCATTTGAGACGCCTGGCAGTCATCCTCAGTACAATATGCCTAAAGGTTTCCCCTAGGGAATGCCTCACAACTTTATACCTGAAGGATACATCCCACCAGTCACTAAAGACCCGGAAGTCATAGCAGGAACCGCCAGACCTGAAGGTTACAAACTTCAGGTAAATGAAGATGCAAGGGTTACAACAGAAACTCCTGAAGGTTACAAACTTCAGGTCACTGAAGCGCCAAGAGTCACCGCAATAATGACTATACCATAACCAGTGGTACACACTATCCTAGAAGGATAGATTCCGCAAGCAACTTCTTGCAGAAATGAAGACGTATACGGAAGGATGAATGAGTTCCAGGAAGAATTCTTGGAAATGTAGAAGGAACTGCATGCCATTCGTGGTCAAGACTTATTCGAAAAAGACGCCGCTGACCTCTGTTTGGTCCCTAATGTCAAGATACCGCACAAATTCAAGGTGCCCGACTTTGAAAAATACAAAGGCAAATCTTGCCCTCAAAGTCATTTGGTGATGTACGCTCAGAAAATGTCTACCCAGATAGAAAATCAACAGCTACTGATCCATTACTTCCAAGACAATTTAACCGGTGCCGCACTCAAATGGTACATGAGTTTAAACCGCACCAAGATCAGTACTTTCAGAGATCTCGGGGCAGCCTTTATTCAGCAGTATAAATACAACTTGGACATGGTACCAGACAGGGACTAACTCAGAGCAATGTCACAAAAGGATAAAGAAACCTTCAAGAAATATGCTCAGAGATGGCGTGAAATCGCCGCCCAGGTCTGTCCTCCTCTCGAGGAAAAGGAAATGACAAATATCTTCCTGAAAACATTAAGCTCGTTTTATTATGACCGCATGGTTGCAAGTGCGCCTAGTGACTTCACTGAAATGGTGAACATGGGAGTACGCCTTGAAGAAGCAGTATGAGAAGGACGATTGGTCAAAGATGCATAGCCATCTAGCAGTACTAAAGATATGGTAATGCTTTCCAAAAGAAGAAAGAGCAAGATATCAGTAATATCTCTCTGGTAAAGGAAAGGCGAAGGTATCAACCGGTAGCAGCGGTAACTCCCGCTATCAACCCAGCGCCAGCTCTGACTTATCAACCTCATGTTGCTCAGAGCTAGCCAAATCAACAACAGTATCAACAAAGGCCGCAACAACCTTTTCAGCAGGCTCGCCCGCAGTACAATAATAACAATCGTACTACACGACCATCAGGGTTCAACCCTATACCGATGTTGTACGCAAAATTGTTTCCACTTCTACTGACCAAGGGGCATGTTCAAACTAGGACGCCTCTCGTAGTACCAGAAAATCCACCTTTTTGGTTCAAAGCAGATCAAACTTGCCCTTACCATCAAGGAGGATCGGGACATAACATTGAGAATTGTCTCAGCTTTAAGTCTGATGTACGGAAGCTTGTCAGGAACGAGGTTTTATCTTTCAAGGATACAAATCCAAATGTTTAGACGAACCCATTACCGCAACATGAGAAGACTACAGTGAATTTGATAGAAGAAGAGCCTGTCAACAATTATCAAATTCACAATGTACGCTTACTTTGAACTAACCTGGTAAAGATGCATTATAAACAGAGTGGGTACGTCCATGTGCCATCTCACAACTATCATCAGTGTGATATCTGCTCCAAGGACAATCACGGGTGTGCCATAGTACAAGCAGCTCTGCAAGAACAAATGGATCTGGGCTGGATTTAGGATCACATGATTCGTGAAATAAACATGGCCCATGCACATCCTAACATTGTTCAGAACCACGACACTCGTGCGATGAACGTCAATCTAGTGGCATTGCATTCAAGACAAAGTTAGTATTACAAAATTCCGCGGCACGATTACATTACTTGTCTGATCTGCTCGAAAGATAATCAGGGATGCTCTTTTGTACAAGAGGCCCTCCAACGTCAAATGGATCTCTGATGGATCCAAAACTATCATGAAAGAAGTAATCATCAAGTCAATATGGTTTAGATCTTTGACATCCGCTTGATGAATACCAGTCTAGTGTAATTACATTCTAAACAGGTCAAACTTAGTTTTCTGGCTTCACATGATTATCAAGACTGTAAAGAATGCTGTGAAAACGACCAAGGGTGTGCGCTTGTGCAAAGGACTCTTCAACATCTGTTGGACCACTGGTGGCTTCCGATTTACCTGGATAAAGACACCCAACAGATTAGCATGACGGATGGGAATCCTGGTAGACATCAAAGTCATGATGTCCGCTTAATAGAAACAGATCTAGTGAGGATGCACTGCATACAAAGCGGATACGGTCGGGTACCACCTCATAATTATGAATGCTGTAGAGTATGCTAGGAAAATAATCAAGGATGCTATCTAGTGCGAGCAGCTATCTAGCACCAGCTAGACCGAAAGGAGATTCAACCATGTTCAAATTCTGAATCAATCAACATGATACAAGATTACCTCCCTGGTCAAAGCAAAAGCACTGTCATAATCTCCAATCATGGAATAACCAAGGTTGTTTGTGTTGTAATTCCTCAACTAGATGAGTCAAGAGCCTATCTCGGCAATAGAAAGATCCCAAACTTAGAGTTAATTGAGGTGGCCTACGACAGTCAAAAGACCCAAAAAGCTCCTGTGGTCGTCTACTTGCCAGGTCCAATATTGTACAAGTCAGAAAAGGTTATCCCATACAAGTACGGTGCAACGACCATAGAAAATGGAAAAGAAACTCCATTACCCTCAATTGTGAACATTGCCGACATCAGTCGAGTTACCCGGAGCGGTCGGATTTTCAACAGAAGAGTTGGAGAACCTTCCAAAGAAAAGGAACCTCAAACGAAAGTTCCTAATCAACAAGTCGGTCAATCCAGTAATACAGAACTTGTAAAGAACAACAATGAAATACTAAAGCTCATCCAGAAAAGCGAGTACAACATTGTGGATCAATTGTTACAAACTTCGTCTCAAATTTCTATGTTATCTCCCTTGCTTAGTTCAGAAGCTCACAGGGAAGCTCTACAGAAGGTTTTAGAACAAGCCTTTATGGAACAAGATGTGACAGTAGGACAATTTGACAGCATCATCTCTAACATCACTTCCTGCAACAACTTGGGATTCAGTGATGAAGAACTGCCGAAAGAAGGCAAGAACCATAATATGGCACTCAATATCACAGTCAACTGCCAAGATGATGCTTTAGCTAGCATACTGGTGGACACAGGTTCATCTTTGAATGTCATGCCAAGATCAACTTTGGTTCGGCTATCTTTTCAAGGTACTCCCATGAGAGGTAGTGAGATCATCGTCAAAGCCTTTGACAGATCCAGAAAAATTGTTATCGGCGAAGTTGATCTTCCCATAACCATCAGTCCTCACACTTTCCAAGTCACTTTCCAGGTCATGGACATCCGGGCAGCATACAACTGTTTATTAGGAAGACCTTGGATACACGAAGTTGGGGTAGTCACTTTGACACTTCACCAGAAGCTGAAATTTGTCAAGAACGACAAATTAGTCACGGTGTGCAGAGAGCAAACCTTAATCGTGAGCAACTTATCATATTTCTCCTGTGTAGAACCAGAGGAGGTTGTTGGAACCCAGTTCCAAGGACTCTCGGTGAGCAATGAGAATCAACAAGAAAGAGGGACGTCGATTTCCTCATACAAAGGCGCTCTCAAAGTGATCGAGAGTAATGACATAAAAGGATGGGGACAGATAGTAATTCCTACTAATAACAAGATAAGGAAAGGTCTTGGTTTCTCTCCAACTTGTACCCAGACTATGAAGAAGGATGAAAGTTTTCATCCCATTCAGGATTTCTTCCACAACTGAGGCTTCCTCCACTCAGTATCTCAAGAAGTACATACCATCGATGGGAACGACTCCTCCGATACGGATGAGGAGTGGAAGTCTTATCTCAACAATGAAGGATATATATCTCAGGGAGAAATGCACATGCCATTATGTTCTTCAAAGCAGAGCCCGAGATATATACCGAGATCAGATGTTAGAATGATCTATGGAGATTGTGATCCCGAAGGATGTCGTGCTCCACCCAACTCATTAGAGGAAGACAATCTGATGAAATACAACTTTGACTACGATTATTATGATCCCCTAGATGACTTGCCTATCTGGAAGCCATGCACGGAGGACTTGGGGCATAAGAGTCAGCCTGACAATGCCTATCAGTTGAGTAATCTTGAAAAGAACACCCATGTTCCCACAGAGTCATGGACTCCTTACTCAGAACATTCTGAAAATGTCCAACACCACGTTGATAAATTTGCAAAGATTGCAAGACAAGAATTCATTAACTATGCATTTCCTGATGTTAACGTCATTGAGGAAGATGACTCATCTATTCCCACAGAAACCTGGGATACCTTAGGACAACCAAGCGGCAAGTATGACTTTCTAGTCAAATACACTGCTCCCGAAAGCTTTCGCATCAGATACAAGGACATACAGCCAACTGGATGGGGAGATCCTCTTGAGAGTGAAAACACTATGGAAGATGCGACAGAAAAGTCCTCTTATGATAACTCAGCATGGGAGGAAGACTCAATGATCCTACTCCGCCAGAAATCAACATTATTTCTGAAGACAAACCAAGAAGGGAAGTACCCGACTTTGTGATTCACCGAGGAGTTCGTCGCCATTGGATTGCAGTCGATGTCCCAAAAATCGTCCATAAGTCGAAGTAATTATCATCTTTGTTTTGGCCTTTCACCTTGCCCGGGTGAAATGGATGTTTTATGGGGCTTACTTTTCTGTATATGTCCCTCTTCGCTTCGCCCAAAGCGACAGAGTTTTGTTTTATTGGGTTGTGTTTTAAGAATCGACAAATCATGAATAAATAATGTCATTATGAATTCCCGCATTTATTGTTGTTTTCAGTTTTTATTTTTCAGAAAATGGTAATCCTAAAAACAACCCAAAAAACAAAAACAAACATTTTCAAAAAAATACACTACACACACTCTTGCATTCTCTCTATCTTTTCTAAAAAGGAATCATCACGTCATGCAGATTTCTTATTTTAAACCCTATAGAAACATACGATCCAATGCCTTCTCCCAACTTTGAATTCCCGGTATTTGAAGCTGAAGAAGAAAAGGACTAAGAAATTTTCGAGGAGATCTCCAGACTACTCAGGCAAGAGGAAAGGTCTATTGAGCCTCACAAAGAACCGTTAGAAATAGTCAATTTGGTTTCAGAAGAAGAAAAGAAAGAAGTTAAGATTAGAGCACTACTCAGTCCAACTGTCAGAGAAGGCTTGATAAAACTTCTCAAAGAGTTTCCAGATGTATTTGCTTGGTCTTATCAGGACATGCTAGGGTTGGATACCAGCATCGTGGAACATCGTTTACCACTGAAAACAGAATGTCCTCCAGTAAAACAAAGACTGAGAAGGACTCATATAGATATGGCCATCAAAATTAAGGAGGAAGTATAGAAGCAGAACGACGCAGGTTTCCTCGCCACCTCAGAATATCCTCAATGGTTAGCCAACATAGTGCCAGTTCTGAAAAAAGGACAGAAAATTCTGAATGTGTGTAGACTACAAGGATCTGAACAAAGAAAGTCCAAAAGATGACTTCCCCCTGCCACACATTGACATGATGGTAGACAGCACAACAAAATTCAAAGTCTTCTCCTTCATAGACGGATTCTCGGGCTATAATCAAATCAAAATGGCACCGGAAGACATGGAGAAAACTTCATTCATCACCCCATGGGGCACCTTTTGTTACAAGGAAATGTCGTTTGGCCTGAAGAACATAGGGGCAACCTATCAAAGGGCCATGACAACTCTGTTTCACGACATGATGCACAAAGAGATTGAAGTGTATGTCGATGACATGATTTCCAAATCTAAAATAGAAGAAGAGTATGTGACACACCTGTAAGTTCTTGTAATTGGCTGTAATTTTGTTAAAACAATGTTGATGTCATGGTTGATGTTGCAACATGAACTGCTAACAGTCTGGGTTGTAAATAGTGTTGAAGAGTTAAAGTGCTGAAGAGTGATGTCACATGCGAAGTCTTAACATCACTATACCAGAACATTACAACATCAGGTCTGGGATGATTAATTAGGGCTGCACGTGTTTCTAGTATGAATGAGATATTCTACTAAAAAGAATCAGAGATTGCAGGCGAAGATTAAGGGAGAGATATATTCTGTTACAATCAGTTATGAAGATCAGTTTGTTGCGCATAAAGATATGGAGAATATTCAGAGTTAATAATTGAAGATTTATTTGAAGATATGATTGAAGATCTATTTAGAAACAGATTTGTTACAAAAGATATGATATGATTTGAAGGCCCAAATCCTGTTGGGATTGTGTTATAAATAGAATACTTGTAACCTAGAAGAGGTACGGGTCCAAGATGTAGATCTTTAGGGCTTTGTCTAAGTGAACCACTATGGTTGTGAGATGGTCATTGTGTGTAACTCAGAAACCTGTAGGTAATGAGTTTGGTATTGTTCTTGGAGGAAGCTTTGAAGCAACTCCAAAGGGTGTCATGGAAGGGTGTACAGTTGTTGGTAATCAAGTTGTTGATGCAGTGACGGTGTAGTTGACTGCTAGACATCATAGTGATGATAGGAAGTGAGATGAAGTCTCTTACCTAGGGAGGACTTAGGTAGAAGGGTCATTAGTAGAGTATAAGTTTAGGTAGATTGTCAATTGGTCTGTTGAGTCTGTAATTTGATACTACTAATAGTGGACTTTCTTCCTGGCTTGGTATGCCCCCAGATGTAGGTTGTTGAACCGAACTGGGTGAACAATTCAGTGTGTTATTTACTGTTTCTATTATTGCCTTGTTCAGCAGATTACGATGTTATGACATTGCACAAAGACATCACACATCTGTACCAGAATTTCAATTGGTATCAGAGCAGGCATCCTGTCTGTTTCTGGATGAGATCTAGGGAAGATACTTTCTGGTTCATGAGCAAGGAAGATAGTTTTGCTGAGATGGTGTAAGGACTTGGTCAGTTCATAGAGATTTTTGTATGATCCCTTGAAGTGGAGGATGAACGGTTCATGACAGGGTGTGTATTAGACCTGTTTATTGTTATCAGGCTTGTAGCTTTGGTGGTGAGCTGCTGTGTGGTTTGACGTGGTTTCAAACCTATGTTGTCCTAGTGCACATGGAGTGTTGTGTTTGTACAAGGGTTATTATGTTTTGCCTGAAGGTTGTAAAGGATTTTTCTGGTGTGTGTTCCGCTGCATATATATATCTGATGGAAAATTCCGGGTGGTTTTGTGTTAAGGCTGCAACATTCTGTTCTCCTCTGAAGATGTATCACATGGTGAAGTGATACTTGAGGATATATTCAACTAGCGTGTTAGAGTTGCCAAAGATACTTGTGGTTCATCCCAAGTCCACTCATAAAGGAACTCTTATATGATCTTGTTGAAAAGGGGTCTGAAGAAAGTTAGAAGCGATTTTCTCTTGCCTCCAAGGTCAATCTCTGGGGTGTGTTAAAGGGTCTTCTGGGTGTGAAGTAAACTTATGTCCTACCAGTAGATTGTGACATAACCGATGCTTGGAGGCTAAACAAATGTGTTGATCACATCTGTTTGGAACCTACTCCTGACTTGGAAGAGGAGGCATCTGAGTGGTGTGGAGATTCATTAAGAAAGAAGCTGAGCTTAATTTGTCAATCAGCCTTTGGTCAATTGGAATTGGTGTTTGCATCAGCCTTGTGGCTGGAAGGATCAGAAGAAGATAGAGACAAAGCAAAAGAGTATCACTGTCAAAGTTTTCATGCGGGAGTGAAGATCTTGATAAGTTATCTCTTAAGCTTAGTTGTGGTAGCCTAATGAGGATGGCATCAAAAGTTTGAAGATTCTTGGAAGATTAGAGTATGCTGGGTCATGTGACTGGTGATGTTGAAACATTATGCTCACGGTGAAGTATCAGGTCAAGCCACTTACCTAATCTAATGTGATCAGTGGGATGGATTAGCAAAAGAAGGATCATTCAGTGCCACAAGTCTGCAGAAAAAGGATGTCAGACCAGATAAAAGGCTGTATCTTGCATATTTGTCTTCTTTTGATAAAGGTGTGTAGTCAACTGATGACAATATACATTGACGTGAGACTTTGTATTTGTCTGAGGTTAAAGTGCAGGACTGCAGAAGTGTTTTTAATGGTTAAGCACCATGGAGATGAATCAACTGATGGGTTGATTAGTGACTATGGAGTATCATCCAATTTGTCAGGGATGAGTTTGAGTTACTCTTGGGCAGTAGGTCGATGAGTGGAAGACTCAAGGAGACTATTCTTCTTGAAGAAGGATGAGAGGAAGATTATGCCCTGGTTCAGAAGATTGATGTCTACATCATGCTTAAGGAGCGTCTACTTAATCATACGGGAGAATGATAAAGTAGAAGGTCTGCCTTAGACGAAGAGTTTAATAAAGAATGACTGCCTTGAGAGAAAGGGACAGTGGTACCAAAATGCATGTGCTCAGAAGTGTGCTCTATTGTTCATCCTCATCTAGAGCATTAGTTAACCATGACAGGGGGAATACTTGTCTATGGATTTTGGGCTGCAAAGGTATATATACTGATCAAGATTGTGAAGATTGGTTGAATCTCATGAGGAGATAATGTCAGATAACATGTTATGACATTAGGCTGTTGGATGGCGTGTTGGTGTGGACATAAATGGTTCTACCCGTGTGAAGGTAATTGCTTGAATCGTATGTGCACATACTTCTGAGGAGGAGTCTGAAGGACAGATTTGTTTGTGGAGAATGTACGAACTCAGTAGGGGTTTGGGTTGATGGAAGATGTTCGTCTTGCAAAGGTGCACTGGTTATCCTTGGTAGGGGGAGAATGATATTATGGCAGCTTTTGGTGTTGACACTTAGGTTAAAGTAAATTGAAAAGTTGTTTACATGAGGATTTAGTGTCTTGTACAGTTGAGTAAATGGAACAGAAGTAAATCAGAAATTTATTGCATTGATGAAAGCGTACAAGATTAGTAAAAACAACAAACAAAGTGTCTAAAGATTATCCCAACCCCCCGAATCAAGAAAAGTCTTCCAATCTTCATCCCATTCATCATCAGAGGCTTGAAGTTGCACTTGGTTTTTCTTGATAGTCTTCATCCTGGTTTCTGATGTCTTGCGTGTTCTTGTTGCTCCAGAAGATGCTCCAGCTTTAGATAGTGTTGTGTTCTTCAATTTCTGAGGATCTGGATTCTTGTCCTCTTGCATGTGTCTCTTTGCTGCATTCTTGTTAGACTGACTCATGTTTCCTTCCTTGGTGTACTGATAGGAGCAAGGAGGTTTGGTATTTATAATGGATAATATGGCATTGTTTGTATCGCCTGACCAGTCAGAGTAGTCTTTGGTGTGGGAATCTGTTTTTCTTGGGAACCTGCTTTTCTTGACATATTGGTTATCAGAACTTCGTGCTTGGTGCCTGGGTGGAAGTGGTCCTAGTAGGATAAGGCTAGGTCTTGTCTAGTTAAGTGGGATGATCTTTTGTCTCGTGCTGATGTCCTACATGTTGTTACAACATTATGGTTGGGCATGTACCATACTTATGGAGTTTGAAGAAGCAGCATTATAGTTTGAAGTGGCAGTTCTGACATAGTGTGGATTAGAATGGGCAGATTCTAATCTTGATGGTAAGTAGTTCAGGAAATACATGGCTACTTTCATGTTGAAGACTTCATTAGGAGCTGGTGAATGTAAGGACAGAAGGGTGTTTATCTTGTGTGAGAAATTTCCAATCAAATGGGTCGTTGTCTATTGGACTTGGCATATCTTGTACCTAAAATCCCCATGAGGAATGTGGCATTATTGGTGCGATATCATAAAGGGGATTGAGTGTAAGGATGTTTACTATAGCCTATTGCAGCATGTGCACTGATCAAACTTGTGCAGTGTGATGATGGGACCTGTCATAACTGTGTGAAGATAGTGCCTATACAGGAGAAGTCTGAAAAGCTAAAGTAGTGTACTTGGCTGATGGTTGGAAGCAATCTAGAAGAAGTTGTGAGAAGTTGTATCAATACCCATTAGGTAAGAAGATGTGTTTGTAGAGTCTTGGGTTAATGAGCCAGCAGGCAATGTCTGAAGAGATGTCAGAACATGATATAGGACATGTTTTTCTTGACCCAAACAGGGAAGTATTTTGGACGGTGGTGTTAGGATAAAGTGAAACACGTGGCTTTGACTATGCATAGAGCGTTATTGGCCTAATTTATGGTAAGATTCAGTTGTGAAATATTTAAGGCAGTCAAGGCAGTTTTTGGAAGGTAGGCATTGAATTTGAATGCAGTTTTTGATACCTAAAATAGCGGTTGTTTGACCAAGAACAGTGACATATTCAATGGCTCGTTAATTTCTAAGGTACTGGTCAACTATTTATAGGGGTTATTCTATTCTCCTTCAGCCAGTGAGTGTTCTTGTGTCATAAGTCATATGGCATTTATTCGTGTTTGGGTGAGCAATTACTGGGTCTGGTTCTGTGAGGGCTTCCTTTGCCAATTTGTGGCTAAAAAGGGGGAGAAAGGAGGGGATCTGGCTAAGTGCTTTGTGCAGATGTTATGCCTGGAGTCTGCAGTTTCTAATGCAGCAGAAAAAGATGGTACATCCCTGAGTTGGTGTTGAGTCTTTGTGACTTGTGTCCTGAGTTATGAACACAGTTGTGACTTGTGTTCTGAGTTACCTGGGTTGGCAGAATGGCACTTCTTAAGTTTCCTCTTATGCCATGGTCTAAACCCAGTGTCTGATCAATGATGGTGTGCAGAATTATCTTATGCCACCATTGGTCTTTGATGAATGGACAAACATTTCTAAACCCAGTGTCTGATAAATGATGGTGTGCATAATTATCTTATGCCACCATTGGTCTTTGATGAATGGACAAACATTTCTTTTCTGGGGGAGTCTTCCACAATGATTCCGGGTCTGAGTTGAAAGGAAAAAGAAATGTGTTGTATTAAGGGGGAGTGTCTAAAATCTTCTTCCTCATGTACACCAGATATCTGTAATCTGAGTGCATAACTTCGGGACTTTCTACTTCTTCCTCCTGATGTGCTGCCTGAAGTGATTGTGGTGGGCTGTGCTGCCAAAAGAAGTTGTCTGACATGATGTCTTAACATCATTCAAATATTCCCTAGAAGATGTTTCTCCAGGATTGCTGCTCACAGTAGCTACTGATGGTTACTGTTAGGTTCAGTGGTTACTGATAACTACTGACAGGAGTATAGAGTTGTAATCTGAGTTGTAATGTTTATATAGGTGTTTTAGCCAAAATTAGCCAAAGGGGGAGATTGTAAGTTCTTGTAATTGGCTGTAATTTTGTTAAAACAATGTTGATGTCATGGTTGATGTTGCAACATGAACTGCTAACAGTCTGGGTTGTAAATAGTGTTGAAGAGTTAAAGTGCTGAAGAGTGATGTCACATGCGAAGTCTTAACATCACTATACCAGAACATTACAACATCAGGTCTCGGATGATTAATTAGGGCTGCACGTGTTTCTGGTATGAATGAGATATTATGCTAAAGAGAATCAAAGATTGCAGGCGAAGATCAAGGGAGAGATATATTCTGTTACAATCAGTTATGAAGATCAGTTTGTTGCGCATAAATATATGGAGAATATTTAGAGTTAATAATTGAAGATTTATTTGAAGATATGATTAAAGATCTATTTAGAAGCAGATTTGTTACAGAAGATATGATATGATTTGAAGGCCCAAATCCTGTTGGGATTGTGTTATAAATAGAATGCTTGTAACCTAGAAGAGGTACGGGTCCAAGATGTAGATCTTTAGGGCTTTGTCTAAGTGAACCACTCGGGTTGTGAGATGGTCACTGTGTGTAACTCAGAAACCTGTAGGTAATGAGTTTGGTATTGTTCTTGGAGGAAGCTTTGAAGCAACTCCAAAGGGTGTCATGGAAGGGTGTACAGTTGTTGGTAATCAAGTTGTTGATGCAGTGACGGTGTAGTTGACTGCTAGACATCATAGTGATGATAGGAAGTGAGATGGAGTCTCTTACCTAGGGAGGACTTAGGTAGAAGGGTCATTGGGTAGTGATAAATTTAGGTAGATTGTCAACTGGTCTGTTGAGTCTGTAATTTGATACTACTAATAGTGGACTTCCTTCCTGGCTTGGTATGCCCCCAGATGTAGGTTGTTGAACCGAACTGGGTGAACAATTCAGTGTGTTATTTACTGTTTCTATTATTGCCTTGTTCAGCAGATTGCGATGTTATGACATTGCACAAAGACATCACACATCTGTACCAGAATTTCAACACCTATCAAAGTTTTTCGAGCGTCTCAGAAAATACAAACTTCGCTTGAATCCCAATAAGTGCACATTCGGTGTCCGCTCAGGAAAACTTTTAGGATTCATCGTCAGCCAGAAAGGAATTGAGGTTGATCCCGACAAGGTCAAGGCCATTCAAGAAATGACTTCACCAAAGACTGAAAAACAGGTCAGAGGAATTTTGGAACATCTTAATTACATCTCAAGGTTCATATCCCTCATAAACGCGACATGCGCGTTGATCTTCAAATTACTCAGAAAGAACCAAAGCTGTGTATGGACAGAAGATTGCCAAAAAGATTTCGTTAGCATCAAAGAATATCTGTTGAATCCACCGATTTTGTCTCCTCTAGTGGAAGGAAGACCGCTGATCATCTACTTAACAGTCTTGGAAGACTCCATGGGTTATGTACTTGGCCAACAAGACGAAACAAAAAGAAAAGAGTCTGCCATTTACTACTTAAGCAAGAAATTCACGGACTTTGAAACTCGATACACTATGCTTGAGAAAACTTGCCGCGCTCTGGGCTGGGTAGCCAAACGTCTTCACCAGTACATGATTTGTCACACTACTTGGTTAATCTCCAAAATGGAACCGATCAAGTATGTCTTTGAAAAGCCTGCTCTCACGGGAAGGATTGCCCGTTGGCAGATGTTGCTATCAGAATATGACATCAAATATCATGCTTAAAAAGCCGTCAAAGGGAGTATTTTAGCCGATCATTTGGGTCATCAACCGATTGACAATCAATAATCAGTTAGATTTGACTTCCCAGATGAAGATGTCATGTACTTAAAAATGAAAGATTGCGATGAACCGCTACCCAGCGAAGGGCCAGAACCAGGCTCCCAATGGGGACTAATATTCGACGGAACTGTCAACACTTATGGAAACAGAATTGGGGCAATCATTCTAACACCTCAGGGTACCCATATTCCTTTCACTGCTAGATTGACGTTCAAATGCACAAACAATGAGGCCGAATACGAAGCTTGTATCATGGGTCTCGAAGAAGCTATTCACCTAAGGATAAAGAACTTGGATGTGTATGGAGACTCAGTCCTGGTTATAAATTAGATCAAAGGAGAGTGGAACACATACCAATAAGGATTGATTCCTTACAAAGGCTACACGAGAAGGTTGTTACCATTCTTCAATAGAATCGAGTTTCATCATATCCCTCGTGAAGAAAATCACATGGCGGATGCATTGGCCACCTTGTCCTCCATGATTAGTGTAAGTCAATGGAACAACGTACCTAAAATTGACATAATGCGCCTTGATAGGTCCGCTTACATCTTCGCGATTGAAGCAGTCATAGATGACAAACCATGGTATCATGATATCCAGTGTTTCCTTCAAAGACAAGAGTACCCGCCTGGGGCATCAAGAAAAGATATGAAGACTCTCAGAAGACTGGCTGGAAACTTCTTCCTAAATGGTGATACACTCTACAAGAGAAACTTCGACATTGTTTTGCTTAGATGCGTAGACAGACAACAAGCAAACATTCTGATGAAGGAAATCCACGAAGGATTCTTTGGCACTCATGCCAATGGACATACAATGGCAAGGAAAATTCTGAGAGCAAGATAATATTGGCTGACAATGGAATCTGATTGCTATAAGTACATGAGGAGGTGTCATAAGTGTCAGATATACGTTGACAAAATCCATGTACCACCAACGCATCTCAAAGTCCTTTCTTCTCCATGGCCTTTTTCTATATGGGGAATCAACATGATTGGTATGATTGAACCCAAAGCTTCAAATGGACATCGGTTCATCCTAGTAGCCATCGACTATTTCACCAAGTGGGTCGCAGCAGTGTCATACACCAATGTAACCCGACAAGTGATGGTCCGATTTATCAAAAACAATCTCATCTGCCATTATGGTGTTCCAAGCTAGATCATTACGGATAATGGATCTAACTTGAACAACAAGATGATGAAAGAGTTATGTGCTAAGTTCAAGATCGAACACCATAACTCATCTCCCTACCGACCTAAAATGAATGAAGCGGTAGAAGCGGCTAACAAAAATATCAAGAAAATCATTCAGAAGATGGTTATAACCTACAAAGACCGGCATGTGATGCTGCCCTTTGCTCTTCACAGTTATCGCACATCTGTCCACACTTCAACAGAGGCAACCCCTTTATCTCTAGTATATGGCATGTATGCAGTGCTCCCCATAGAAGTAAAGATACCATCAATAAGGGTATTGATAGAAGCTGAGCTAACAGAAGCTGAATGGTGTGAAAGCCGACACGATGAACTGAATCTGATCGAAGAAAAAAGAATGACGGCTTTATGCCGTCGTCAGTTATATCAGCAAAGAATGAAGAAAGCGTTTGACAAAAAGATCTGACCATGTGTCTTCAGGAAAGGAGACCTCGTGCTTAAGAAGATACAATCATTTCTCACTGATTCCAGGGGCAAATGGACTCCGAATTACGATGGCCTTTATGTTGTTAAGAAAGCATTTTCAGGCGGTGCCTTGAGACTCGCAACCATGGATGGAGAGGAGTTTACATACCCCACAAATGTTGACGTAGTTAATAAATACTTCACCAATATAAAAAAAACGTCTCGGTGGATTGAAAACCTGAAAGGGAGGTCCAGGAAAAAATTAGAGACATAAGCAAAAGTCATCCCGATGGATTGACAACCTCAAAAGGGAATCCAGGAAAAAGTTAGGGATTCATGGCAAGTAACTACATCCGACAAGATTGGCTCCTCAAAGGCAACGTCATCCGTCGGGAAAACTTCAAGTCATGGTCATCTTTGACAGAAGCTCAGACTGTCCAGAATTCAAAGTTGGTGGAAGGATAGCGGTCGTTATGTTTCAATGTAGCCCCTTTTCCTTTAAATTTCCATTTTATAAACTTTGTAATGCTCTATGGGATCACGCGCTTGGATGATTACCATTCCATCAATAAAATTTGAGGTCGTGTGCCTTTTGTTTACAATTCTCATTTATTTTTGCTTTACAGAATAACATTTTTAATATGATCAGCGATTCTTGAAACAAAAATAAATTTACTTTTTCAAAACGAGAAGTTCAAGTTTTACTTTTAAAACAAAGATGGTAATTTCCTTTCGATTAATGAGCACAAAAAAGGAATATCGACTACTTTTCTGGTAGTGATCTAACTTCAAAATGCCGAATCAAAGTACTCCTTTTGACCAGTTCACCTTGAATAAAGGATCAACTATTCCAGATGAGATGTCCCATCTGACATCCCCGACAGAGTTATTACCCCTGAAAACCCATTGTTGGTTTTTCACCTCAGTAGGGTCCACCTCTGAAAAACAAGAACAGATTTCTATGCATAGTCGGTTTGTACCTCTAGAAATCGAAACGGGTGCAGGAATCTCTATTCTCGAGTAAACGTCCAACTTTCAGAATCTCCAGTGATACCCCCATCTCCCAGAGGGGCCGAGTATCTAGTTGTATTCTTCATCAGTCTGTAGGTCGTGTCTGTTTTGTCAGCATAAACATACATACATCATGCACAATTGATTCACATTTGTATTCATGTTGCATTAATATCAATGTGGTCATACTCATCCCCAAGTGATAAACGTCTTCTCTCCGATAAGTTGTCAGTCTTCCTTTTTACGTCATATAGGACAAAATCCCGGTAAGTTCTTTCCTTATCAGGAAATACCATCTAAACAATCTTTCTTTGGTGTATTCTTGGATTGAAATCGGTCCTCAAACACTTTGATAACTTGAACCTCTGAAAGGTAAGAAGTCATTCGGATAGACACCTTTGGAGCATCACTCTTCACCATTGAAGATGGTATTTTGCTTTCTCGGATTAAAGAAAATCCCTAGAGAAAGCCTCTCCACCAAAAGACTCTTGGCAATACGGCAATTTCTCCCCGAAGAATTGTTTTCAAAGTCATCAGCACCTCAAAATTGGATTACATCACATGGTATTTCTCCGAAAAGGTCTCAAAGAAAAGTATGATGTAACATCACCAAGCAACAAGCAATCTCTTAAGAGACTTGCTTTCCCTAGTAAGGTCGACAAATGTCATCTCCCACAGAGAATTTTGCACACCTTTGGAGTTCAGACAAATGGTTCTCCCCAGCTAGTCTAACATCAAATCTTTTTCCATTAAATGACGTTTCCCCAGTAAAACTCGTCGAGAAGTTTGATGAAGGTCACTACAACAAATAGAATTCCTTGTCGAGGAAGGAACTCGACAAGAAGAAACTGAGACCAGCTCCATGGCTGAAGACCAGGATCGAGGGGAAGTTTATTTTCAAAAGAAAACTGAGACCAGTTCCGTGGCTGAAAACTAGGATCGAGGGGAAGTTTATTTTCAAAAGAAAACTGAGACCATTTCTGTGGCTGAAGACCAGGATCGAGGGGAAGTTTATTTTCAAAAGAAAATTGAGACCAGTTCCATGGCTGAAGACCAGGATCGAGGGGAAGTTTATTTCTTCAAGAAACTAAGACTAGTTCCATGGCTGAAGACCAGGATCGAGGGGAAGTTTTACCCTTTTCTAAGTAACATTACTTAGCAAAAGAAGATGGATGAACAAACCGCTACCATTCATAACCACAATCAAAATTTCGGGTATTCCGATATTTAATCCTATTTTACCTTGAATGTCCGAATACCTTCGCCATTCATACCTTCAGGTATAAGAAGATTAAATAGGGGCATCTGTCATACCCCAAATTTTGACCACAAGATTTCCCATCATTGTGCAAATCATCACCCCAATATGGATGTACCTTCATTCCTCATCAATCCTCTCAAAAATTGTTGAGCATTCACTACAATCAAGATTTAGGGTTTTGAACCCTCTCAGAGTACTCAGACAAAGGATCAATCAAGAATGGACATGATCTTCAACTTGTCAAGTCTCTCAAACATCCATGAAGGATCAAGAGGTCTCCCACATCAAAAATCAAGCACAAGAGTGCAACATTTCAAGTGGATCAAGCCTCAAGATCATCAATGTCACCAAATTACACTACTACAAAACGCGTATACAACGACGCCATGCTCACAACGCTTCATCCCTACACCATTGTGACATATCTAAACTAAGGCGCAATTGTATTTTATTTGTTTATTGAATAAAAATTATTTGTATATAATAACGGTGGATAAACCAACCGTGGTGATTATCTGTATATGACAACGGTTGATAAATCAACCGTGGTGATACCATCAAGCTTTCATGTGTTTGAACCTCAGCCCCATCATATATATTATTCCTTTTATGTTAAAGCGCACCTTTTCTTTTTTATTTAATTTTAATTAAAAAAATTAGAAGTTATGACTACGGTTGTCTATATACACCATTGTGATATATTTTGTGTGTTTTTTTAATTTTTAATTCTAAATATAACTCTGGCGCTTTAATATGAAATATCATTATGAAAATAATATATCATAACGGTTTATATTTTTGACCGTCGCAGTAGCTTTTCAATGTTCTCCAAGCTAGCTAGTTGCATTGTCTCTTCAGTATCCTTTTTTCCATTGAAAATAGAAACCAGACGAAACGTTACATGATTTCAACCCTAAACCCTAACGTTCAATACTGTGAAACAATACACGATTTCAACCAAAGCTTGCATCATCAGTATCCATTTGTTGTCATTTTCGTCATCATCGTCACGATCGTGAAGAAAATAGAAGATTACGCACCTACCAACACCGTCGTCATCATCATCACCGTCGAGAAGAAAGATAACAACAACACCGTCGTTGTCGTAAGGAAGGAAGACAACAACAACACCAACACCAACATCGTTTACTTCGTCGTCACGTTTAGGGTACATAAAATATTTTCCCTATGCATCTACAATAAACTCTTTTGCCATTATTGTTCATGTTGTTGTTGTTGTTTTTGAACTTAGATGTCGACCTTGTCGAGTTCTTCATCAGAAACCAGCGAAGAAACTCAAACAAATGAAAGGTTAGCCAATGAAACTCAAACAACTGAAAGTCAAACGAAAAGATCACAAAGAGGTGTCACAATGATGCCCCAATTCACATCAGTCCGCAACTCATCTGGTGTAAAAATTCCGATCGAGTTTGATTCACACTACAAATTAGTGGATTGTCCATATTACGCTACTTTTAGGAGTTATGTTGCGTTCCTTGCACATAGCAAAGTCAGTATACTGATTGATGATTAGAGAGAAGTGGATGTTAATGTCAAAGACAACATATGGACAGATGTTAAGGTATTTCATACTATAATTTTCATATATTTGATATCACTACCTATAGTTTCTAATTCATACTTATATATTGATTTAATGTAGTTGAATTTTGAGTTTACCGATGACTCAAAATTGAAAAGAAAGTGGATAACTTATGCCGGTGTTCGTTGGAGGGGATTTAAGTTACAGCTCACAGCTGACTACATTATGAAGCCTAAGAGCGGTCTTCAACCTCCATGGATTCGGTATAGTTTTTTATCGAAGAAGGTGTGACACAAGTTTGCAATGAAACGCCATTCTGAGGAATTCAAGGTTTGTACTAGTCTTATGTAACCTATAATGTTATGCTAATGAGTTATAGATACTAATCATTCACATTTTTCACTATGTTAATAACAGGCTAAAAGCGAAGTAGGAAGTCAGAACAAGGCGAAAAACATGTACCCCCATAGATTGTCTCGTGGGGGTTACAGGAAACTTGAGAAGAGGATAATGCAGGAAAAACAACAAGAAGGAGGAGATGGTGACATTCCATCTCCACCTTCAAGACATGAGAAATGGAAGAGGGCTCGATTAAGACCTAATGG
The DNA here is from genome assembly GCA_022829125.1 of Lathyrus tuberosus. NCBI lineage: Eukaryota > Viridiplantae > Streptophyta > Magnoliopsida > Fabales > Fabaceae > Lathyrus > Lathyrus tuberosus. The sequence goes on along the minus strand of JALAZF010000552.1, from coordinate 1,062,928 downwards.
AGAGTACACCTCTGAGGCTTCAAGAGTAGTTGCTGAGAAAATTGTAAGTATATGTTTTGTTTAAATGCGTTTGCTTATGTAAGTTGCTCATGAGTTGTTATTTAAATGCGTTTGCTTATGTAAGTTGCTCATGAGTTGTTATTTAAATGTGTTTGCTTATGTAAGTTTCTCATGTTGTGTAGGATAATTTGGTTGTGGCAGCCCGTGAAGGCACATTTGTTCCGGAAGCACGACATAACATATTAGTCGAAGCTATCGGAACAGCTGAGCATGGAGGTCGCGTACGTGGTGTTGGAGATGGTGTCGGCTTGAGGTCATACATTGGACCTCAAAGAAGAAGCACCGAAACGGCTGAATCTCTTGCTCAACGACAAAAGATTGAGAATGTTGAGAAGCAATTGGCAGAAGAGGAGGCTGTTTGAAGAGGAGAGGGAAAAAAGGGAGAAAGAAATGGAAAATTTAAAAGAGTTGTATTCGGTATGTGTCGTAAATCGCGCTTATTTTTGTATGATATATATTGTATGTTCTAATTGAATATATTATGCTTATTTTTGTTTTATGTTCTAATTGAATGTTATGATGTAGAGATTAAGTGAAAGCCTCGAACAACGAACTAATAATGAAGATCATCGTTGCATTGGTGATGATCAAACTCCAAGTAGAAGTGTTGTAAATCACGCTTCTACAAAAGGAAGTAATTGTACAACCCCTCCCCCTGTAGATAACCGCAATGGGATATTGGACCCTAGTCCAAATGAAATAACAAGTTTATACTTGTCCATTTAGGTACATGTCATTATAGAACATTATAATTTTTTGTATTTTCTCCCTTAATTTATTCATTTTCTTTGACCATTTAGGTACATTCACCGTGTTTGTATAGAATTGAATAAATCAAGTACCTAAGGAATATTGGATCCAAGTTTTATTGCTTGGGCGTATAATGATAAAAATATCAGAGAAAAGTACTTGAAAAGCCGGTTAAATGACGGAGGCAAAGAGTGTTACCTTGCACCATTCCTATGTGGGTTAGTATTGTTGTAGTTTATTTCTATATTCTATATTTAGTTTTGTTTTAGTAACAACTAATATATATATATATATATTCTCGTGTTCATTCAGTGGTCATTGGCAATTGATCATAATATCGTTTAGGACAAATACGGTGACATTACTGTGTTCCTTGCACGATCCACTCCATAAACCAATGAAAGATCTTGTATTAACGTAAGTGTCTATGTTTAATAATATCATTTTCTTTGGCATTAATTGTAATTAGTTTTTCATGTAATATGTTTAATTCAATTTTCAATGTGCAGTATTGTGGAGCAAGTTAATATAATGAATAATGTTAGGAAAAAGCCCACATACCTTGCTCCTAAAGTAAGTGGCCCGATTACCTATTTGTTTCATTTACATTCATGCATGTGTGGTTGTATTCATGTTTTTATATTCATGTAATTTGTAGACGAGGAAACAACGCGGGAGTTACGAGTGTGGGTATTTTATCATGAAACACATGTTAAACATTGTCCTTGCCGACACTATTGATTCATGGGATACGGTATATATGCCATAAAATGTTTACATATATTAATATATAAGTTGACTATTGAATTATTATCATGCCTACGTATCATACATTCAAAAGAATGCAGAATCAGAGCTTCCGTAGTTTGTGGAACTAAGATGGAAAAGGAAAATGAAAGGAGAGTGGTGTCAAAACCAAGAACAAGAATGAAAGAAAAACTCTACTGGGAAAGACCCCGCGGTAAGAGCGTTTGCACAAAAGAATAGGAAAAGAATGGTGTCAAAACCGAGAATGAAAGAAACTCCACTGGGGATAACAAAGAGAAATGGTGTCGAAACCAAGAAAGTAAGAGCACAGGAAATAGAAAGGACTCCGCTGGGGATCCAAATAAAGGGATGGTGTTATAACCAAGAGAAAAAGGAGACTTGGTATATTAACTGGCTGGCAGTGGTTAACCAAGGAAAGAGAGTAAGACCCTGGCGGGGAAAAGACTGGTGTCAACAGACGGACTGTGATAAACCAAGAGAGAGAGTGCTGGACCAAGAGAAGGTGTTTGACTCTGAGGGGCATCGGTATATTAACTGATGAACAGTGGTTAACTGAAAAAAGAAAGGATTGCAACTCTGTGGGGATAGAGAGGCATTGGTTTTAACAGAGAAAACTGTGATTAACCAGAAGTACGGGTGTATGACCGATCAAAGGTGGTAACCCAAAAGGGATGCTGGTAACGACTGAACAATCAACACTTGACCAACGAAGAAGGGCATTGAACTAAAAGAAGGTTACAAACCCAAGGGTGCAAGTATTCGAACCAAGAAAGGTTGCCAACTGCAAGGGATTCAGTTTTAACAAGAGAGCTGTGATTAACCGAGAAAAATGAGTGATTAACCAAGAGAAGGTGATTAACTCAAAAAGGGCTTAAGTATTTTAACAGACGGACTGTAGTTAACTGAAGAAAAGGGTGATTAACCAAGAATAGGTGATTAACCCAAGAGAACTCAATATTTTAACAGATGGACTGTGTTTAACTAAAGAAACAGGAGAGCAAATGTTGGTGTTTTAACTGACAGACAGTGATTGACCAACAAAGGGAGAAGAACCAGAAGAAGGTTGCAAACTCCAGGGGACTTATGGCTTTAACAGATAGACTGTGATTAATCACAGAAAAGAGATTGAGATTCTTCAGGGGAATCAAAAGGCAACGATTGATTATAAGAGGAAAGGAGTAATGAAATAAAGAGAGATTGCTAGCGCCAGAATAATGATCTTAACCAAGAAGAATGGTGATTGATCAAAAGGCAATGATTGAGAAGAGCACAAGTGATCAAGGATGAATCTGATTGGGAAAAGACCAACACTACAGCTTAAGGATAGAGGTGACTATTCTCGAAAGAGATGGCCAAATGCCATTACCCAAGAAATAGTCAGAATGAGGGTAGGACAACCATCCTCATTCCTTCTCTAACGGTCAAAGTATAGTTTGAAAATTGAAATGGACAGCGCAACAGCTCCAATGTTGTACAGTACTCCTGCGGAGAGAAACGGACAGCGCAACAATGTCAATTCGTACAGTGCTCTGATGCAAGGCGTAGCGCGAAACTCCAACTCCACGCAGGAGGGGGGGGGGGGGAATGAGAGAGAAAGCTCTAAAGGAGGCCTAAAGAGAGGAAAAGGGAAGATCGATTAATCAAAACAAAGTTTCGATCAATTAATCAAAGGAGAAACATGCTAACAACTTTCCAAAGAGGATGAAAAGTCATTAAAGCAAAAAGGAGTGAGTTGTTGATTATACAAAATTAAGTTTATCCATGAAGAATAAACTTAATGCAAACTGAAATGGAAGGTGAAAAACAGTGCCAAATGATCATCAAAATGCCACACAAAATCATGTATCATGTGAACAAAGATAGTGCAAGAATTGCTATGTTCATACAATCCTAAGAACATGAAACAAATGAATAATCGAAAATGTGCATCGAAAGTTCATGAATTTGCTTCAACCAGAAGTGAAATAACACTAAAAACATCCATAAAATCAAGCATGACAGTCAATGGAAGTTAAAATGAAGAAAGCATGGCAAACACACATGAAAATGCAAGAAAATGGCCTTCTGGTTCAGTGTTAATCGAATAACACAATTGCACTGCAAAGTGTTAATCGATTAACACGTGAAAAAGTGCAAAAGAACATTGGTTAATCGATTAACACAATTGCACTGCAATGTGTTAATCGATTAACACTGTACAGGGAGCAGAAAATCAGTTTTGGAAAAGTGCTTTTGGCCAACTTTTTGATTGTGCAATCACTCCAATGCTAGGGCAAACAATTATGCATGAAAAATCAAGTTTAGAAACAACAAATGATAAACAATAGAATCAATTAAACAATCAAGATCATAGATCAAGCAAAAGGATAATCAATTCACATGCAAGAATATCGAAATTACATCACAAACGATACGAAAACGATCGAAATGATAAAATGAATGAAATCCACCAACCTACAAGGCTGAGATGTGCCTTGGTAAATGTTGCATTGTGATATTGGTGAAGATAATCAAAGAAAACCAGAGGATCCTTGAGTTGTAGACGAAACGCGTCGAAACCGATCAAAAACGCAAAAATGCACCGAAATCGAACTTGCACCAAAATAAATGGTGTGAAACCCTTGGATTGAAGTAGAATGAGATGTAATTCCAGAAATCCAACCAAAGGATGCCAAATAATGAAGGTTAAGCTCAAGAATTAATCACTTTCAATGTGAAAAGTGATTATCCTTCAAGAATAAGAGCTTTTGGTGAGGTTTGATGGAGAAGATGAAGAGGAATATGTAGAAGTTGCAGAAAAATGTAGAGGAGAATGAGAGAATAGAGAGTGAAGAAAGTGTGAATTTGTGTGAATGATTGTGGAGAATGGTTGAGGAATTGAAAAGTGAGTGAAGGTGTGTTTATATAGGCTTTAGGTTTGGAGTATGAGATGGTTTGGAATTTGGTTTGGAATTAGCTTTGGGTTTGGAGCTAGGTTAGGAGTTAGTTGGACTTGACTCACCGAGTCAAGGCGGTTAACTCGGTTAGTTAGAACCAACTCGGTAACAATCCCAAGGTGAATTCCAACATCGAAAGATCCACATTACTTGGAAAACAAGGAACATGGTGCACTTGATTTGAAGTGAAGTATCATAGCAAATGCACTTGGAATGAATGAGTAGCTTGGAAATGTTTAGAGGTGTCTAGAATATTCCATATGCTGCTAGAATCCAAGACCAAAATGTGTGCAAAGGTGTTGTCATGAAAAAGCAGAAAATTGTGCCTATTATGCCTGTGTTAATCGATTAACACAATTGCACTGCAAATGGTTAATCGATTAACCAGGCCAAAATATGCCCAATTTGAATAAAAAATGTGTTGTGGTCCCGGCTTCGATTTTCCACCTCTTGTATTGATGAATAAGTATGGAAACCTTCATTTTGTGCTTGTTTTGATGATGTAATGACCTTGTGATGATATGATTAATCGGGCTTGGAAAACCTGAATATCCTGCAACTAGAAACACACGGAGAAAAGTGCTAATGCGTATGCCAACGATGCGAATGCGCATGCTTATGAAAAAGGCAAAAGAGGGAGGTCAAATTTCAGGTTACGACAACTGCCAGGATGATGCTTTAGCCAATGTAATGGTAGACATCGAATCAACTCTAAATGTTATGCCAAAATCTACTCTGATGCGACTATCATTTCAAGGATATCCGATGAGGGGCAGCGAGGTCATCGTCAAAGCATTTGACGGATCCAGAAAAACTGTTATCGGCAAAGTTTATCTTCCCATAACCATCGGTCCTCACACTTTCCAAGTCACTTTCCAGATCATGGACATCCGGGCAGCATACAACTGTTTATTAGGAAGACCTTGGATACACGAGGCTGGGGAAGTCACTTTGACACTTCACCAGAAGCTGAAGTTCGTCAAAAATGACAAGCTAGTCACAGTCTATGGAGAGCAAGCCTTAGTCGTAAGCAACTTATCATCATCAACCTGTGTAGAACCAGAAGAGGTCGTTGGGACTCAGTTCCAAGCGCTCTCGGTGAGCAATGAGAATCGATTAGAAAAAGGAACATCAATTTCCTCGTACAAAGATGCTCTCAAAGTAATCGAAAGTAACAACGCAAAAGGATGGGGACAGCTTGTCATTCCTACGAATAACAAGACAAAGAAAGGTCTTGGTTTTTCCTCAACCTGTACCCAGACTGCTATTAACGATGAAAGTTTTCATCCCATTCAGGACTTCTTCCACAGTGAAGGCTTTCTCCACCCAGTGTCTCAAGAAATACATACCATCAATGAGGGTGATTCCTCCGATACATATGAAGAGTGGAAGTCCTATCTCAACGAGGACAGTTATATGTCTCAGGGAGAGACACATACGCCATTTTGATATCCCACGCAAAGTCCGAGATATATACCTAGATTAGACGTCAAGATGATGTACGGAGATTGTGATTCGGAAGGATTTCGTGCTCCACCCAACTCATTAGAGGAGGACACTCTGATAAAAGGCTACTTTGACTATGACCCAATGGATGACTTGCCTATCTGGCAGCCGTACCCAGAAGACTTAGGGCAAAAGAGTCAGCCAAATGACACTTATCAGTTGAACATCATTGAAAAGAATACCTGCGTCCCCACTAAATCATGGGATCATTACTCGGGGCATTCAGAGGATATCCAGCACAACGGTGAATCTGTAAAGATTGTAGGATAACAATTCATCAACTATGCTTTTCCCGAGGTCAACGTCATCGAGAGGGATGACTCCTCCAGTTCCACGGAAGTATGGGACACCTTAGGACAACCGAGTGGTAAGTACGACTTCCTGGTCAAGTACACGGCTCCTGAAAGCTCTCGTATCAGGTTCGAAGACATCCAGCCAACTGGATGGGGAGATCTCCCTGAGAATGAAAATGTTGTGCAAGATACAACAGAAGAGTTCGTCTACAACAATTCTGCCTGGGAGACAGACTCTAACGATCCTGCTCCGCCAGAAATTAGCGTCATTTCTGAAGACAAACAAAGAAAGAAGGTACCAGACTTTGTGATTCAGCGAGGAGTTCGCCGCCAATGGGTTGCTGTCGATGTCCCGAAAGTCATTCATAAGTCTAAGTAATTGTCATCTTTGTTTTAACCTTTCACCTCGCCCAGGTGAAACAGATGTTTTGATAGGGCTCACTTTCTGTAAATGTCTCTCTTTGCTTCGCCCAAAGCCACATAGTTTTGTTTTATAGGGCTGTAGTTTCAAGAAACGACCAAATCATAAATAAATAAACGTCGTTCTGTAATTTCCGCATTTATTGTTGTTTTCAGTTTTCTCTTTTCTAGAAAATGGTAATCCTAAAAAAAAAACAAAACAAAATAAAAACAAGCGTTTTAAAAAAAAAAATATACACTGCACACACTCTTGCATCCTCTCTATCTCTTCTAAAAATAAATCATCACGCCTTACAGATTGCTTGTTTTAAACCCCGTTGAAACATACGATCACATGCCTTCTCCCAACTTTGAATTCCCGATATTTGAAGCTGAAGAAGAAGAAGACGAAGAAATTCTAGAGGAAATCTCCCGATTACTCAGACAAGAGGAAAGGTCCATTGAACCTTACAAAGAGCCGCTGGAAACGGTCAACTTGGGTACAGAAGAAGAAAGGAAAGAAGTCAAGATTGGGGCACTGCTCAGCCCAACTGTCAAAGAAGACTTGATAAAACTTCTCAAAGATTTTCCCGATGTATTCGCTTGGTCCTATCAGGACATGCCAGGGTTGGATACCAGCATCATGGAACATCATTTACCGTTAATATCAGAATGTCCACCTGTAAAACAAAGGTTGAGAAGAACCCATCCAAACATGGTCATCAATATCAAGGAGGAAGTACAGAAACAGATTGACGCATGTTTCCTTGCCACATCAGAATATCCTCAATGGTTAGCCAACATAGTACCAGTTCCGAAAAAGGATGGAAAAGTAGGAATATGTGTAGATTACAGGGATCTGAACAAAGCCAGTCCAAAGGATGACTTTCCCCTACCGCACATAGACATGCTGGTAGACAGTACAATAAAGTTTAAAGTCTTCTCCTTCATGGATGGATTCTTGGGCTATAATCAAATCAAGATGGCGCCGAAATACATGGAGAAGACTTCCTTCATTACCCCATGGGACACCTTTTGTTACAAGGTAATGCCGTTAGGTTTGAAGAACACCGGGGAAACCTATCAAAGGGCCATGACTACTCTGTTTCATGACATGATGCACAAAGAAATCGAGGTATATGTCGAAGATATGATTGCCAAATCTAAAATAAAAGAGGAACATGTGACCCACCTGTCAAAACTATTCGAGCGTCTGAGAAAGTACAAACTCCGCTTGAATCCTAATAAGTGCACATTCGGTGTCCGCTCAGGAAAACTGTTAGGGTTCATCGTCAGCCAGAAAGGAATTGAGGATGATCCTGACAAGGTCAAGGCCTTTCAAGAAATACCTTCTCCAAAGACTGAAAAACAAGTCAGAGGATTCCTGGGACGTTTAAATTATATTTCCATATTCATATTCCTCATGACCGCGACAAACGCGCCGATCTTCAAACTACTAAAAAAGAATCAAAGCTGCATATGGACAGAAGACTGCCAAACTGCCTTCGACAGTATCAAGGAATATCTGTTGAATCCACATATCCTGTCACCCCTAGTGGAGGAAAGACCACTGATCATCTACCTAACAGTCTTGGAAGATTCAATGGGCTGTGTACTTGGCCAACAGGACGAAACAAAAAGAAAAGAATCTGTCATCTACTATTTGAGCAAGAAATTTACCGACTGTGAAACTCGGAACACTATGCTTGAGAAAACTTGCTATGCTCTGGCTTAGGCAGCCAAACGTCTTCGCCAGTATATGATTTGTCACACTACTTGGTTATTCTCCGAAATGGATCCAATCAAGTACGTCTTTGAAAAGCCTGCTCTCATGGGAAGGATTGCCCGTTGGCAGATGTTGTTATCAGAATATGACATCGAGTACCATGCTCAGAAAGCCATCAAAGGGAGTATTTTAACTGATTATTTGGCTCATCAACCGATTAATGATCGAAAATCAGTCAGATTTGACTTCCCAGACGAAGATGTCATGTACTTGAAAATGAAAGATTGCGATGAATCGCTACCCGGTGAAGGGCCAGAACCAGGTTCCCAATGGGGACTAATCTTTGATGGAGCTGTCAACCATTATGGAAATAGAATTGGGGCAATTATCATAACACCTCAGGGTACCCACATTCCTTTCACTGCCCGACTGACATTCAGGTGTACAAACAACGAGGCCGAATACGAAGCTTGTATCATGGGTCTCGAAGAAGCGATTGACTTAAGGATAAAGAACTTGGATGTGTATGGAGACTCAGCCCTGGTTATCAATCAGATCAAAGGAGATTGGAACACATACTAATTAGAACAAATTCCTTACAAAGATTACGCGAGAAGGTTGTTACCATTCTTCAACAGAATCGAGTTTCATCATATCCCTCGTGAAGAGAATCACATGGCTGATGTATTAGCCACTCTCTCTTCCATGATTAGTGTAGTTCAATGGAACGACATACCTAAGATCGACATAATGCGCCTGGAAAGGCCCGCTTACATCTTCGCGATTGAAGCAATCATAGACGACAAACCTTGGTATCACAATATCAAATGCTTCCTTCAGGGACAAGAGTATCCACCTGGGGCATCCAGAAAAGACAGAAAGACCCTCAGAAGAATGGTAGGCAGCTTCTTTCGAAGCGGTGATACACTCTATAAGAGAAACTTTGACATGGTCTTGCTCTGATGCATAGACAGACCAGAAGCAAACATGCTGATAAAAGAAATTCACGAAGGATCCTTTGGCACTCATGCCAACGGACACACAATGGCAAGAAAAATTCTGAGAGCAGGATACTATTGGTTGATAATGGAATCCGATTACTACAAATACATGAGGAAGTGTCACAAGTGTCAAATATACGCTGACCAAATCCATGTACCGCCTACGCATCTCAGAGTTCTTTCTTCTCCATGGCCTTTTTCTATATAGGGAATCAACATGATTGGCATGATTGAACTCAAAGCTTCAAACAAACATCGGTTCATCCTGGTAGCCATTGACTACTTCACCAAATGGGTCGAAGCAGCGTTATACGCCAATGTAACCCGACAAGTGGTGGTCCGATTTATCAAAAATAATCTCGTCTGCCATTATGGTGTTCTAAGCCAGATCATTACTGATAATGGATCTAACCTGAACAACAATACAATGAAAGAATTATGTGTTGAGTTCAAGATTGAACACCATAACTCATCTCTCTACCGGCCTAAGATGAACAGAGCGGTAGAAGCGGCTAATAAGAACATCAAAAAGATCATTCAAAAGATGGTTGTAACCTACAAAGACTGGCATGAAATGCTGCCTTTTGCTCTTCACAGTTATCTCACATCTGTTCGCACTTCAACAGGGGAAACCCCTTTCTCTCTAGTATATGGCTTGGAAGTAGTGCTCCCCATAGAAGTAGAGATCCCATCAATCCGAGTATTGATGGAAACTATGTTAACAGAGGCTGAATGGTGTCAAAGTCGACACGACGAACTTAATATGATCGAAGAAAAGTGAATAACGGCACTATGCCATGGTCAGTTGTATCAGCAGAGAATGAAGAAGGCGTTCGACAAAAAGGTTCGACCCCGTGTCTTCAGGAAAGGAGACCTCGTGCTCAAAAAGATACAATCATTTCTCACTGATTCCCGGGGCAAATGGACTCCGAACTATGACAGCCCCTATGTGGTCAAGAAAGCCTTCTCAGGCGATGCCTTGAGACTCACAACCATGGACCTACCCCACGAATGTTGACGTAGTCAAGAAATACTTTGCCTAAATAACTAAAAAAAACGTCTCGGTGGATTGAAAACCCGAAAAGGCGGTCCAGGAAAAAATTAGAGACACAAGCAAAAATCATCCCGATGGGTTGGAAATCTCAAAGTACAACCCAGGCAAAAGTTAGGGATTAATGGCAAGTAATTACGTCCAGCAACGTTAAGTCTCCAACGGTAACGCTGTTCGTCAAAAGACTCCAGTCAAGGTCATCTTCGACAGAAGTTCAGGATGTCCAGAATTCAAAGTTGGTAGAAGGATAACGGTCGTTATGTTTCAATGTAGATCTTTTCCCTTAAATTACCATTTTCTAACTTTTTAAATACTCTAGGGGATCACGCGCTTGGCTGATTTCTATCCTATCAATAAAATTTGAGCCCTAGTGCTTTTGTTTGCAAATCTTATTTGTTTTACCTTTACATAATGACATTTTTAACATGATCAAACGATTCTTGAAATAAAACAAAAATGAATTTACTTGTCAAAATTTTTCTGCTTTTAAAATAAAGATGGCAATTTATTTTGACTGTTGAACACCGAAAGAACATCGATCGCTTCTCCGAGGGTGGTTGAACCTCAAAGTGCAGAATCAAAGTACTCTTTCTAAACCAGTACGCCTGAATGAAGGATCAACTGTATCAGATGTGATTTTCCCATCTGATATACCCGGCAGAGTACGTATCTCTTAAGACCGATTGAACAATTGTTTCTCCCCACAGGGACCTTCTTTCTTAAGCAAGGCAGGATTGCTATTTTGAACAAGTGATACTTTTCATCCCCCGCAGTGGTCGAGTATCTAATCGTGTTCATCTATTAGTCTGTATGTCGCGTCAGTTTTATCAGCATAAACACACATACATCATGCATTATTGATTCACATTCATATTCATATTGCATCACTATCACTCTGGTCAGTCTTATCCCCAAGTGATAAAGTCCTCTTATCAATCGAGTTGTCAGTTCTTTCCTCATCAGGAAATGTTTTATCTGGACAATCTCTCTCCCCAGTTTATTTCTGGATTGGAGACGATCCTCGACCACTTTGATAAATTTAACCTCTAAAAGGCAAGAAGACATTCGACAAACGTCACTATTCACCATTAAAGATGATATTTTCGCTTTCCCGGATTAAGAAAAATCCCTAGAGAAAACCTCACGATTAAAGACTCTCAGCAACACATTAGTTTTTCTCTTCAGAAAGTCAATGTTAATGAAGTCATCAGCACTTCAAAATTGGATTACATCACATGGCATTTCTCCGAGAAGATTTCGAAGAAAAGTATGATGTAATATCCCCAAGCAGGAAACAGCCTCTCAGTTGAATGGGTTCCCCAACAATTCTGACATCAAAACTTTTTTCGTCAAATGGCATCTCCCCAGGAAAACTCGGCGAGAAGTTTGATGAAGACTGCTACACATAGCGTCCCTTGTCAAGAAAAGGAATTTGATAAGAAGAAACTAAGACCAGTTCATTGGTATGAAACCAGGATCGAGGGGAAGTTTATCGATTTCAGAAACTAAGACCAGTTCCTTTGCTGAAGACCAGGATTGAGGGGAAGTTTATTGACAAAAGAAACTTAGACCAGATCCTTGGTAGGAAACCAGGGTCGAGAGGAAGTTTATCGATTTCAGAAACTAAGACCAGTTGCTTGGCTGAAGACCAGGGTCGATTGGAAGTTTTACCTTTTCTTAGTATCAACGCTTAGTAAAAGAAGATGAATGAGCAAACTGCCATTCATAACCACCATCAAAATTTTGGGTATTTCGATATTTAATCCTCTTGCACCCCGAATGCCGGAATACCTTCGCCATTCAAACCTTCGGGTCCAAGAAGATTAAATAGGGGCATCTTTCATGCCCTAAATTTTGACCACCAAGATTTCCCATCATTATGGAAATCATCATCACAATATGGAGGTACCATCATGCCTCATTAATCCCCTTCAAGGATTGATGAACATTCACCACAATCAAGAATTAGGGTTTCAAGCCCTCTTAGAGCGCTTAGACAAAGGATCAATCAAGAAATGACATGATCTTCAACTTGTCTAACCTCTCAAACACCCATAAAGGATCAAGAGGACTCCCACATCAAGAATCAAGCACAAAGTTGCAACATTCTAAGTGGATCAAGCCTCAAGATCGACAGTGTCACCAAATTAGGGTTTTGGTCGACCAGGGCCTCCAGATGAAACTTTTCATCTGGGCATGAGCCAATGCTTCAAAACATAACCTAAGATACTCCAAGGAACCTCATGGACCCAATCATCAAGTCAATTTAACCTCAGGGGATGCATTTACAAAAAATCAGGGATTAGGGTTCTTGACCTAATTCACCCCTAAGTTGATTTTTGCGACAAAACATGAGCTAAGACCTCAAGACATAATTTGAGGGCCTCCAATACACTACATTGATCCATTTACAACAATGGATTGATCTAAGAAGCTTGATTCACAAGTTTTAATTTCATCAGGACCACAATTAGGGTTTCGAGGAAAAAGTCAACTGTATCTTTGACTTTTGACCAAGACATGCTCCCAAACCTTGGGACATGATTCAATACACCCTATAACACCTATGGAATCCATCCATTAGGTTTAATTTAGGTCAAGGACTTTATTTCATAGAGGAGCGCACAGTTTGGATTTTATCCGATAAAAAAGTCAACTGTGCACAAAATCAAGTTTGACTTTTTGGAATTTTTCACAAATATGGTTCCCTTAAGTCCAAAACAATGTTAATGTGTGACATGAATCATCATCCATAAAAAAAATCAAGAAAAGTGAGATTTCTTGCAAAAGGGGCAACCTTGAGAAACCAATTTTTTTCTAAGTTATGGAATAAAAGTGGTTTTGGTACCAACTTCCAAGGACCATAACTTGAGATCCAAGCAACCATTTTGGGTGATCCAAAGCTGGATTTGTAGGTCTTGCTACACCATATAAAAGCTTCAACTACCTCAGACTCCAATTCTTTATGGATTTTAAGTTATGGAGTGATCAAAATAACAAAAACATGAAAATAACACTTTTTCCAACACTTAGTGAAAATCTGCCTAAGTTACCAACCTTGAACATCAATGTTCATGAGGTTTTTTAAGTTGGATCCAAATAGTTTCAAAATAAACTATGATCACACATGTTTTGTATCATATGAGGGCTTTCTAAAAAGCACTAGAGCCTCCCATAACTCAGCCTGAGCAGGGATATATGAATCCCTCAAAATCACCATTTCCAACTGCCCTAGGCAAGGCAAATTTTGGCAGATTTTGTTGTTTTGCTCGATTTGGGAAATTTGAACAACTCCAAGCCTTGTCATCATTTTGGACACATATGAGGATAAAACAAAAGGAGAATGATCAGATCCCCAAGCCTCCAAAGTCCAAGAATCTACCTTAGCCATAACAAACCTAAAAAGGCTAAAAAGGTGCCAGGACTCCAATTTTGTTTCAATGCATTTAATGGATACACCAAGGTGGCATGAAGTGACATATTCCTAACTGAATGAGTCAAGGATCAGCACTGAATTATAGGACCATAGGCATGTGCTCTAACCTCAAGTCAATGGCTAGAGGAGACTTGAGATTCCTTTTGCTCAACATTGGCCAAAGGTCTACTGCAGCTGCCATTCACTATTGCTTGCAAAAAAAACTTGCTCTACTATAAATAAAGCTCATTTTTGCTCAGTTTGAGTACACCAGAGTACTACAACACTTGCTTTCCTAAAAATCTCTTTCTTTAGGCCAAAATGCCTTCTTTTGCAAGGTAACTCTGAGTTTTTGAGTTAGAGAGCAATTCCATCATAGCTCATGATCCAAACACCTCTAAAATGTTGTATCTAAGCTATCCAAACAATCACTTGCGACCTGAAACACCAAAATCACAAAGTCAACCTCCAAAACCTCAAAATTTGACTTTTCTGCATTTTCCAAGCCATGCCTTGATTCAGTCACTTCCAAAACCAAACAAAGCCTCAAACACACTCCAAATATCATCCTCAAACTGTCCCAAATGATTTCCCACATCTGGAACACCATTTGAGAGAGTTGCCATATTGGTCACTTTTGCCCCTTTTGCAAGAAAGTGCCACAACTTGTTCCTGAGGATTCCAGCTAGTTCTAATCATTCTAAAAGCTTCTGAGGGATCAATTGAGAGTGTCCAAAGCATCAAATTACTTCTGGCACAAGGAACTTGGCAGATAGCACAAAAAGCTCCAAGAGGTAAATGCATGACAACTTGAACTCTTTGAATTATGCATTCCTTTGATGTCCATTGATCATAAACATCTCATACATGTTGTATATGTTGTGTTTGAACCAATTTGCCATGTAATTCTTACCTGTACCATGAGATAGCATAGAACATGCAAAAATAGGCCTATTTCAAAACCACTATCGGATTTTGAGGAGGAAACCTTTTTTGAAAAAACCAAGGGCACCATTGGATTCCTTGTTAAATTCTAGGTCAGATGCACCTAAATTTTGTCCCAATCCATGGAGAAATGAGAAAGTTAGAGGCTTCACGTAAATTGCCCAAAAGCTTGCCTTGCCTTGCCTTGCCCAGGCCTAGAAACAAGGTATGCCTTATGAATTAGAGGCTTCATATATTTGGTATTTTTGTAAAGAATTATATTTTTATTTGTTTTTAAACATTAAAAAATATTTCTTTCTCTTGGTTTTATAAATTCAAATGATTTTTAAATCATCCCATGAATGAAACATGATTTTTCAAATATAAATCCAAGATCACAAACTTTTTCACATATTTGATTATTTTAATTGAATTTTTATTCAATTAAAATACATTTTTAAACAAAAAATTAGGGTTTTGATCACTATCACCCTAACAAATCTTGTTCAAACAAATCCGGGCCTCTAATAGAGTGTAAGACCCAACCCTTTTGTAAATATAAATAATTTTGGGCCTCAGTCATTGTATAAGTCCCACTGTGTTTTCAAAATCCCGGTGCGATCGTCGCTTTTCAAAACATTTTCATCTGGGCCTACCCTTATGTTCTAAGTCCCATTTCTTTCCCTTTTCAAACTTTTGGGCCTCTCCTTGAGTTGTAAGACCCATCCCTCTGTACAGAAAACCTTTTTTGGGCCTCAGTCATTATATAAGCCCCAGTACAGTTTTTCATACCCCAAATATTGACCACTAAGATTTCCCATCATTGTGCAAATCATCACCACAATGTGGATGAACTTTCATACTCATTAGCCTCCCCAAAGATGGGTGAGCATTCACCACAATCAAAGAATTAGGGTTTTGAGCCCTCTTAGAGCACTTAGACAAAGGATCAATCAAGGAATGATATGATCTTCAACTTTTCTAAACCTCTCAAACATCCACAATGGATCAAGAGGACTCATACATCAAGGATCAAGCACAAGGCTGCAACATTCCAAGTGGATTAAGCCTCAGGATCGCCAGTGTCACCAGATTAGGGTTTTGGTCGACCAGGGCCTCCAGATGAAACTTTTCCTCTGGGCATGAGCCAATGGTTCAAAGCATAACCCAAGATACTCCAAGGGACCTCATGGGACCAATCATCAAGTCAATTTAGCCTCAGGGGATGCTTTCACCAAAAATCGGGAATTAGGGTTTCTTGACCTAATTCACCCCTAAGTTGACTTTTGGGACAAAACATGAGCCAAGACCTCAAGACATGGTTTAAGGGTCTCTAATAAACTACATTGATCCATTTGCAACAATGGATTGATCCAAGAAACTTGATCCACAAGTTTCAATTTCATCTGAATCGCAGTTAGGGTTTTTGAAGAAAAAGTCAAATGTGCCTTTGACTTTTGACTAGGACATGCTCCCAAACCTTGGGACATGATTCAATACACCCTATAACACCTATGAAATCAATCCATCAAGTTTGATTTAGGTCAAGGACTTGATTTTATAAAGGATTGCACCGTTTGGAATTCATCTGATAAAAAGTCAACTGTGCCCAAAAGTCAAAGTTTGACTTTTTGATTTTTTTATCAATTATGGTTCCCTAACCCTAAAATGATGTTAATGTGTGATTGGAATCATCATTCATCAAGAAAAATCAAGAAAAGTGGGATAACTTGTAAAAGGGGTAACCATAAAAAACTTAGAAATTTTCTAAGTTATGGAACAATGTGGCTAGGGTAGCAACTTCCAAGGATCATAACTTGTGATCCAAGCAACCATTTTGGCTGATCCAAAGATGGATTTGTAGCTCTCATGGTATACTTTAAAAGTTTCAACTACACATCATTCCAATTCCTCATGGATTTTAAGTTATGGAGTGACCAAAATGACAAAAACACAAAAATGGCATTTTTTCCAACACTTAGTGAAATTTTCACTAAGTCAGAATCTGTTTCACTTCTTTCAAAATGTAGGGGAATTTTTCACTTGGATCCAAAAGGTGTTAAGACAAACTATGATCACACATATGTTGTATCATATGAGAGCTTTCCAAAATGGCCAAGAACTCCATCAAATTCCATTTGAGCTAAGAGTTATGACAATGGTAATATGCCTTGCTGCAACTGTCATGGCAAGGCAGATTTGTGCATTTTGCTCGATTTGATCAAATTGTGCAAATGACAAACAATTTTATCCATCTGAACACCTCAGGGGGAGACCAAGGAGGAACAAACACTGATCCATAAGCCTCCCAAGTCTTTGGAACTAAAAGTAGCATGCCAAACCTAAAAATGCCTAAAAAGGGGACAAGACTCCAATTTTGTTTTGGAGCATTCAATGGATGCACCAAGGTGGCATGAACTGAGCATTTTCCAACTGAATGAGTCAAGGATGATCTCTGAACTAGGGAACCAAAGTCCTGTGCTCTAACCTCTAGTCAATGGCTAGAGGAGACTTAAGATTCCAAAGTGATGCAATTGGACAATGAGCTGCTGCAGTTGCCATTCACTATTGCTTGCAAAATAAACTTGCTCTACTATAAATAGAGCTCATTTGTGCTCAGTTTAAGTACACCAAAGGCCTATAACACCTGCCTTTCTCAAAATCATCGTCTCACTCTCAAAAATGCCTTTCTTAGCAAGTAACTATCGGATTTTTCAGTAGAGAGTAATTTCACTCCAACCAATTGCTCTAACACCTCATAAACATCATATGTGAGCTGATCAAACACTAAACACACAATTGTAACAATGATTTCTTAGAATCACCAGCCAGTTACTCAAGTTTTCAACCAAGTTGCAGTTGAGATGCCATGAAGTGGTCCAGCCATTTCCAATCGAGTCTAAGCATCCAAACACACTCCATATGGTGTAGGGAAGCTGTTCAGATCATCACAACTTATCTGTAACACCTCCAACTCAAAAATCACATTGCTCTTGCTACCACGACCTTCAAGTAAGCCTAAACTTGGTCATCTCTTAATCTATGCATATTTCCTCGCACAATACTTTTGCCAAATGTTCATAATAATGCATAGAATGTTTCCCCTCAATTAATTGCTTTGTTTGAATCGTGTATCAAAATTCTCAGTCTTCATTCAAATTCTAGGGTTCTTGAGGTTTTGTCTTGATTTCTTATTCCATTCTTAAAATAAATTAAATTAAAGACCATAGACATGATCGTGAGGTGAAAACGAGCAGATTGATATGTGGATTGTGTGATTTAATCAAGTATTCAGTGAGATTGGATAGAAAATGCAAATCTGAGCAAAACTCCCTTCGCGCGTGTTCTTGGCCCATGTTCTTGGCGCTTTTTTCACAAATTTGAATATTTGAATTTTGTGATTTTATTTAATTGATTCAAAAATTAATTTCTCTCTGAGTTTTAATGATTTTGAGTTGATTCTTTTTTTAATAATTCACAAAAATGTTAAAAAAATTTATTTTTCTAAAAATTCCCAAAAATATTATTTATTTCCTATACTTGATATTTTTGCAAAGAATTAATATTTTATTTGTTTTCTAAGATTTAAAATATTTTTTCCTCCTTGATTTTCCAAATTTAATTGGTTTCCAATCATTTTGTGGATATAAACATGATTTTTGAAACATTGATCCAAGATCACCACTCATTTTTCACATGTTTTCAATACTTTTTATTAAATTTTTAACAAAATTAATTCCATTTTAAACAAAAGTAGGGTTTTGATTAATTCAACCCTCATCAATCATTTTCAAACACTCATGGGCCTCTAATAGAGTGTAAGACCCAACCCTTGTTGTACAAAAACCATTTTGGGCCTCAGATATTATATAAGTCCCGACACGATAAAAAATCTCGGCGCGATCGCCAGTTTAAAATCACTTAGGCTTCTCCTTGAGTTGTAAGCCCCATCACTTGTACAAAAACTCATGGGCCTCTAATAGAGTGTAAGACCCAACCCCTTTGTAAATAATACGTTTTGGGCCTCCCACATTGTATAAGTCCCTCTGTATATTTTCAAACGTTCGACGTGATCGTCGCCTTTTAACAAAATCAACTAGGCTTCTCCTTGAGCTATAAGACACATCTTTATTCATTTTCAAACTCTTTGGGCCTCTAATAGAGTGTAAGACCCAACCCTTTTTGAAAACCAAAATAATTTGGGCCTCGATCATCGTATAAGACCCACTGTGTTTTCAAACCTCGACGCGATCGCCATTTTTTAAACAAATAATCATCTGGGCCTCTCCCTGAGTTGTAAGCCCCATCATTTGTACAAAAATACTCTTTGGGCCTCTAATAGAGTGTAAGACCCATCCCCTTGTACATAAAAACTTTTTGGGCCTCACATATTGTATAAATCCCTTTGTACAGTTTTCAAAACAACGGTGCAATCATCGTTAAAACTTGGGCCTCTCCTTGAGCTGTAAGCCCCAACAATCTTTTCAAAGCACTTTCTCCTTTGATTTTGAATTCAAATATATGTTGTTATCAAAACTTTCTTTAATTTCTTTGTTGAACAACTAACAAAACAACATGGAAGCTCTACAACAGGTAAGTGTTTATCCGCTTTCATTTATCGCTTTAATATATATATATATATAACAGTATTGTGGGGTTGTTTCACTGTAAGTCTTCTTTCACATCCTTTTAAATACTCGTCATATATTAATTGTATATGTACTAGTATAGTTATTTAGAGTTTTCCCCGGCAATTACGTTTAGAACTAGGTATAGCCTGTTGGTCAATCTCGAATACAAACAAAACTAGATCCCCATAGGATTCCAGATATAGTCTTCCCTTCTCTTGGAGTTAAACAATATGGAACAAAGAGAAAGGCAGTATTTTCGGTGAACCTTTTCTCAGACTGTCACCCTTAGAAATTGTCAAAGAAACTCTACTCCCCAGAGTTGATATATTCTCCGTGAATAGCATCTCTTGAGTTTCTTCCAAATTCTCGAACTTTCCTGGAATGATCTCTTCTCTGTGAATTGCATTTCTTAAACTTCTCTTGGTTTGGGGACCCACAGGCTTCCTAAAAGCATCCCCGCCTCCTCTTGGGCGTTGTACAAGGACCTTTGGCTTCTTAAAAGCTCTCATTCCTTCTCTTGGGCTTCGTACAAGGACCTTCACGATGTCCTAGAGGTATAGGACAGAACTTAGTCATCCTTTGTTAGAGCTGTCTTTTTAAAAAGAGTCAAAACCTCCAGACCAATTTTAGGGTTGATACTCATCCCTTAAAACGAGTCGGCCTCCTCTTGGGTATCATACAAAAGATAAAACTCTACCAGTAGACTTGAACAATCCAATTCCCTTTGATTCTCAAAGACATTCTCAAGTCCCTTTCAAACATAGGAGAAACCCCAGATTCTGGATTAATCTCTAGCTGAGTTAGAACTTTGCGTGTTCTAAAACTCCACTTCGTATTTCTCCCAAAATTCCACAACCCGGGTCAAATAACACTATCTCAAACCAGAGCCTCAAGGTTTCTGATCTATCAATTCCTTTTGCATTCCCTTGCAAGAATTGATTCTCTTCTTGGACCTGCCTCTTGATCTCAAGAATCCCCGGAAGAAGTATAGCCTCCTCTTAGGCTTTGTATAATGATCCTTCTTCAGCGAAGTCATCCTTCTCTTGGGCTTTGTACAATGATTCCCCCTAGCGGATTTAACCTTTTCAGACTCTCTTGTTGAGTCCATCACTTTTCAAGACTCTCTTGTTGAGTCACTTTCCTTTTAGCCTCTATCTCGGGCTTCGTACGAGACAGCAAATCACTCTCTTGTTGAGTATAAAAGACTCTCTTGTTGAGTCAACCTTTTTAGCCCCCATCTTGGGCTTCGTATAAGACAGATAAAAGCACTCTCTTGTTGAGTCAAACCTCTTTAGCCTCTGTCTTGGGCTTCGTACAAGACATATAAAAGCACTCTTTTGTTGAGTCAGTCACTTGTTAGTACTCTCTTGTTGAGTAAACCCTTTTAGCCTCTATCTCGGGCTTCGTACGAGACAAATAATAAACACCCTCTTGTTGGGTCAATAGCCTCCTCTTAGGCTTTGTATAAAGAAATCCCCGGTTGAGTTAATCAACCTTTTAGCATCAAACTTGTGCTTTAATCAGGGCATACGAACATCAACAGTTCCTCTTTAGAGATGACAAGTCCTCTCTCAAACCTTTTAGCTTCAATCTTGGGCTTTGAACAAGACACAAAAAACCCTTCAGTTTTGTATCTTGGGCTTTGAACAAGATACAAATCACTTTTAGCTTCAATCTTGGGCTTTGAACACATGTTAATCCATTAATCTTCTGAGCTAATCGTTTAACTCCTCAAAATTCAGTGCAAAGCATCATCCTTGCATGTGTTAATTGGTTAAAACTACCGCAGAAACTGAAAACCAATTCCTTTTAGTTTAAAAGCCCTCCCTACTGAAAACCATCAATCCGGTTTGTTCTAACCCACAATATCATTCTCCACTCATGGCTCCTTAACTTGTGTAACATTCACTAACCTGATCCACTCAAGGTAATACCGAACAAAGTTAAAACATGCAGATGACACACTTCAACTAAGTGACGAGGCAGAATTTCCAAATTCCAACGCGGTCACACTACAAAACTTCAGCGGGATAGTTCATTTTCTGCTCAAACAACTACACTAGCGAGAATCCAATAACAACGATGTCCTAGGGTTTTAGCCACACTCATACTTGATTCGTCCACAAGCAGAACCCAACACACAACCATTATACGATACTACAAAAGCGATGGACGTAACATGTCAGTACACAACCTTATTCCCTCACTTGAATTTCTTGGTGAGAATTAAAACAACAACGTTCTTAGTTCAACAAAAGTTAGATTCCGAATATTCCAATTATTCACAATTACAGAAATTTCTCTATACTTGAAAATAAATCGGGGCAATGCATCCTATTGAAGAACCTTTCTATCACTTCGTACACACTAACCAGAATTTCTTACCCTCCATTAACCATTGCACACCACACTTACACCAAATTACTTAATGAAAGATTCACGACCGACAATTCTCATCAACTATTTACAAAACCCTTATGGTATAAATCGTTCCATGATTTACACTTAGTCCGTAATAAGTCCTGATTTGCTTCTCGTTTAAAATTCTGGCCTATATATCAGATGTCCTATCGAGATGTCGAGACACTGATATACAACAACAATGAACAAGTTCAAAATAAAAGTGTGCATAAAATGTAAAGAACACCAGAAATTGTTAACCCAGTTCGGATCTAACTATCCTACATCTGGGGGCTACCAAGCCAAGGATGAAATCAATATTCAATAGTATCAATTCACTGATAACAACACCCGGTTCAATTAGCTCACTTAATCACTACCCTTTCTATGACTTCTACCTAAGACTCCCCTAGGTACGAGGCCCTCCTCAAATCCCTCTTCAATCACAACCCGTGACTGGTTCCTTACAAGCCAAGTAACAATGGTCGAAACACAAATTCTCAATACTTCACAGCTTATGAGAATTAACACACAGCTACTCAATGCTTAAAAGCTTATGAGCAACCTTACACAACTTACACTACAGTCCTTATACTATTATCATAAGATACCAGTTAGGCTCACAAAACACAAGCACACAACCCTAAAAATACATGTAAGTTCAACACCTAAAACTAGGTTTACATCAGTCTATTTATAGCTTGTAATCTGGACTGAATTGGGCTTTAAAAACGCAGCAATTAGGCTGCTCACAAATCTGCAAAATTAACTCCAATAAAATAGGTCTTCAATCCAAAGTTTCCTATTATGTCTCCATAATTAGAAACAGCAGCAAATCCGAAAACCAACAAGTAACCCTAATCCAAAAATGCTTTGGATGCCACATAGGATAACCAAATATTCACAGAATATTCAGTTACAGATTATAGTAACAGAATCTGCACTAAAGCAGACTTCACAACGCGATGTCCTATGAGCTGCCATGGAACATCTTCATACGACATGTTGAACAAAGAGTAATGAAACATATTATTAGACATCTTCATTCAACATCTGCTGCTACATGAGTTTTAGCAAAATAATGCCAACCATAAAACCAAGTAAATAACAATCTCCCCCTTTGGCTTATTTTTGGCTAAAACTCCTCACACACTTAAACACCATCAGTATCAGCAGCGGACAAAAAACACCATTAATAGCAGCACTCCCCCTCAGCTGCAAAAAAACACACAGTACCAGCAAACTTCTCATCATAGCAACTCCCCCTCAACAGCAGCAACACACCACATTCTGCCCTCAGCACAAGCACACATAATCTACCTGTAGCACACACACTCCCCCTCAATAGCACAAGCACTTACTAATGCTGCTTCCCCTCACACTTACAACTTTGTAATCAGTTTGTCTTTCTTCCTAGATGAAAGGGGTTTAGACTTCTTACTTGACATACTTTCATTAACCGAGTGGGAAACTGGTTGCTCACCTCTAGTGTCAGAATGAACAACATTCAACGGGGCGATATCAAGAACAAGGTCTATGAGTTTGATCATTCGGTGAGGATCATCGTCTTCGTCATTGACTTGAGAAGTTCTTGAATCAGCAGGAGAATCATGATGTTGAGACATTTTTTGTTGCTCACAAAATGCAGTATTGAAGAGAGTAAGAGCAAACCCTGGTGCAGAAGAGTTTTGAGAGAATAGGTCAGATGAAGTTTTTGCACTGTAGGATTGAAGTTGGAATGTGTTAGCTGGGCTGTTTATAAGTTTTGGAAATGGGTCCTTATACACGTGCCATTCACAAGTTCTTTGGTTTAACACTTCCACAATTGTGCTTTCGTCTTTCCACAAATAGCAATTTTCTGAGGTTCTTTCACCTCCCATAACAACAACATTCTTTTCATCCATTATTGAACATTCATGGGTTGTAAAAATGACCTTAAGGCCTTGATCACACAACTGGCTTATGCTTATTAGGTTAGTATCTAATCCTTCAACAAGCAATACTTCTTCCAGAATTGGCTGTCCTGGACAATCCACTATTCCAACACCAATTACTTTTCCTTTCGATCCATTACCAAAAATCACCTCATTACGAGCATGATACTTAACATGTGACATATATCTACTAACGCCAGTCATATGTCGAGAACATCCACTATCAAAGAACCATTTTTCATTTGTAGAGACTCTGAAGGACTTGTAGTCCCTATGTTCTTTTACACTATCCTTTGAAGTCCATATCCTTTTTGTTTCAACCTAGCTTTTTTTTCTACTATACTGTTGCATGGGTTTGGGATTACCATGTAGCTTGTAGCAAAAAGCTTTTATATGACCAAACTTCCCATAATGGTAGCATGTCCACCTTTGATTCTTTTTCTTTATGAACTTCTTCTGATGTCTGGGAGGAAGTTGCAGCATGTTATTCAACATCTTCAAACTTCTCTTATCTTGAACGGGTACTTCCTCAGATTTCTTTCCTTCGTCTAATTCATTTGTACCTTTAAATCCAATACCGCTGACATTTCCACCATCTCTTCCTGACATCAGAATTTCATCAAGTACATCCGAACTCCTATTCAACATTCTGACATTTTTGATCATGTTGTCCAGTTTTGAATTCAACACATTTACTTCACTTTGTAGATCAGCTATAGTAGACATATACTCAGTGTTCTCAGCTTCTAAATGAACAATGGCACATACTTGTTCTTCTTTCTGCTGACATACTTCTTCATGTTCAATGCACAACTTCTTAAGAGATAGCTAGCTCTTCAAAAGTAAGCTCTTCAGATTCTTCATTTGATTCACATACTCCTGTTAATGCTGTCACCAACTTTGCAGATTTCTCATCAGTGTCAGTTTCAGAATCATCTTCTGACCATGTCACAGATAATCCCTTCTTCTGTCTTTTGAGATAAGTGGGACACTCAGTTTTTACGTGCCCAAATCCTTCACATTCATAGCAATGGACTCTCTTCCCTTGATTAGAGTCTTCTTCAGTTCTGGCTCTTCTGCCTCCATCCTGGTCTTTGTTGATGTCGAGAGACTTGTTCCGAACATTTTCTCTTGACTTCCAGTCCATCCTTTTCAACACTTTCTTAAATTGTCTTCCAAGCAACACTAGCTCTTTGGACACATCTTCATCTTTGACCAGTTCTCCTTCATCATCTGAGTCATCAGCATTTGACACAAATGCTATACTCTTCTTCTTTTCAGCCTTTTCACTGAATCCTAACTCAAAAGTTTGGAGAGATCCCATAAGCTCATCCACCTTCATCTTGTCAATGTCCTGAGCTTCCTCTATAGCAGTGACCTTCATATCAAATCTCTTAGGTAGAGACCTGAGAATCTTCCTGACCAGCTTGCTATCATACATCTTTTCTCCTAAGGCACTAGAGGCATTAGCTATCTCAATAATGTTCATATGAAAATCATGAATGCTCTCATCCTATTTCATCTTCAAACTCTCAAACTTGCTAGTGAGAAGCTGAAGCTTTGACATTTTCACCTTTGAGGTCCCTTCATGAGCAACTTTCAAGACCTGCCAAGCCTCTTTGGCAATAGTACAATGCTCAATCAGCCTGAAGATATTTCTGTTGACACCATTGAACAATGCATTCATGGCTTTAGAATTTCCAACAGATCCTTTGTAGTCAGCATCATCCCAGTCCTCTTCTTCCTTCAGAACATCAGTAAGATTTCCTTCTCCATCTCTTACCTTTGGAGGCTCCCAACCTTTGAGAACAGCTTTCCATGCTTGATCATCCATGGACTTGATGAAAGCTATCATCCTAGGTTTCCAATACTCATAGTTAGAACCATCCAGCAGAGGTGGTTTGTTCAGAGCTCCTCCATCCTAGTCCATTGTACCAGAAAATACCTTCCCTGAATCTCACCCAGAAACAACAAAGGGTGCCTGCTCTTGATACCAATTGAAATTCTGGCCTATATATCAGATGTCCTATCGAGATGTCGAGACACTGATATACAACAACAATGAACAAGTTCAAAATAAAAGTGTGCATAAAATGTAAAGAACACCAGAAATTGTTAACCCAGTTCAGATCTAACCATCCTACATCTGGGGGCTACCAAGCCAGGGATGAAATCAATATTCGATAGTATCAATTCACTGATAAC
This sequence comes from Lathyrus tuberosus, assembly GCA_022829125.1. Lineage (NCBI taxonomy): Eukaryota > Viridiplantae > Streptophyta > Magnoliopsida > Fabales > Fabaceae > Lathyrus > Lathyrus tuberosus. Next base: position 1,036,929 of record JALAZF010000552.1, on the reverse strand, counting down.
CACACCCGGTTCAATCAGCTCACTTAATCACTACCCTTCCTATGACTTCTACCTAAGACTCCCCTAGGTATGAGGCCCTCCTCAAATCCCTCTTCAATCACAACCCGTGACTGGTTCCTTACAAGACAAGTAACAATGGTCGAAACACAAATTCTCAATACTTCATAGCTTATGAGAATTAACACACAGCTACTCAATGCTTAAAACTTATGAGCAACCTTACACAACTTACACTACAGTCCTTATACTGTTATCATAAGATACCAGTTAGGCTCACAAAACACAAGCACACAACCTTAAAAATACATGTAAGTTCGACACCTAAAACTAGGTTTTCATCAGTCTATTTATAGCTTGTAATCTGGACTGAATTGGGCTTCCAAAACACAGCAATTAGGCTGCTCACAAATCTGCAAAATTAACTCCAATAAAATAGGTCTTCAATCCAAAGTTTCCTATTATGTCTCCATAATTAGAAACAGCAGCAAATCCGAAAACCAACAAGTAACCCTAATCCAAAAATGCTTTGGATGCCACATAGGATAACCAAATATTCACAGAATATTCAGTTACAGATTATAGTAACAGAATCTGCACTAAAGCAGACTTCACAACGCGATGTCCTATGAGCTGCCATGGAACATCTTCATACGACATGTTGAACAAAGAGTAATGAAACATATTATTAGACATCTTCATTCAACATCTGCTGCTACATGAGTTTTAGCAAAATAATGCCAACCATAAAACCAAGGAAATAACAATCTCCCCCTTTGGGTTATTTTTGGCTAAAACTCCTCACACACTTAAACACCATCAGTATCAGCAGCGGACATAAAACACCATTAATAGCAGCACTCCCCCTCAGCTGCATAAAAAAACCACAAACAAATCCAGCATAGCAGCACTCCCCTTCAGCTGCAAAAAAAAACACACAGTACCAGCAAACATCTCATCATAGCAACTCCCCCTCAACAACAGCAACACACCACGTTCTGCCCTCAGCACAAGCACACATAATCTACCTGCAGCACACACACTCCCCCTCAATAGCACAAGCACTTACTAATGTTGCTTCCCCTCACACTTACTACTCCCCCTTTTTAGCCACAAATATGACAAAGAGAGGTCATAGACAAATGTAACCAAATCACATAGCATTATATTGTTCAACACCAAACCAGAATTAAGTTGTCTAAAAGGAAAGAAAAAAACTTGCAGAGAAAAAATATAAAACAGAGGATAAACTTGCAGATAGCCTAGTTAATCAGCACTGTCCTCTTCATCAGCAACCTCATCGCTTTTACCTTCAGATTCAGAGGCACCATTCTCAGAACCGAAATCATCAGACTGCTGAACACTCCTTCTATCAGACTCAGTAGATTCACCTTGCCCATCATCTTCAGTCAGCTCTTGATCTTTAGCAGCATTTTTCTTCTCAACCAAGGCTTTAATCAGCTGCTCGAGCTTTGTCTTCCTTGCTGTATCTCTCCTGATGGATTCTTCCAGCTCCTTACAGGTTTCTTGCAACTGAGCAATGGCTTCATCATCAAGATTAGCAGGACCAGGAGTCTGTGTAGATGTCCCAACAACATCAGACACATGAACTCCACCTAGCAGCCTATAATGCAAAGTCATTGGAGGTTTTCTCTTACTGACTTTGTCACTTCTTACTAAGCAGTCAGGAAATTGGTTCAGGATTATTCCGCAGATTAAGGATGGAAAACATATGGGTAGCTTAACAGCGGATGAGCTAGCTTGCTTCAAAACTTGTTCAAAGATATATGCTCCAAAGTCGAAAGGGACCTTCTTTCCAATAGCATAAATGAATTTTCCCAGCATGGATGAGATGGTGGAAGTATGGTTGGTAGAGACCCAGTTTACCACTGCAATTCTGTGAAGGATAGCATATTTGACACTTAGCTTCCCAGAAGAGAGCTTTCCTTCATTTGGCCAAACTTTGATGCAACCACCTGTTATCTCCTCACTGATTTCATCATCTGTTGCTCCTAACTCAGCATGATGGTCAGTAGGTCTCCCCAGAAAGTTATTAATCACTTTGGGAGAAAATTTCACAGCTTTGTCTCTTACATAGACTTTTCTGAGTTTGCTATTACAGTCTTCAGGGATACTCACAACAAACTCCTTAAGCAACTTCTCATAACATGGTCCTATGTCAGACACAGTCTTCATCAACCCAGCAGCTTCAATAAGATCAACCACTTCCTTATACTTGTTGAAGTCTTTTCCCAGTTCTCTCTCTAAAGTTACCCTTCTTTGGCTGACAATTTTCCACCTATCAGTTTGCCTGACAGTTTGATCCTCCCTTCTCCCACTGATGTCCTGGACATCAGTTCCAGCATTTGACTCATTCAGGCCTGTGACCCTTCTTTTCTTGATTGGAACTACAACTTTACTCCATTGCTTAGAGGGACCTGCTCCAGCCTTTCTTTTGTTGCTCTCCACATTAGCAGATTTCTCAATCATTTCTGCATCCTTTGAATTCTCAGCCACAATGGTATTCTCTTTTCTACTCTTGATTCTTTGTAGTATGTCAACTATTGGTTCCTCATCAGAGTTTTTCTCAGCTACAATACTACACATCTCAGCCCTCTTCTTGCTTCTTCTTTCCCTAGCCACCTGAACTAGTATCTCTCCTGATAGATTCTTTGAACTCTTATTTGTATTTCCAGCCATGGATGTTGGGACGTCAGACCCGACATCTTTATCAGCTTCACTAACAGTAAAGGTGGCAAATCTTCTAAGACTCTGATCGCTACTGAAAACATCATCATCAAGAGTCCTACTATCATTCTTAGTTTCATCCACCCTCCTATTTGAATTCTTTTCAGTGATATTTTTTCTAGGGTTTAACTTATCAGAATAAAACCTAGTAATCAGTTTGTCTTTCTTCCTAGATGAAAGGGGTTTAGACTTCTTACTTGACATACTTTCATTCACAGAGTGGGAAACTGGTTGCTCACCTCTAGTGTCAGAATGAACAACATTCAACGGGGCGATATCAAGAACAAGGTCTGTGAGTTTGATCATTCAGTGAGAATCATCATCTTCGTCATTGACTTGAGAAGTTCTTGAATCAGCAGGAGAATCATGATGTTGAGACATTCTTTGTTGCTCACAAAATGCAGTATTGAAGAGAGTAAGAGCAAACCCTAGCGCAGAAGAGTTTTGAGAGAATAGGTCAGATGAAGTTTTTGCACTGTAGGATTGAAGTTGGAATGTGTTAGCTGGGCTATTTATAAGTTTTAGAAATGGGTCCTTATACACATGCCATTCACAAGTTCTTTGGTTTAACACTTCCACAATTGTGCTTTCGTCTTGCCACAAATAGCAATTTTCTGAGGTTCTTTCACCTCCCATAACAACAACATTCTTTTCATCCATTATTAAACATTCGTGGGTTGTAAAAATGACCTTAAGGCCTTGATCACACAACTGGCTTATGCTTATTAGGTTAGTATCTAATCCTTCAACAAGCAATACTTCTTCCAGAATTGGCTGTCCTGGACAATCCACTATTCCAACACCAATTACTTTTCCTTTCGATCCATTACCAAAAATCACCTCATTAGGAGCATGATACTTAACATGTGACATATATCTACTAACGCCAGTCATATGTCGAGAACATCCACTATCAAAGAACCATTTTTCATTTGTAGAGACTCTGAAGGACTTGTAGTCCCTATGTTCTTTTACACTATCCTTTGAAGTCCATATCCTTTTTGTTTCAACCTAGCTTTTTTTTCTACTATACTGTTGCATGGGTTTGGGATTACCATGTAGCTTGTAGCAAAAAGCTTTTATATGACCAAACTTCCCACAATGGTAGCATGTCCACCTTTGATTCTTTTTCTTTATGAACTTCTTCTGATGTCTGGGAGGATGTTGCAGCATGTTATTCAACATCTTCAAACTTCTCTTATCTTGAACGGGTACTTCCTCAGATTTCTTTCCTTCGTCTAATTCATTTGTACCTTTAAATCCAATACCGCTGACATTTCCACCATCTCTTCCTGACTTCAGAATTTCATCAAGTACATCCGAACTCCTATTCAACATTCTGACATTTTTGATCATGTTGTCCAGTTTTGAATTCAACACATTTACTTTACTTTGTAGATCAGCTATAGTAGACATATACTCAGTGTTCTCAGCTTCTAAATGAACAATGGCACATGCTTGTTCTTCTTTCTGCTGACATACTTCTTTATGTTCAATGCACAACTTCTTATAAGAGATAACTAGCTCTTCAAAAGTAAGCTCTTCAGATTCTTCATCTGATTCACATACTCCTATTAATGCTGTCACCAACTTTGCAGATTTCTCATCAGTGTCAGTTTCAGAATCATCTTCTGACCATGTCACAGATAATCCCTTCTTCTGTCTTTTGAGATAAGTGGGACACTCAGTTTTTACGTGCCCAAATCCTTCACATTCATAGCATTGAACTCTCTTCCCTTGATTAGAGTCTTCTTCAGTTCTGGCTCTTCTGCCTCCATCCTGGTCTTTGTTGATGTCGAGAGACTTGTTCCGAACATTTTCTCTTGACTTTCAGTCCATCCTTTTCAACACTTTCTTAAATTGTCTTCCAAGCAACACTAGCTCTTTGGACACATCTTTATCTTTGACCAGTTCTCCTTCATCATCTGAGTCATCAGCATTCGACACAAATGCTATACTCTTCTTCTTTTCAGCCTTTTCACTGAATCCTAACTCAAAAGTTTGGAGAGATCCCATAAGCTCATCCACCTTCATCTTGTCAATGTCCTGAGCTTCCTCTATAGCAGTGACCTTCATATCAAATCTCTTAGGTAGAGACATGAGAATCTTCCTGACCAGCTTGCTATCAGACATCTTTTCTCCTAAGGCACTAGAGGCATTAGCTATCTCAATAATGTTCATATGAAAATCATGAATGCTCTCATCCTCTTTCATCTTCAAACTCTCAAACTTGCTAGTGAGAAGCTGAAGCTTTGACATTTTCACCTTTGAGGCCCCTTCATGAGCAACTTTCAAGACCTGCCAAGCCTCTTTGGCAATAGTACAATGCTCAATCAGCCTGAAGATATTTTTGTTGACACCATTGAATAATGCATTCATGGCTTTAGAATTTCCAACAGATCCTTTGTAGTCAGCATCATCCCAGTCCTCTTCTTCCTTCAGAACATCAGTAAGATTTCCTTCTCCATCTCTTACCTTTGGAGGCTCCCAACCTTTGAGAACAGCTTTCCATGCTTGATCATCCATGGACTTGATGAAAGCTATCATCCTAGGTTTCCAATACTCATAGTTAGAACCATCCAGCAGAGGTGGTTTGTTCAGAGCTCCTCCATCCTTGTCCATTGTACCAGAAAATACCTTCCCTGAATCTCACCCAGAAACAACAAAGGGTGCCTGCTCTTGATACCAATTGAAATTCTGGCCTATATATCAGATGTCCTATCGAGATGTCGAGACACTGATATACAACAACAATGAACAAGTTCAAAATAAAAGTGTGCATAAAATGTAAAGAACACCAGAAATTGTTAACCCAGTTCAGATCTAACCATCCTACATCTGGGGGCTACCAAGCCAGGGATGAAATCAATATTCGATAGTATCAATTCACTGATAACCACACCCGGTTCAATCAGCTCACTTAATCACTACCCTTCCTATGACTTCTACCTAAGACTCCCCTAGGTATGAGGCCCTCCTCAAATCCCTCTTCAATCACAACCCGTGACTGGTTCCTTACAAGACAAGTAACAATGGTCGAAACACAAATTCTCAATACTTCATAGCTTATGAGAATTAACACACAGCTACTCAATGCTTAAAACTTATGAGCAACCTTACACAACTTACACTACAGTCCTTATACTGTTATCATAAGATACCAGTTAGGCTCACAAAACACAAGCACACAACCTTAAAAATACATGTAAGTTCGACACCTAAAACTAGGTTTTCATCAGTCTATTTATAGCTTGTAATCTGGACTGAATTGGGCTTCCAAAACACAGCAATTAGGCTGCTCACAAATCTGCAAAATTAACTCCAATAAAATAGGTCTTCAATCCAAAGTTTCCTATTATGTCTCCATAATTAGAAACAGCAGCAAATCCGAAAACCAACAAGTAACCCTAATCCAAAAATGCTTTGGATGCCACATAGGATAACCAAATATTCACAGAATATTCAGTTACAGATTATAGTAACAGAATCTGCACTAAAGCAGACTTCACAACGCGATGTCCTATGAGCTGCCATGGAACATCTTCATACGACATGTTGAACAAAGAGTAATGAAACATATTATTAGACATCTTCATTCAACATCTGCTGCTACATGAGTTTTAGCAAAATAATGCCAACCATAAAACCAAGGAAATAACAATCTCCCCCTTTGGGTTATTTTTGGCTAAAACTCCTCACACACTTAAACACCATCAGTATCAGCAGCGGACATAAAACACCATTAATAGCAGCACTCCCCCTCAGCTGCATAAAAAAACCACAAACAAATCCAGCATAGCAGCACTCCCCTTCAGCTGCAAAAAAAAACACACAGTACCAGCAAACATCTCATCATAGCAACTCCCCCTCAACAACAGCAACACACCACGTTCTGCCCTCAGCACAAGCACACATAATCTACCTGCAGCACACACACTCCCCCTCAATAGCACAAGCACTTACTAATGTTGCTTCCCCTCACACTTACTACTCCCCCTTTTTAGCCACAAATATGACAAAGAGAGGTCATAGACAAATGTAACCAAATCACATAGCATTATATTGTTCAACACCAAACCAGAATTAAGTTGTCTAAAAGGAAAGAAAAAAACTTGCAGAGAAAAAATATAAAACAGAGGATAAACTTGCAGATAGCCTAGTTAATCAGCACTGTCCTCTTCATCAGCAACCTCATCGCTTTTACCTTCAGATTCAGAGGCACCATTCTCAGAACCGAAATCATCAGACTGCTGAACACTCCTTCTATCAGACTCAGTAGATTCACCTTGCCCATCATCTTCAGTCAGCTCTTGATCTTTAGCAGCATTTTTCTTCTCAACCAAGGCTTTAATCAGCTGCTCGAGCTTTGTCTTCCTTGCTGTATCTCTCCTGATGGATTCTTCCAGCTCCTTACAGGTTTCTTGCAACTGAGCAATGGCTTCATCATCAAGATTAGCAGGACCAGGAGTCTGTGTAGATGTCCCAACAACATCAGACACATGAACTCCACCTAGCAGCCTATAATGCAAAGTCATTGGAGGTTTTCTCTTACTGACTTTGTCACTTCTTACTAAGCAGTCAGGAAATTGGTTCAGGATTATTCCGCAGATTAAGGATGGAAAACATATGGGTAGCTTAACAGCGGATGAGCTAGCTTGCTTCAAAACTTGTTCAAAGATATATGCTCCAAAGTCGAAAGGGACCTTCTTTCCAATAGCATAAATGAATTTTCCCAGCATGGATGAGATGGTGGAAGTATGGTTGGTAGAGACCCAGTTTACCACTGCAATTCTGTGAAGGATAGCATATTTGACACTTAGCTTCCCAGAAGAGAGCTTTCCTTCATTTGGCCAAACTTTGATGCAACCACCTGTTATCTCCTCACTGATTTCATCATCTGTTGCTCCTAACTCAGCATGATGGTCAGTAGGTCTCCCCAGAAAGTTATTAATCACTTTGGGAGAAAATTTCACAGCTTTGTCTCTTACATAGACTTTTCTGAGTTTGCTATTACAGTCTTCAGGGATACTCACAACAAACTCCTTAAGCAACTTCTCATAACATGGTCCTATGTCAGACACAGTCTTCATCAACCCAGCAGCTTCAATAAGATCAACCACTTCCTTATACTTGTTGAAGTCTTTTCCCAGTTCTCTCTCTAAAGTTACCCTTCTTTGGCTGACAATTTTCCACCTATCAGTTTGCCTGACAGTTTGATCCTCCCTTCTCCCACTGATGTCCTGGACATCAGTTCCAGCATTTGACTCATTCAGGCCTGTGACCCTTCTTTTCTTGATTGGAACTACAACTTTACTCCATTGCTTAGAGGGACCTGCTCCAGCCTTTCTTTTGTTGCTCTCCACATTAGCAGATTTCTCAATCATTTCTGCATCCTTTGAATTCTCAGCCACAATGGTATTCTCTTTTCTACTCTTGATTCTTTGTAGTATGTCAACTATTGGTTCCTCATCAGAGTTTTTCTCAGCTACAATACTACACATCTCAGCCCTCTTCTTGCTTCTTCTTTCCCTAGCCACCTGAACTAGTATCTCTCCTGATAGATTCTTTGAACTCTTATTTGTATTTCCAGCCATGGATGTTGGGACGTCAGACCCGACATCTTTATCAGCTTCACTAACAGTAAAGGTGGCAAATCTTCTAAGACTCTGATCGCTACTGAAAACATCATCATCAAGAGTCCTACTATCATTCTTAGTTTCATCCACCCTCCTATTTGAATTCTTTTCAGTGATATTTTTTCTAGGGTTTAACTTATCAGAATAAAACCTAGTAATCAGTTTGTCTTTCTTCCTAGATGAAAGGGGTTTAGACTTCTTACTTGACATACTTTCATTCACAGAGTGGGAAACTGGTTGCTCACCTCTAGTGTCAGAATGAACAACATTCAACGGGGCGATATCAAGAACAAGGTCTGTGAGTTTGATCATTCAGTGAGAATCATCATCTTCGTCATTGACTTGAGAAGTTCTTGAATCAGCAGGAGAATCATGATGTTGAGACATTCTTTGTTGCTCACAAAATGCAGTATTGAAGAGAGTAAGAGCAAACCCTAGCGCAGAAGAGTTTTGAGAGAATAGGTCAGATGAAGTTTTTGCACTGTAGGATTGAAGTTGGAATGTGTTAGCTGGGCTATTTATAAGTTTTGGAAATGGGTCCTTATACACATGCCATTCACAAGTTCTTTGGTTTAACACTTCCACAATTGTGCTTTCGTCTTGCCACAAATAGCAATTTTCTGAGGTTCTTTCACCTCCCATAACAACAACATTCTTTTCATCCATTATTAAACATTCGTGGGTTGTAAAAATGACCTTAAGGCCTTGATCACACAACTGGCTTATGCTTATTAGGTTAGTATCTAATCCTTCAACAAGCAATACTTCTTCCAGAATTGGCTGTCCTGGACAATCCACTCTTCCAACACCAATTACTTTTCCTTTCGATCTATTACCAAAAATCACCTCATTAGGAGCACGATACTTAACATGTGACATATATCTACTAACGCCAGTCATATGTCGAGAACATCCACTATCAAAGAACCATTTTTCATTTGTAGAGACTCTGAAGGACTTGTAGTCCCTATGTTCTTTTACACTATCCTTTGAAGTCCATATCCTTTTTGTTTCAACCTAGCTTTTTTTTCTACTATACTGTTGCATGGGTTTGGGATTACCATGTAGCTTGTAGCAAAAAGCTTTTATATGACCAAACTTCCCACAATGGTAGCATGTCCACCTTTGATTCTTTTTCTTTATGAACTTCTTCTGATGTGTGGGAGGATGTTGCAGCATGTTATTCAACATCTTCAAACTTCTCTTATCTTGAACGGGTACTTCCTCAGATTTCTTTCCTTCGTCTAATTCATTTGTACCTTTAAATCCAATACCGCTGACATTTCCACCATCTCTTCCTGACTTCAGAATTTCATCAAGTACATCCGAACTCCTATTCAACATTCTGACATTTTTGATCATGTTGTCCAGTTTTGAATTCAACACATTTACTTTACTTTGTAGATCAGCTATAGTAGACATATACTCAGTGTTCTCAGCTTCTAAATGAACAATGGCACATGCTTGTTCTTCTTTCTGCTGACATACTTCTTTATGTTCAATGCACAACTTCTTATAAGAGATAGCTAGCTCTTCAAAAGTAAGCTCTTCAGATTCTTCATCTGATTCACATACTCCTATTAATGTTGTCACCAACTTTGCAGATTTCTCATCAGTGTCAGTTTCAGAATCATCTTCTGACCATGTCACAGATAATCCCTTCTTCTGTCTTTTGAGATAAGTGGGACACTCAGTTTTTACGTGCCCAAATCCTTCACATTCATAGCATTGAACTCTCTTCCCTTGATTAGAGTCTTCTTCAGTTCTGGCTCTTCTGCCTCCATCCTGGTCTTTGTTGATGTCGAGAGACTTGTTCCGAACATTTTCTCTTAACTTTCAGTCCATCCTTTTCAACACTTTCTTAAATTGTCTTCCAAGCAACACTAGCTCTTTGGACACATCTTCATCTTTGACCAGTTCTCCTTCATCATCTGAGTCATCAACATTCGACACAAATGCTATACTCTTCTTCTTTTCAGCCTTTTCACTGAATCCTAACTCAAAAGTTTAGAGAGATCCCATAAGCTCATCCACCTTCATCTTGTCAATGTCCTGAGCTTCCTCTATAGCAGTGACCTTCATATCAAATCTCTTAGGTAGAGACATGAGAATCTTCCTGACCAGCTTGCTATCAGACATCTTTTCTCCTAAGGCACTAGAGGCATTAGCTATCTCAATAATGTTCATATGAAAATCATGAATGCTCTCATCCTCTTTCATCTTCAAACTCTCAAACTTGCTAGTGAGAAGCTGAAGCTTTGACATTTTCACCTTTGAGGCCCCTTCATGAGCAACTTTCAAGACCTGCCAAGCCTCTTTGGCAATAGTACAATGCTCAATCAGCCTGAAGATATTTCTGTTGACACCATTGAATAATGCATTCATGGCTTTAGAATTTCCAACAGATCCTTTGTAGTCAGCATCATCCCAGTCCTCTTCTTCCTTCAGAACATCAGTAAGATTTCCTTCTCCATCTCTTACCTTTGGAGGCTCCCAACCTTTGAGAACAGCTTTCCATGCTTGATCATCCATGGACTTGATGAAAGCTATCATCCTAGGTTTCCAATACTCATAGTTAGAACCATCCAGCAGAGGTGGTTTGTTCAGAGCTCCTCCATCCTTGTCCATTGTACCAGAAAGTACCTTCCCTGAATCTCACCCAGAAACAACAAAGGGTGCCTGCTCTTGATACCAATTGAAATTCTGGCCTATATATCAGATGTCCCATCGAGATGTTGAGACACTGATATACAACAACAATGAACAAGTTCAAAATAAAAGTGTGCATAAAATGTAAAGAACGCCAGAAATTGTTAACCCAGTTCGGATCTAACTATCCTACATCTGGGGGCTACCAAGCCAGGGATGAAATCAATATTCGATAGTATCAATTCACTGATAACCACACCCGATTCAATCAGCTCACTTAATCACTACCCTTCCTATGACTTCTACCTAAGACTCCCCTAGGTATGAGGCCCTCCTCAAATCCCTCTTCAATCACAACCCGTGACTGGTTCCTTACAAGACAAGTAACAATGGTCGAAACACAAATTCTCAATACTTCACAGCTTATGAGAATTAACACACAGCTACTCAATGCTTAAAAGCTTATGAGCAACCTTACACAACTTACACTACAGTCCTTATACTGTTATCATAAGATACCAGTTAGGCTCACAAAACACAAGCACACAACCCTAAAAATACATGTAAGTTCGACACCTAAAACTAGGTTTACATCAGTCTATTTATAGCTTGTAATCTGGACTGAATTGGGCTCCAAAAACGCAGTAATTAGGCTGCTCACAAATCTGCAAAATTAACTCCAATAAAATAGGTCTTCAATCCAAAGTTTCCTATTATGTCTCCATAATTAGAAACAGCAGCAAATCCGAAAACCAACAAGTAACCCTAATCCAAAAATGCTTTGGATGCCACATAGGATAACCAAATATTCACAGAATATTCAGTTACAGATTATAGTAACAGAATCTGCACTAAAGCAGACTTCACAACGCGATGTCCTATGAGCTGCCATGGAACATCTTCATACGACATGTTGAACAAAGAGTAATGAAACATATTATTAGACATCTTCATTCAACATCTGCTGCTACATGAGTTTTAGCAAAATAATGCCAACCATAAAACCAAGGAAATAACATCGTTGTTTTACCACAATATTACTTCTTAAAATACAATATTCACTGTCCCACAAAGTACGTCCCTTCACACTTGTCTCAAGAACAAGAATTCATCACGTACACTTGTGACTACGGTGCTACTACTACGCTTGTTCTTAATACCAAGGTGTAACTTTCTCATTTCACATCATACTACTAGGGTCCTCACGTGGGTGAATCATCTTTGATTACACTTCCTTAATTTTAGCTTCAACAATAACTTAATAACTCTGTTGCACATTCGTCCAAAATACGTTCCGTTGTCACTTCCTCATAACATACCATTAATACCGTTTTCCACACTGCATTTACTTCACCCTACATTGTAATCCTCTTAGGTCCAAATATAAACCCATCTTACAAAAATTTCCTTGAATCCAAGGTACTTACTCTGTTTCTTAATACAACTTATTTCGGTCCGTATCACTCCACTTTCTGTTACTAAATGAAGCTCATTCTTTCTCCAACACAATACCTTATACGCTTCCTTGTGCAATTTAACATTTCCAAATTCCAAATTGGTCTCTCATCGAATACAGAAAATCTCGATGTAATATCTCGAACTTAATCTCTCTACATAACTTAATATACGCAATTCATCACCCACTCTTCGTCCGGCACATACTTGTTTCATTTGAAGCATGTAAACACATCCTTGTGTTCCTTCACACATTTCTCTACTACTTTAGGTTCCCATAGAAGTCGAACTTCCTTAACTCTCAATTTTTTGCCAGTTGGAAGACATTGTTCCGAACACGTTCCTTAAGGTACTCTCGTCCATTCAAGATACCATAGCGACCTTAGAAAATGAAACACCAGTAACTATCTCACTTCCGGACCTTACATCCTACGTTCCACAAAACAACTTTCTTTATCACGGAATGAGATTACTTGAAATATTGTCTATACTAGTGGTCAATCCAGCTCTACTAGCAATTTTACATATTCTTCAATATCTTAACTAATCGTCCAATAGAGATCCTTAACTTTCAGACTCCATCAATTCCAAAGGATTTCTTAAACAATACACCACCCTTCAATTCCATGTTATCCAAAGCACAACTTCTACTAAGATCTCAACTGAGCTGAACAAAACTCATCACTACTAACTCTTGGCTTGAGCCTACCATCACAGCACAAGTTTTGATAACACTTCGGAGTCCTCATGGTCACTCAACCATGATTCTACCTATCACATATATAGCATTAGGTTGATCAGGCCCAACACTACCTAGTATGATATTAACAGTCATGCTGGCAAGACACACTTAAGAGGTAGGAATAGATTTACTTATGATGTTTCAAGGCTAGGTCGAGGACACGACCTTCTCTGATACCAACTGTAATGCCCTGTATAATATATACCTAGAATAATACTATACAAGCATTTTATTTGGTACTGACACCATCACAAGTGCCTAATGGCGTAATTCACATACTTGACCATTTCTAAAAAACATAATACAATCTATGGTACAAGATATGGAAACTAGCCAAAACAAAATCTAAGATCAATATACAATATCCTTCATTATACAATAATAATTACACAGTGGAAAACTAAAGCCAAGCTTCTCTTGAAACATCCAAGCATAACTCCACTTGTAAATCAAACCTGCAAACAAAGCCTGAAAAATAACAACAACAATGGGGTGAGATATTAAATCTCAGTGAGTTCCCTATCTTATGGATTCTCTATTTTACAGGGTTCTAGCCAAATCCTAACTCAAGTGAAGGGGAAGGGAAATAACCTTGAGTTCACAATCTCACACTATATGGAAACATGTTCATGAGTTCACCAACTCAAAATATCACTAATCGATAACCTTACCAAGGTATCCCCTATTACCGTCCGCTTCTACGTCTAGAAGTCGACCCGAGTCATGGATCCTTGTAATTTACTTGACATACGACATGGATTCGGGTTCTACGGGCCATTAACCATTATGAACCGTCACTTCACACGGGCCATTAACCGTCACAAGTCTCTTTACCCTTAGGCTCCATTCGTACTACACGCGGGAATCAAACCTGCAAAGTAATCATGCATACATTTCAGAGGAGCTCGAGACTCATGAAGCTGCAACTTAAGTGAAACGGTTACGATTACGTGATCTCACACACAAACGTGAATGTATTCGACAATCACAAGGCCACAATGCCTTAAGGCGACATTCGCCTTACACAAAGAACACAAAAGTTCACACACATGTTCCATACTAGTGTCTCACTCTCCTCTAGACCATTACTCATCAAAGATGCACCTTTCTACATCGAATGCACGAGCATAGCCATCTAGAGTTTCTATCAATTTCTAGTCACAACCTAGAATCATATCATTAGGTATGGGGTAAGGTTTCTCACTCTTCCTAATTCATTTTAAGCATGCATATTCTCTCAATCATACTTAACCATAATTAGATAGACATGGTATAACACAATTTGCATATAACAATATCAACCATAAAACACATATGATAACATAACAAGTCAAACATAATCCACATAGTAGTTCACACACATTTTTAAGGCATACAAGCCACTACTATCCTCTACCAAGCATCCTTGGTTAAATCATGGTCTAACATTACCATTCAATACCTTATTGGATCATCATTCCAAAGGCTTTGGACTCGTATCAATTGGATTCCCGATTCATGAATTTTGGTGGAAACAAAATTACATACTTTACATTTCTATATTTATATTTTCAATCCATAGCATATAACCATGTTTCTACCGCACCATCACAAAGAGCATTGAAGTAGCTTTCCAACGCTTCCGACCGTGCCTCAATCCGAGTTACGGATCAAAAGTTATGAAGGAAACAAAATGGGAAAATCTGTCATGTTCGCTAGGCGAACTCTGGGCGAACAGAACAGAATAAAAAAAGCAGATGAAATTCTGGCCTATGCAGACAGCAGATGTCCTAACACATGTCAATACATTGTGCTACATAATCATTTAAACTTGGAGGTGCAACACCAGACTGATACCTTGAATATCAGAACTGCATCATCACAGATGTCGCGACATCTGATCCAACATGTTCATCATGAACCCTAACAGAAACTTAAATCTGCAGAATGATAAAGAACACAGTAATTGTTAACCCAGTTCAGTGTAACTCACCTACATATGGGGGATACCAATCCAGGAAGAAGACTTCACTATTGTGTAGACTGTTACAAAGTTAAACTCCCACGTTTACAACTTTATTCCTAACATCTACCCCATGAACATCTTTACCAAAAACTCAAACGTTTAGAACCCTGATACGAGATACCCCACTCACTTCCCTTACTCACTAACTGTGATTTATACATCATCCCTATCATTACAAAAATCTGTCAAGCATACTTGACAAATAAGCTAACTCGGATTTGCTTAAAAGCTTCATCCAAGAACAATACACAATCCAATACCTTAAGGCTTATGGATCTGTGTGACACCTATGTCTACCGCAGTGTATCAACTGATACAAAGGGTGACTTACAAGAGAAACCTACGACTCCCAAACCTAAAACCTACTTTACAAAATAGGATTCCTAAGTCTATGTCATCGTCTCTCTCTCTCAGTCTAGGTCTTGGTCTTCTTTTATAGTCTTTGGCTGAGTTGTGCTTTGTATCTTTCTTCCTTGATCCATTGCTAGTCATGCCTTGAATTATGGAACAGATTTAAACAAAACCTGATATGACTGTCATGATGTCAAGTCTTCATGTTGTGACATTTCACTCGACATCTTTAAGTCTGGGTCTGAATCCTTCATGTTGGAGCATCTTTCTCAACATTATGTTTTACCAAAATTTAGTCAAACTCTTGGAGTCATCAATCTCCCCCTTTTGACAAATTTTGGCTAAAACATACTTAACCTGATGATGCATGCAATGGAAAAATACTTGAAGCAAGTGGTGAGGAAAAGGGAGAAGATAATTTGGAGTTACCCTCTTCATTTCCTTGTGATACCTGGAACATAGTGAATGTAACTCAGGTCACAAAACACAACTTGCTTTCTAACTCTGGTCACAAAACACAACTTCCCAAGATGTTATAACCAAAAATGTTGGAACATCCTTTGGAACATTTTGCATATACCAGCAGCACAGACCATACACCTCTCAGCAATAAGCCATTCTCCCCCTTTTTAGTCAAAAGATGGAAAAAGTGGCCCATGCAAACCCAAACCAAAATGATGCATACCCACATCCGAACATAACTCATTTTCCCTCAACATAAGACGAGCGAAATTCGGGTATAACAGATCCCAGATATCCTACATGATGTCGAGACATCTGGTTTGACATAAACAGCAAGGAAATTATAGACATTTAAAGAAGTTGCTGAAAAGTAAAGTGCACACAGAATTTGTTCACCCTGTTCGGTCTAACAACCTACATCTGGGGGCATACTAAGCCAGGAAGGAAGGCCACTATTAGCAGTATCAAATTACAAACTCAACAAACCAGTTGACAATCCACTAACTTAATCACTACCCAATGACCCTTCTATCTAAGTCCTCCCTAGATAAGAGACTCCATCTCACTCCCAATCATCGCAATGATGTCTAGCAGTCAACATCTCAGTCACTGCATCAACAGCTTGATTTCCAAAAACTCTCCAAACACATAGAAGACACACTCCTATAACAATACCTAGACATGACCCTCATGACTAAGAACAATACTTAGAGTTGCTTAATAGCTTCCTCTAAGTACAATGACCATCTCACAATCCGAGTGGTTCACACATACCAACTCTCCTAGAGAGTGGTTCACAAACTCATCCCTTAGAATTTACATGATGGCTGGCCTCCTAAAACTAGGTTACAATGCTTCTATTTATAACCTATTTCCCAACTGGATTTGGGCTTTAAATCTCAGCATATTAACTGCTACAAATTTGCAGAAGATTCTGCTACTAAATAGATCTTCAATTAAATCTTCAATCAAATCTTCAATTAAATCTTCAATTAAATCTTCATATCTTTTAGCCTTAAAAACAGCAACAAGATCTGCTCCAAATCTGATTGCAACTGAATATATCTTTACCAAGATATTCGCCTACAATCTCTCACTCTCTTCAGCAGAATATCTCTCCAATAACAGAAACACGCAGCCCTAATAAAACAACTCAGACTGATGTTTTATCAACTGATGTCTTAACATCGGGTTTGACATCAGCACAGATTCTGCAACCATTTACAACTTAACACAACCAGAATGTTAGAAACTCATGTTGAAACATCAACCATGACATCCACATTGTTTTACCAAAATTCCAGCCAGCTACAAGAACTAACAATCTCCCTCTTTGGCTAATTTTGGCTAAAACACTTTCAGCTTGAAGCGGAAAAAACACTTACTAACATTCACAGCACAACCTGCAGCAATACCAACCAGCTACAACAACTAGTAACTCAGCACAAAACAAATTCCCCCTCAAAGCAAGAACCATCATACCAGTTGTTCAAACACGATTACTCCCCCTTAACCCTATACCAACAAAACTAGGCAACACATGGGCTAAATCTCCCCCTTTTTAGCCACAATTGGACAAACTCTGAACATAGCAGCAAGCACAAAAAAATTCCAAAATCAAACTCTGAATCATCCAACCAATATACTCAGAACAAACTCCAGATTCAGCAGCTACAACTGTACATTCTCTCCCCCTTTATGGCCAAAAATTGACAAACATTGGTGTAAATGTATACTTCTGATTCAATCCATTGACCCACAAATCTATAGAACCAGGTCTAAACTGTCAAGAACACCATGAACTTCACCAGTAACACAATGTCACGATATCTTGTCTGACATTACAATCTGGATAAACAGCTTCTTCAACAAAAGATCAATTCTCCCTATCTAAGATAACCAGTGCTCCTTTGCAAGAAGAACACGTTAAATGAATGGAAAACATAAGACTCATCTTCATGTCTTCAAGAGCGTACCCTCTATTCAACACACTTGTTGAACGCATTCACTTAATGCTTAATCCTCAAACAATCCAAATACCAGAACTCACATGATTCTCTCTTGGTTTGTTTTCTTCTCATGCTCCAAAACTCACATCTTGCGAAGCTGATCAACTTCTCTCTGTAATATCCACAGGAATGATCATAATGAACTAATTAATCATAACATTTGGAAAAACCAGACACAGTCTTCATCCATCCAGTCAGGAATGCTTCACACAATCATACACACACAATGCCTTCCACTGAACTCACACACCAAGACAAGTGTGACATCTCCCATCAATAAGGACCCTCACAAAGCTCTTCCATAATCTGCAGAGAACAATAAATTCTCCCATACACACCCAAAGTTGTCCTTCAGACTTCTCCTCAGAAGCATGTGCGCATATGATTCAAACAATTAGCTTCACATGGCTAGAACCATTCATGTCCACACCAACATGTCATCCAACAGCCTAATGTCATAACATGTTATCTGACATTATATCCTCATAAGATTTAACCAATATTCACAATCTTGATCAGCATGCAATCTTCACAATATATGTACGTTTGCAGTAAAATCCATAGACAAGTACTCCTCCAGTCATGGTTAACTAATGCTCTATATGAAGATGAACATTTGAGCACACTTGCTAAGCACATGCATTTTGGTACCATTGTCCCTTTCTCCAAAGGCAGTCATTCCTTATCATACTCTTCATCTTCAGACTTCCAATCAATCAATACCTGATCTACTTCAGTCTTCTCTATATTCTCCATCCAAGGCAGACCTTCTACTTCATCATTCTCCCGTATGACTATGTAGACGCTCCTTAGGCATAATGTATGCACCAAGCCTCAAAACCAGAACAAAATCATCCTACACCAAGGATATTCAACCAGATAATGTCCCAACACAAGTTAGAATATTTACCACACACCAAGATATCATCACCATGTTTCTTGATATGCTCCACCAACTGGACTTACTATTGCATAGTAATCCAGAGAATTAAACTCTCTTCCACCTTTAAGAAGAATAATCTCCTTGAGTCTTCAACTCATCACCCTTCTGCCCAAGAGTAACTTGTTCCAAGACAATCCTCAATAATAACCAGCTGCCACACTCTGATTATCTTGATTCTTTGAATCCACTTCTAAGATCAACCAAATGCCACAGTTTGATCACCTCATTCATGAATCCTCATATGAAAACAACCAAATGCCACATTTTGACCTTTTTCACGTTTGTCAGAACTCTCACAAAGATATCTTGATCCACCAAGGAAACTTGATCTTCAAGTCACATGTTCCACTTGCTCAAAAGTAAACACACTTAGACTCCCTAAGCCATGGTCATGTAACATCTTCTCCTTCCTGCAGCTCCCACAAACTGCCATGAGAATGATCTTTTTGAAGCATCCTATTGTTCATTCCTGTAGATCACCCTATCATTAGCTGGTGTGCCACATCACCAGTTGAGACTCCTGATGTTAAGCTAGATTTCAGAACATTATGTCATCCAACTGTTGAATTCAACTCTACCTTCTACCACTCAGAAGAACCCCCTCCCTTTGCAGAAACAGATTTCCATGCTCTCATAGACTTGATTCAACAATCAAGTTTGAGTAGACAACCTCCATCCTGCTTAGAAACTCCAAAGACTTCAAGCGTACCAAATCTGAATCTTCAGAAAATAAGTTGTCCAAGACTACGCCATAGCAATACTAAAGAAAGTCACTTCCCTTAGTAGAGCCGTCAGTAGAAAGCCAGAGATAACTGCCATTTATCCTCGACCTTCACAACCAGAGCAAACACCATGCTCCAAACCACTTAGATCAGAAATAAACTGATCCAAGCTGTAACCATCAAGATTATGATGTCTTCATAGTCTTCCATCTTCATCTTCAACAGCACCGCCATCTGGACAAGTCATTCACAATACTTTCTAGGAACAGATGCTAAGCAATAATCCCAGGTCAACACCTAGGCGACTTGTGAGCGAATGTAGAACCCCTCCCATGATTCTCCAAACCTCTGATGAAAAGATGTTAAAATAATAGACAGAACATCCTTTATCTTGTCTTTCTAGGATAATCAATTAAATACTTGTGAATATCATAAATAACAATTGATCTTAAATCCCTGTGGTTTAACCCTTCTTCAGATTCTAGCATCTTCTGAATCTTCTTCATGACAACCATTATGACAACTATTCATACCACAAAAGCCTTCCAGGTTAGGTCAGTGTCTTGATCTTTCACTTCACCCTGAGCAAAGAACTGAAGTGATGTTTCAACATCAGTTCCGACATCAGTCTAAATCACATTAAACATCTACTAGGAATTGGAGACAAATCACTTCAGTTCTTTGCTCAGGGTGGAGTGAAAGATCAAGACACTGACTTAACCTGGAAGGCTTTTGTGGTATGAATAGTTGTCATAATGGTTGTCATGAAGAAGATTCAGAAGATGCTAGAATCTGAAGAAGGGTTAAACCACAGGGATTTAAGATCAATTGTTATTTATGATATTCACAAGTATTTAATTGATTATCCTAGAAAGACAAGATAAAGGATGTTCTGTCTATTATTTTAACATCTTTTCATCAGAGGTTTGGAGAATCATGGGAGGGGTTCTACATTCGCTCACAAGTCGCCTAGGTGTTGACCTGGGATTATTGCTTAGCATCTGTTCCTAGAAAGTATTGTGAATGACTTGTCCAGATGGTGGTGCTGTTGAAGATGAAGATGGAAGACTATGAAGACATCATAATCTTGATGGTTACAGCTTGGATCAGTTTATTTCTGATCTAAGTGGTTTGGAGCATGGTGTTTGCTCTGGTTGTGAAGGTCGAGGATAAATGGCAGTTATCTCTGGCTTTCTACTGACGACTCTACTAAGGGAAGTGACTTTCTTTAGTATTGCTATGGCGTAGTCTTGGACAACTTATTTTCTGAAGATTCAGATTTGGTAGGCTTGAAGTCTTTGGAGTTTCTAAGCAGGATGGAGGTTGTCTACTCAAACTTGATTGTTGAATCAAGTCTATGAGAGCATGGAAATCTGTTTCTGCAAAGGGAGGGGGTTCTTCTGAGTGGTAGAAGGTAGAGTTGAATTCAACAGTTGGATGACATAATGTTCTGAAATCTAGCTTAACATCAGGAGTCTCAGCTGGTGATATGGCACATTAGCTAATGATAGGGTGATCTACAGGAATGAACAATAGGATGCTTCAAAAAGATCGTTCTCATGGCAGTTTGTGGGAGCTGCAGGAAGGAGAAGATGTTACATGACCATGGCTTAGGGAGTCTAAGTGTGTTTGCTTTTGAGCAAGTGGAACATGTGACTTGAAGATCAAGTTTCCTTGGTGGATCAAGATATCTTTGTGAGAGTTCTGACAAACATGAAAAAGGTCAAAATGTGGCATTTGGTTGTTTTCATATAAGGATTCATGAATGAGGTGATCAAACTGTGGCATTTGGTTGATCTCAGAAGTGGATTCGAAGAATCAAGATAATCAGAGTGTGGCAGTTGGTTATTATTGAGGATTGTCTTGGAACAAGTTACTCTTGGGCAGAAGGGTGATGAGTTGAAGACTCAAGGAGATTATTCTTCTTAAAGGTGGAAGAGAGTTTAATTCTCTGGATTACTATGCAATAGTAAGTCCAGTTGGTGGAGCATATCAAGAAACATGGTGATGATATCTTGGTGTGTGGTAAATATTCTAACTTGTGTTGGGACATTATCTGGTTGAATATCCTTGGTGTAGGATGATTTTGTTCTGGTTTTGAAGCTTGGTGCATACATTATGCCTAAGGAGCGTCTACATAGTCATACAGGAGAATGATGAAGTAGAAGGTCTGCCTTGGATGGAGAATGTAGAGAAGACTGAAGTAGATCAGGTATTGATTGATTGGAAGTCTGAAGATGAAGAGTATGATAGGGAATGACTTCCTTTGGAGAAAGGGACAATGGTACCAAAATGCATGTGCTCAGCAAGTGTGCTCAAATGTTCATCTTCATCTAGAGCATTAGTTAACCATGACTGGGGGAGTACTTGTCTATGGATTTTGCTGCAAACGTACATATATTGTGAAGATTGCATGCTGATCAAGATTGTGAATATTGGTTGAATCTTATGAGGATATAATGTCAGATAACATGTTATGACATTAGGCTGTTGGATGACATGTTGGTGTGGACATGAATGGTTCTAGCCATGTGAACCTAATTGTTTGAATCATATGCGCACATGCTTCTGAGGAGAAGTCTGAAGGACAACTTTGGGTGTGTATGGGAGAATTTATTGTTCTCTGCAGATTATGGAAGAGCTTTGTGAGGGTCCTTGTTGATGGGAGATGTCACACTTGTCTTGGTGTGTGAGTTCAGTGGAAGGCATTGTGTGTGTATGATTGTGTGAAGCATTCCTGACTGGATGGATGAAGACTGTGTCTGGTTTTTCCAAATGTTATGATCAAGGAGTTCATTATGATCATTCCTGTGGATATTACAGAGAGAAGTTGATCAGCTTCGCAAGATGTGAGTTTTGGAGCATGAGAAGAAAACAAACCAAGAGAGAATCATGTGAGTTCTGGTATTTGGATTGTTTGAGGATTAAGCATTAAGTGAATGCGTTCAACAGGTGTGTTGAACAGAGGGTCCGCTCTTGAAGACATGAAGATGAGTCTTATGTTTTCCATTCATTTAAGGTGTTCTTCTTACAAAGGAGCACTGGTTATCTTAGATAGGGAGAATTGATCTTTTGTTGAAGAAGCTGTTTATCCAGATTGTAATGTCAGACAAGATGTCGTGACATTGTGTTACTGGTGAAGTTCATGGTGTTCTTGACAGTTTAGACCTGGTTCTATAGATTTGTGGGTCAATGGATTGAATCAGAAGTATACATTTACACCAATGTTTGTCAATTTTTGGCCATAAAGGGGGAGAGAATGTACAGTAGTAGCTGCTGAATCTGGAGTTTGTTCTGAGTATATTGGTTGGATGATTCAGAGTTTGATTTTGGAATTTTTTTGTGCTTGCTGCTATGTCCAGAGTTTGTCCAATTGTGGCTAAAATGGGGGAGAGTTAGCCCATGTGTTGCCTAGTTTTGTTGGTATAGGCTTGAGGGGGAGTAATCGTGTTTGAACAGCTGGTATGATGGTTCTTGCTTTGAGGGGGAATTTGTTTTGTGCTGAGTTACTAGTTATTGCAGCTGGTTGGTATTGCTGCAGGTTGTGCTGTGAATGTTAGTAAGTGTTTTTCCTCTTCAAGCTGAAAGTGTTTTAACCAAAATTAGCCAAAGAGGGAGATTGTTAGTTCTTGTAGTTGGCTGGAATTTTGGTAAAACAATGTGGATGTCTTAGTTAATGTTTCAACATGAGTTTTTAACATTCTGGTTGTGTTAAGTTGTAAATGGTTGCAGAATATGTGCTGATGTCAAACCCGATGTTAAGGCATCAGTTGATAAAACATCAGTCTGAGTTGTTTTATTAGGGCTGCGTGTTTCTGTTATTGGAGAGATATTCTGCTGAAGAGAGTGAGAGATTGTAGGCGAATATCTTGGTAAAGATATATTCAGTTGCAATCAGATTTGGAGCAGATCTTGTTGTTGTTTTTAAGGCTAAAAAATGTGAAGATTTAATTGAAGATTTAATTGAAGATTTAATTGAAGATTTGATTGAAGATTTAATTGAAGATCTATTTAGTAGCAGAATCTTCTGCAGATTTGTAGCAATTAATATGCTGAGATTTAAAGCCCAAATCCAGTTGGGAAATAGGTTATAAATAGAAGCATTGTAACCTAGTTTTAGGAGGCCAACCATCATGTAAATTCTAAGGGCTGAGTTTGTGAACCACTCTCTAGGAGAGTTGGTATGTGTGAACCACTCGGATTGTGAGATGGTCATTGTACTTAGAGGAAGCTGTTAAGCAACTCTAAGTATTGTTCTTAGTCATGAGGGTCATGTCTAGGTATTGTTATAGGAGTGTGTCTTCTATGTGTTTGAAGAGTTTTTGGAAATCAAGTTGTTGATGCAGTGACTGAGATGTTGACTGCTAGACATCATTGCGATGATTGGGAGTGAGATGGAGTCTCTTATCTAGGGAGGACTTAGATAGAAGGGTCATTGGGTAGTGATTAAGTTAGTGGATTGTCAACTGGTTTGTTGAGTCTATAATTTGATACTGCTAATAGTGGACTTCCTTCCTGGCTTGGTATGCCCCCAGATGTAGGTTGTTAGACCGAACTGGGTGAAAAAATTCTGTGTGCACTTTACTTTTCAGCAACTTCTTTAAATGTCTATAATTGCCCTGCTGTTTATGTCAAACCAGATGTCTCGACATCATGTAGGACATCTTGGCAGAACAATCGAGGGGGTCAACGAGGTAGCATTTCTTATTTGGGACACACCTTTGTGAGAGACACCCCACATACTCACCTAAAACCTTAAGGTGATAGGTGTGTGAGTTCTCTCACTTATATAGTTTTCAATCTCCCCTTTTCTAATCAATGTGGGACTTCTTCCTCACACTTAATTCTCAACACTCCCCCTCAAGTGTGAGTTTATACACAATGCTCCCCTCATGTGGAAGCTCTCTCTTCCACATACACTTGTATCACCGTTGAACTCAACGGAACACCTTTTACCCACACCTGTGGGAAGTGTTTCGATACAAGTAAGTTGATCCCTTTCTCGAACCAGGCTTTGATACCATTGTTGGCATTAACAATCGAGGGGGTCAACGAGGGAGCATTTCTTATTTAGGACACACCTTTGTGAGAGACACACCACATACTTACCTAAAACCTTAAAAAGAAGGCTATGTAAGAGTGTTTACACCTCTTCTTAAAAAGAAGGCTATGTAGGTAGAGCCAAAAGACTAGTCAAAGATTCCATCGTTTCTGACTTGTCCTCGAAACTACTTCTGAACCTTGTCCTGATACCTAACCTGATATTGTCAGGCTTATGGTCCCCACAGATAGGACTATCTTAATCCAGATTTAGCAGACTCGATTACAATCAGAATTCTTTCATTAGCAGAGAACCAATTTCTTCCTGTCAGCAACCAATAGATTTCAGCAACCAATAGATTTCTACAGAGAAAAATAAATTCTCCCTGACTCATCAATGATTCTTAAGCATCCAATAAGAACCATTTCACATGCACTGCCAAGTCTCCCACAACTTGCAACAATACAAAATGTCAAGAAATCCTCCTTGACATCTCAGTTCGCTTGACGCACAAATGCAAACTGGAATTTTCAACAATAATTTCAAGCCATCCTCTTTAACATCTCAGTTTGCTTGACGCACAAATACAAACTGGATCTTCAACAATAATGTCAAGCCATCTTGACATCTCAGTTTGCTTGACGCACAAATGCAAACTAGAACTTCATCAGTAATGCCAAGCCATCCTCCTTGACATCTCAACTTGCTTGACGCACAAATGCAAGCTGGAACTTCATCTCAGATCAAGAGGCCTCTCCCCCTGATTGAGGTAATTGGTGCTCCTCCACTGAACACCCAAGCTAATGACTGGAAAACATAAGACGCATCTTCATGTCTTCAAGAGCGCACCCTCTATTCAACACACCTGCTGAATGCAACCATTAACTCTCTTATTGTTCCCTTTGACAAAAAACAATAATCACTCACACATGATCACCATCATGCTACCCGTGAGGAAGTGTATACCAACCATAACAAACTCTTAGCTTAAGATCAAAGTCCCATTGATCCCCCTTATCCGGCAACCATCTACGCACCACACGAACTCCTCTTGAATTCTCATGTATAGACCTCCAGCTGCTTGAGGCACAAACCTATTGAATCATAATGCTTCACATACCTCAAAGAGACGCACAGGGCCCCTTAGTTTGTTATAATGATGTCAGCTATCGTATGCATGCTCCCGAACATCACAGCTGCTAAACTGATCCACTACTAGCATGACTTACTCCAAGGGCTCCAATGTCGTATGCAAGATTTTCCACTGACCTCACCCAGCCAGCAATAGAGATAAATACCCTGCAATCCAAGACAGTCATTCCTATCATTCTCTAGTATGATAACCTGAAATACTTCTGATTTATGGTGAATCTCCACTTCTGAGCGCATTCAGGAAACAGACTTCCATGCAATCAACACATGATCCACTTCAGTCTTTACAAACACTTACATCCTCCTTCCAAGGAACCCTTCTACTCCATCATTCTCCCGGATGATCATGTAGATACTTCTTGGACACGATGCAAGTAACCAGTTCATCACAGAACCTGAGATCCTTCACCAAGGATATCCAACCCAAAAATGTTCTAACATCAGTTAGGACATCTTCCACACATCATAGACACCACACACCATGGTTCTTGATATGCTCCACCACTGGACTTACTATCATCATAGTAATCCATACTGAAGATCTTCACACAACACTGCACCACCAGCTTGAACAAAGAAGACTTCAGAAACCCAGAGAGAAATAAACTCTCATCCACAAAGAAGGTATACTTACATTCTCAACCCAGAACTTTTGCCACAAGCTCCCAGAGAACCAGAACCTTCAACAATTTCAACTAACTACTCTTCTACAAAAGAGCAATCAGTTTCAAGCTTCCTGCTTGAACGCTCATTGTGAAACCAATCAAATGCCACCTTTTGATTGACCTCACTCATCTTCAAAATTCCCACAAGATACCCTGATCTACTAATGAAATCAGATCTTCAAGTCACATGAACTACTTGCCCTATAGCAAGACATCTTGGATCCACCAAGCCTCTTAGTCATGTAACATCTTCTCATCCACAACTCCCGCAAACTGTATGAGATAGAACTTTTTGAAGAATCCATTACTCCCATTCTCCTGTAGATCACCTTATCTTAAGCTGATGTGCCACATCACCAGCTGAGACTTCTGATGTTAAGCTAGATGTCAAAACATTATGACATCCAACTGTTGAATTCAGCTCTTCCTTCTGCCACTTAGAAGAACCTCCTCCCTTTGCAGAAACAGATTTCCATGCTCTCACAGACTTGATTCAACAACCAAGTTTGAGTAGACAACCTTCATCCTGCTTTGAAACTCCAAAGACTTGAAACCTGCCACCTCTAAATCTTCAGAAAATAAGTAGTCCAATACTACCCCATAGCAATACCAAAGAATGCCACTTCCCTTAGTAGAGCTGTCAGTAGAAAGCCAGAGATAACTACCACTTATCCTCGACCTTCACAAACAGAGCAAACACTATGCTCCAAAGCACCTAGATCAGAAATAAACTGACCCAAGCTGTAACCATCAAGATTATGATGTCTTCATAGTCTTCCATCTCCATCTTCAATAGCATCACCATCTGGACAAGTAATTCACAATACTTTCCAGGAACATATGCTAAGCCAATAATCCCAGGTCAACACCTAGGAGACTTTTGAGGAATGCAGAACCCCTCCCATGATTCTCCAAGCCTCTGATGAAAAGATGTTAGAACATCTGACAGAACATCCTCAATCTTGACTTTCAAGGATAATCAATTAAATACATGTGGATTCCACAAGTAGCAATTGATCTTAAGTCCTTGTATAATAACCCTTCTTCACTGTTGTAGCTGAGCTCCACCAGGTCATGTCATGAACACCTATACAATATTCAATCTTTTTGCAAGTATCTTCTTCAATGACAATGTTGAGATACCAAGGCTGCCACCCTTGACTCAAGTAACTAAGACTTTCTCTGAACAAGTCTGATTTACCTCAACAAATCTTCAATCAGATTGGATTCACTCTTGGGGTCAAGAGAGATGAATCCTTCCTTGCAGTTTTTGGATGGTGAAAATAAATCACCTCCACGGTCTTCAGATTGTGTCTCTAGGAAACACCTTCTAGTCAGAAGAGTAACTAAAAGACTCCAGATACACGACATAGATGTCTTTATGAGTGGACTTGAGAGAATTCTCAAGTATCTTTGACAACCTAGCCGACCAAACATTTATCAAACTCCTAGAGAAAGAACCTGATAAACTTTCATTCAACTCCTCTCCTCTTCAACTGACTCCAAACTGCACTAAGAAACCAAGCTTCCTAGTACCAAGTCACCATACCATATATCTAACCACAACTCCCTTTACTCCATTGCTCCCGACTTTGGAATAAAAGAATGCAGATATCTTCAAACATAGAGGCCGACGATTGAGACCTTTCACCAACTGTCTTCAATAACAACTCCAGAATCCCATAATTCTAGAGCTCTTCCATCAGAAACACATGCAGCAAAACCACCAAGGAACATATCCTGCTTACCCTAATAAGATGTCACAACATCTTATAAGACACACTAACAAGATAACTAGCCATTTCTCCTGTAGTTGTTGTAGAATCTCCTCAGCAACATGAACAACCTTCGGGTTGCTCCCTTCGATCCAGAACATTCTTCTCATCCATTAATACCCTTGGGTATGTTTGAGTTGATTGATCTGATCCTCAAAACTCCTCCTTGTTTAAACGCCAGAAAGTATCTCCCAAAGATCTCATCCAGAACCAGACAGGATGCCTGCTCTGATACCAATTGAAATTCTGGCCTATGCAGACATCAGATGTCCTAACACATGTCAAGACATTGTGCTACATAATCATTTAAACTTGGAGGTGCAACACCAGACTGATACCTTGAATATCAGAACTGCATCATCATAGATGTCATGACATCTGATCCAACATGTTCATCATGAACCCTAACAAAAACATAAATCTGCAGAATGATAAAGAAGACAGTAATTGTTAACCCAGTTCGGTGCAACTCACCTACATCTGGGGGATACCAATCCTGGAAGAAGACTTCACTATTGTGTAGACTGTTACAAAGTTAAACTCCCACGTTTACAACTTTATTCCTAACATCTACCCCATGAACATCTTTACAAAGGTTAAACTCAAACTTTTAGAACCCTGATACGAGATACCCCACTCACTTCCCTTACTCACTAACTGTGATTTATACATCATCCCTATCAATATAGAAATATGTCAAGCATACTTGACAAACAAGCTAACTCGGATTTGCTTAAAAGCTTCATCCAAGAACAATACACAATCCAATACCTCAAGGCTTATAGATTTGTGTGACACCTATGTCTACTGCAGCGTATCAACTAATACTAAGGGTGACTTACAAGAGAAACCTACGACTCTCAAACCTAAAATCTACTTTACAAAATAGGATTCCTAAGTCTATGTCGTCGTCTCTCTCTCTCTTAGTCTAGGTCTTGGTCTTATTTTATAGTCTTCGGCTGAGTTGGGCTTTGTATCTTTCTTCCTTGATCCATTGCTAGTCATGCCTTGAATCATGGAACAGATTTAAACAAAACCTGATATGACAGTCATGATGTCAAGTCTTCATGCTGTGACATTTTACTCGACATCTTTTAGTCTGGGTCTGAATCCTTCGTGTTGGAGCATCTTTCTCAACATTATGTTTTACCAAAATTTAGTCAAACTCTTGGAGTCATCAGCAGAAAGTTCGCAAAGCTAACTTCTAGGCGAACCTTCGCCTTCCCTTTTCCTTGGGTTCGCTAGGCGAACCCAGAATTTCCAACAACGCTAATATAGGTCATTTGGGGCCAAAAACTCTCATTTCTTCACCCAAAACACTTCCAATTCATACTGTATCAACCCCAAATCATAACCCAACTATACTACTATTGACACTGGATTTCGACCATATGTGGGAAACGAGGATTCCCATGATGCGTCAGGACAAATGGCACAACAAGGTGTCGATTCGACACCAGCAGAGAGGCGCATCGGAGAGGCGGCGACAAGCCTCGACGTCGGAGGAAAATAAGGTGAAGAGCTGATCCCAACTGCAAGGATGAAAGATTAGGCGGGAAAAGTTTGAAACTTCCAAGACTATGGGAAGTTGAAAAGAAAGTGGGGTGCCACGTGTCAGCTTCAGAAGGCATTTGGGTAGACATACATGTAGCGAGCGATTTTGGACGCGGTTCTTAAGCGCTGGTCGCTCTCTGCGGTTGAGTTTACTACAGGTCGATTCATTTTTTATCCTATTGTGAGCTGATGAAGGAAGGGAAATAGATGTCTCCAATTAACCCTGATTTGCATACTGAGTTTAAACAGCGGTCTGTTAGGTTACAAATGCTATCAATGTGGGGGGGCCTTTGTACTGGTTATTTGTATTTTCGCCAATACGATTTTCTTTTTCTCTTTCTAGGACTTTATAGCGGGGAACAAGGATTAGGATGTTAGGTCTGATGCTTTTGATAGATACATGAGAGTATGGGATTTTGGGTTTTCGTTTAGTGTGCTCGCTAAGATTTTTCTTTTAATCTTATGCCTACGTATTCCCGTTTACCGAAACAGGGAAATCAGAGTGTTCGTAGTTCCTCCTATTCTATGGGAGGAAATGGTGTTTTTGGTGTCTTGTTCAAAGCCCAAGACGTGAAGCGAAAGGTGGTTTGTATCTTGTTCAAAGCCCAAGATGTGAAGCTGAAAAGGTGTTGACTTTAGAGAGAATTTGTCATCTCTAAAGGGGTCTGTTTGTCACAACTTTTTTATAAAGGAGAATTACTTTAACCGGGATACGCGGATCCTGGCAATGCCATAATTTCCTTTAAAGGGGATTTTAACCTGAAGGAGAAGACTTTAACTCAGTGTAGAGTAATGCCATATTTCCTTAGGAATTTCTCATGCAAAAAAGGGACAGTGGCATGGATGTAGATGATCTAGAGGCTTGCCGCTTACAGCGATTAGATGAAAGGGAAGGAGTTGTTGACGTTTGTGTACTGTGAACGAGGCACAACTTTGATGCTAAAAGGTTAATTGGATTAACTAGTGGTTTTCTTATATAAAGCCTAAGAGGAGGCTAGTATGTGTCTCGTGCAAAGCCCGAGAGAGAGGCTAAAAGGTTTTGACTCGACGAGGGAATCTTTTGGTATCTCGTATAAAGCCCGGGATGGAGGCGAAAAGGTTTTGACTCAGCAGGAGAGTGATTTATACTCAACAAGAGAGTGTTTTTGTATCTCGTACAAAGCCCGAGATGGAGGCTAAAATTTGTTTGGCTCAATAAGAACCTTTTTGTATCTCGTATAAAGCCCGAGATGGAGGCGAAAGGGGTAATTGACTCAACGAGGGAGTCTCTTATGTGTCTCGTACAAAGCCCGAGAGAGAGGCTAAACGTTGTTTGACCCCGCTGGGGAGAATCATTGTACAAAGCCCAAGAGAGAGGCTATTGTAACTGTTTCAGTTGAGTGACAGGTCCAGTATACTGATTTTGAAAGAGAAAATAAGTTCTTATATGAGCAATGTTGTACTCAAGGATTTAATTCGAGGATCCGGGTTATTCCTGTTCTTTAAGGAAGGGAAATCCGAAGGTTATTGAGACTGTCTGAGTTTACGGGTTTCCTTCCTATTTTGGGAAAGGGGGGTCACTTGAGAATGTCTTTGAGACTCAAGGAAATTAGACTGTCCAAGTCTAGAGTTTCATCTTTTGTACTATGCTTTGAGAAACAGTAGTAGACTCTATGAAAGGACTGTTCTATTAAGATGACTAAGTTCTGTTCCTATACCTCTAGGAGGTCGTCGGGATAATTTGTACGAAGCCCAAGAGGAGGCTGGAAACTTTTAAGAAGCCGATCGGTCCTTGTACGAAGCCCAAGAGGAGGCTATCATTCCCGGAGGAAGAGATCATTATACGAAGCCTAAGAGGAGGCTGTGAATACTTCTAAGAAGCCGTAGGGTCCTTGTACTAAGCCCAAGAGGAGGCGAGGTTGCTTTTAGGAAGCCTGTGGGTCCTTGTACGATGCCCAAGAGGAGGCCGATGCTTTTAAGAAGCCGATGGGTCCCCAAACCCCGAGAAATTCAAGGCAAGCTATTCACAAGGAATAGATCAAGTCAGGAAAGTCCGAGAATTTGGAAGAAACTCAAGAGATGCCATTCATGGAGAAAAGATCATCTCCGGGGAGTAGAGCTTCTTGACAAATGCTTTTAAGAAGCCTGTGGGTCCCCAAACCCCGAGAAATTCAAGGCAATGCTATTCACCGAGAATAGATCAAAGTCAGGAAAGTTCGAGAATTTGGAAGAAACTCAAGAGATGCCATTCACGGAGAAGAGACCATCTCTGGGGAATAGAGTTTCTTTGACAATTTCTATGAGTGACAGTCTATGAAAGGGTTCACAGAGAATGCTGCCTTTCATATCTCCATATTGTTTAACCCCAAGAGGAGGGAAGACTGTGTCTGGTAATCCTATGGGGATCTAGTTTAGACTATTTCTAAGAGTGATCAACGGGCTTAATGCTAGACGTAGTTGCTGGGGAAACTCTAAATATCTATACTATTATTACACAGTTGATATGAGTTTATGAAAGAAGACTTACCGTGAAACAGCCCCACAATACAGTTATATGTATATGAAAGCGGTAAATGAAAGCAATAACCACTTACTCGGTTGTAGAGCTTCCATGCTGTTTGGTTAGTTGTTCAACAAAGAAAGATTGAAAACAACAGTATATTCAAAATCAAAGGAGAAGGTGCTTTGAAAAAGAAAGATTTGGGGCTTACAGCTCAAGAAGAGGCCCAGGGTTTTATCAGTGAGCGGACTGTTTGAATTTGTACAGAGGGACTTATACAAGTGATTGTGGCCCAAAAATTGTTTTCTGTACAAAGGGATGGGTCTTACACTCTCTCAAGAGGCCCAAAAGGTTTAAAGAAAAAGAGTGGGGCTTATAACACGAGGGTAGGCCCAGTTGATTTTTCGTTTAAAATGGCGATCGCGCTGAGGTTTTCTTTTAACGCAGAGGGACTTATACAATAAGTGAGGCCCAAATGATTTTGGTTAAAAGGGGGTTAGGTCTTACACTCTATTAGAGGCCCAAGTAGTTTTGAAAATGATTTATGAGGGTTGAATTAATCCAAAAAACCCTAATTTGTTTTCAAAAAATGTATTTAATTGAATAAAAATTCAATTAAAATGATCAAAATTGTTTAACATATGAAAAACAAATTATGATCTTGGATTAATGCTTTTAAAATTAAGTATTGACCTACAAAATAATTAGAAAGCATTAAAAATTGCAAAATCAAGGTGGAAAAAATATTTAAAATGTCAAAAACAATTAAAATATTAATTCTTTGCAAAAATATCAATTATATGAAATAAATAATATTTTTGGGATTTTTTGATAAAATAAAATATTTTAACATTTTTGTGAATTATTAAAAAAAGAATCAACTCAAAATCATTAAAACTCAGAGAGAAATTAATTTTTGAATCAATTAAACAAAAATCACAAAATTCAAATATTCAAATTTATGAAAAATGGCGCCAAGAACACGCGCGTGTTCTGAGATTCTCAGATTTTCATTTTCCATCCAATCTCACTGAATACTTAACCATATCATGCAATCCACATACCAATCAACTCGTTTCAACCTTACGATCATGTCTATAACACTTAATTTCATTTAAATTAAACATAAAACATGAAATCACGAAGAAACCTCAAGAACCCTAATTTCTGCATGAAGGCTAGGATTTTTGATACACGATTCAAACACAGCAATTAATTGAGGGAAAACATTCCATGCATGATTATGAACATATGGCCAAATTATTGTGCAGCAAAAATTGCATGGATCATAGAGTTAGAAGAGCTCATGCTTACCACTTGCAGCTGGTGACCGTGATTTGTGTAGGAGGTGTTACAATTGTGTTGTGATGATCTGAACAGCTTCCCTAGGTGCTATGGAGTGTGTTTAAATGCTTGGACTTGATGGAAATTGGCTGGATCACTTCATGGCATCTCAACTGCACTTTGGTTAAAACCTTGAGCAATTGACTGGTGATTCTGAGAAATCAGTGTTCCAGATGTTGTTTAAGTGTTTGATCAGCTCATATGTGATGTATGTGAGGTGTGTGAGTGATTGGTTTGAGTGGAATTGCCCTCTAGCTCAAAACCTGATAGTTACCTTGCTAAGAAAGGCATTTTTGCCAAGAGAAAGAGATTTTGAGAAAGGCAAGTGTTGTAGGCCTTTGGTGTACTTAAACTGAACACAATTGAGCTCTATTTATAGTAGAGCAAGTTTGTTTTGCAAGGAATAGTGAATGGCAACTGCTAAGTAGGTTTGGCCAATGTTGGCAAATGAAAATCCAAGTCTCCTCTAGCCATTGACTAGAGGTTAGGGCATAGAGCTTTGGTTCCCTTGGTCTTGGATAAGTCTTAACTGATTTCAGATGAGAATGGCTCAGTCCATGCCACCTTGATGCTTCCATTGAATGCTTCAATCCAAATTTGGAGTCTTGTCCCTATTTTGGCCATTCTAGGTTCAACATGCTATTTCTTGTTCCATGGACTTTGGAGGCTTGGCTCAGTGATTGTCCCATTTAGATTCAATCCTCAGATGTGTCCAAGTGGATAGGAGCATTTGAATTTGGCTGATTTTGGCAAATCGAGCAAAATTGCAAATTCTGCCTTGCCTTTGACAGATTTCAGCAAGGCAACTTGCCAATGTCATATCTCATGGTGTAAGTTGAATTTAGTGATGTTCTTGACCATTTTGGAAAGCCCTTAAATGATACAACAACTTTTTGAACGTGTTTGGTTTTGATCTCTTTTGAATCCAAGTGAAAAATCCCCCTACATTTGGCAAAAAGTAAGGCAAAATCTGACTTAGTGAAATTTTCACTAAGTGTTGGAACAAAGTGTTTTCTCTTGATTTTGATCACTCCATAACTCAAAATCCATGAGGAATTTGGACATAGGTCAGTATGAAGCTTTTGTAGAGGGAAATGAGATCTACAAATCAAACTTTGAATGGGGCACAATGGCCTTGTGGTTTAGGAGTTATGATCCTCCAAAGTTAGTGCATTAGTGGCACTTTTTCATGACTTAGAAAATTTTTTAAGTTTTATGGTTACCCCTTTTACAAGTTATCCAAATTTTCTTGATTTTTCCTGATGAATGATGATTCAAATCATACATTAACATCATTTTAGGGTTAAAAATCGATTTTGGTGAAAAATCTCAAAAAGTCAAAGTTGACTTTTGTGCACAGTTGACTTTTTATCAGATGAATTCCAAGCTGTGCAATTCTTCAGGAAATCATGTCCTTGACCTAAATCAAACTTGATGGACATGTTCCATGGGTGTCATAGGGTATATTGAATCATGTCTTAGGGTTTGGGAGCATGTCCTGGTCAAAATTCAAAGTTACAGTTGACTTTTCTCATAAAACCCTAATTGTGGTCCAGATGAAATTGAGACTTGTTGCTCAAGCTTCTTGGATTAATCCATTGTCCCAAATGGATCAATATGGTATATTAGAGACCCTCAAACCCTCTCTTGAGGTCTTGGTTCATGATTTGTCCCAAAAGTCAACTTAGGGGTGAATTAGGTCAAGAAACCCTAATTCCTGGTTTTTGATGTATGCATCCCCTGAGGCAAAATTGACTTGATGATTGGGTCCATGAGGTTCCATGGAGTATATTAGGTTATGTTTTGGATCTTTGGCTCATGCCCAGAGGAAATTTTCCATCTGGAGGCCCTGGTCGACCAAAACCCTAATTTGGTGACACTGTCAATCTTGAGACTTTATCCACCTAGAAGGGAGCAGCCTTGTGCTTAATCCTTGAAGTGGGAGTCCTTTTGATCCATTGTGGATGTTTGAGAGGTTAGACAAGTTAAAGATCATGTCATTCCTTGATTGATCCTTTGTCTAAGCACTCAGAGAGGGCTTGAAACCCTAATTTTGATTGTAGTGGATGCTCACCCATCTTTGGGGAGACTGATGAAGTATGATGGTTCCTCCATATTGTGATGATGATTTGCACAATGATGGGAAATCTTAGTGGTCAAAATTTGGGGTATGACAATACAGTTACATTCTAGGCCTATATAAGGCACTATATTTTCCATTTTCAAAGGTCGCATTTTTTCACATTGTAAAGGGAAAACACTCAAAGTACTAAGCTTAGAGAGAAACGAGTTCACTCCCGCGAAAATGTACAATTGCGTCCAAATTTACTTAATGCAATTTACTTTCAGCATCTAATTTAAATTACTGCCCTTTTGTTTTGGCTCAGCTTTTCTTTTCTTTATTTCTTCGCTTTGTATCCAAACTCGTGATCGTTAAGAAACTCTTTGTGTCACCAAGATCACCTCAGAGTGACAACTTGCACTAAAAAACCGAGAAACTCAAACGCAGCATAAATGTACGCTTCCAATTCCTTGTTCTGGGATTTGTGTGGCCGATCCCGCGAGCGAACCTGTGATGGAAGGCCAGCGGTTGTTCGCGCCGGCGAACAAAGTGGCACACCTGGTGGGACCCGTGTGAACTGAGTATATGTTTTTGCATAGTGGTAAGATGGTAATACCACGATCGAATGAAGAACCGTCTCCGAAGAAAAGTACGGTGGGAACACAGCAACCGATGTTGGCTCCGGTACCGTGTCAGCGGTGTCGACCACTCCTAGTGGACCAATCGCAACACCGCGTCGAAACGACCCGAAATCAACAATGGCAGGGACTACGAGGCAGTATATGCCTAGTATCACCATGCCGATACCTAGATCGTATGGGATGCCAACAGAGTTCATGTCAAGTTTGCACTCTAGCGGCCATTTATTTGGGGAAAGCTCGTCCCCAGCGTTTTCAACTTATCAGGGGACAGGACACATGTCAACCCAGATGACTCGACCCCCAGGTTTTAGCCTTTTCTCCCAATCCATACCGACCTTTACCTCTAGTTCCGTCGCGGTCATGAGGCATCAGATGGATGAGAGTAATCATGAGATGGTCCACATGTTGACTCAACAGATGGGTACCATATTAAGACCACTGATACAAGAGTCAACACAGACTTACCAACAACTGGTGACTCAAATCACACGAATCGGTGACTTCTTAGGTGCTCCTAGGGCTCAGGGTCGACAGACCCCACAGCCTCGACCGGAGACGCCCCTTTGTCAAGATGAAGTCTTCGATGAAACTATAAAGCAATCCTGTGAGTTCGAAGAGATTCCTAGGAGGGTTCAAAGGCCTCCTGTGATTGTCCATAGGAACCAAGATCCGGATTTTGTTGTTCAACAGGTTCGACAGGACGTCTTGGCTGGAGAACATAACTTAGAGGCCGTAGTCGAACGTATCATGGTCCGTAATGGGGCGAACCCCGGCTTTCGACGGCCAACATATACATCCCCATTACCAGACTTCGTATTACAAACAGAATTACCCAAGGGGTGGAAAGTGCCAAAATTTACCAAGTTCGCAGGAGAAACGGAAGAATCCACCATCGAACACGTCGCTCGGTATCAAACCGAAGCAGGCGATATAGCGAACAATGAGGACTTGAAAATGAAATATTTCCCAAGTTCCCTCATGAAAAATGCATTCACGTGGTTTACTATGTTGCCCCCTCAGTCCATCCATACATGGGCACAATTGGAGAGACTGTTTCACGAACAATTTTATATGGGACAGTCGAAAATAAGTCTGAAAGAGTTGGCAAGCATCAAACGCAAGGCCACAGAGTCAGTAGACCAGTACTTGAATAGGTTTAGGCTTTTGAAAGCACGGTGCTTTACTCAGGTCCCTGAGAACGAATTAGTCGAAATGGCTGCCGGTGGCCTAGACTATTCAACCAGGAAGAAGTTAGACACGCAATATCTTAGTGATATGGCACAACTGGCTAACCGGGTTCGCCAGGTCGAACGATTGAAAGCTGAGAAAGCCCAGTCTAACAGATATCGTATAAAAGAAAAAGTATCCTATGTGGCTGCTGACGAATACTCGTCCGACGAGGAAGAATTCGTCGACGAAAGTGAGATCCACGTGGCTGAACTTAAGCCAGGACCTCCCTATGCATGCAAGCTGTTGAAACCATCGAACGGGAAAAATCCCGCCGAAACTAACGAGACGGATAAATACGTCGCTAAAACTTATACTTTTGATGTTTCCAAATGTGATGAAATATTTGATTTACTAGTTAAAGATGGTCAAATAATTATTCCGCCTGGTTTGAAAGACCCCCCTCTAGAACAAAAGAAAAAGAGGGGATTTTGTAAGTTTCATAATTTCCTTGGTCATAAAACAGCTCAGTGTGTTCTTTTCAGGGATTTGGTGCAGAAGACTTTGAAGGAGGGTCGGCTCCAATTTGGTGAGAAGCTAAAGATGCAGGTCGACACCGACCCACTGAAGGTTGAAGAGGCTTTGTACTCAGAAGTGTACGAATGTATGATGGTCGAAGCTACTGAGGGCCTCGACAAGCCACAAATGGCTGAAGTGGTAGAATGCGTGATGGTTGAAACTACTAAAGGTTCCGACAAGAAAGCTGAGGACAAACTTGAAGCAGTGTAACTCCAGGATGGCGAAAGTTTGGAAGATTTTCAGGAAAAGTGCAGGATAAGCGAGTTGAAAGCCGCACTATGCCCCAGATGCAAAGTTGTGTTTGATGAGAAAACTGCTGAGAGGTATGAGGCAAGTAAGAGAGAAGTACTGCCGGAGAGCAAGCCACCTGTCCCAAGGTTTGTGTTCGACAGGAGCGGGGTCCCTCGTCGAAATAAGGAGTACAGAAAGTTGTTCCAAGGGGCAAGGCCTAAAAATTTTGTGCCTCCATCAGACTCCCCACAGGAAAGGTGGATGGCACCAGTGAGCCAAAAAGGGAGCAAAAAGTCAAAGTGGAAGGCTCTCGATTTGGAGAAAGAGGCGAATGTCGCCGATAAGGGGGTCGAACTAGCGGGATATAGGGTGTCCCCTAACTACAAAGGGAAAAACCCTATGACCAGGACCCAATGGAGGCGCTATCAGCGCAGTAAGAAGGCTGAAATGGAGGCTACGACTTCAAAAGTAAAGCCTGTCGAAACGTCTGGACAAAAACGCCAATACCCAAGAGGAAGATGGGTGGAAAAGAACAAAGTGGCGACAAACCAGACCATGGCAGTAACTGTGAACACATCAGGGGAGAAGGAAGTGGTGTCGACCCAGAGTTCAAAGTGTACTTCGCTGACGGAAAACAAGAAAGAGCCAGAGTATACGCCTCAGTCGGATGAAGAAGAGCCAAAATACTCCCCTCAGTCAGACGAAGAATATGATCCATCACCTGAGGGAGATTTTGACGAAGACATGTACGACGACACCAACGATGACACCTATGGTGAAGACTTCGTGGTAAACTGTGGTATCGTGTCGGTCCTACCAGCTGAGTATGACGTGGTGTCTGAAATATCTGAGACTGAGGAAGATTTCGTTTCTGGTGAAAATGCGAATGACAAGCCGCTATGTTATTATGTAATGAACAGTGGTGTGGTAGAAGAACAAACGGCTATGTTTGAACGTCCTAGCCCTGGGAAGATGTACCATTTGAAGCCGTTATTCATAAAGGCGAAAGTTGATGGGGTGTCTGTCAACAAGGTGTTTGTGGATGGTGGAGCGACTGTGAACCTAATGCCTCACAATCTGTTTAAGAAAATTGGAAAAACGGAGGCTGACCTCCGACAGCACAACATGGTTTTGTCCAATTATGAAGGCAAGACCAGTAACATCCCGGGGGTTGTCCAAGTGGACTTGGCATTGGGTACAACCAACAGGCTGACACTCTTCATGGTCATCAAATCAAAAGCAAATTTTAATCTATTGTTGGGACGGGAGTGGATCCATGGAATTGGGGCAGTACCGTCAACAATGCACCAGAGATTGACCATTTGGAGAAAGGATGGCATCGTCGAAAACATTGAGGCAGATCAAAGTTATTACAAAGTCGACGAAGCCAAGGGTAACAAGAAGTCTTTTGACCAACACTTAGCGAATGTGGCTCCGTGCGATGACGGGCCAGGGTCTTACACCTCTGTCGACACGGGTCGTGTCCTGAACCTGGACCCCGACTATGGGTTCATCTGGGACGCTACCGACGAAGACATGGAGCCAATGGAAATGCCACCAACGGGATGGCCCACTACAGGTAAAAATGACTGCTGAGTTAGAAAGCATGACTCGGATTTTGGCCTATCTGGCTGAAAACAGAAAGATGTCGGCACTTGAGAAAGACGAAACTCTCCAAATAGCTAAGGGGTCCGACCGTGACAAAAAAGCCAATGGCCAACAAGGCCAAAGGGAAGCTGTAGAAAATCAGAGGCTTGATGGTATTTATGATTATGAGCCTTTGGGGTTCGAAAAAGGCCCAGATCATGAGCTGCAAAGAATGCAAGCCCAAGACCCGCTTGAGGAAATCGACTTAGGGGATGGGACAACCAAAAGGCCCATATACGTAAGTGCCAAGGTAGGACCAGAAATGAAGGCCAAGTTGGCTAAAGTGTTGAAAGAATACAAGGAATGTTTTGCCTGGGATTATGGCAAAATGCCTGGTTTGAGTCGGAGTGTAGTTGAGCATCGGCTCCTAATCCAGCCTGGCAAGAGGCCAGTAAAGCAACACCCTCGACGCTTCGTCCCGGAAGTCACGTCGAAGATCAAGCAGGAAATTGAAAGACTGCTCAAAAGTCGGTTCATCAGAACTGCAAGGTATGTCGAGTGGATAGCAAACATAGTACCTGTTATTAAGAAAAATGGGACCCTTCGAGTTTGCATCGACTTTAGGGATTTGAACAACGCTACCCCTAAAGACGAATATGCGATGCCCGTGGCAGAGATGTTAGTTGACTCAGCCGCGGGCTTCGAGTACTTGAGCATGCTCGACGGTTATTCCGGGAGCTTTGGGGACATATGAGTGGGTTGTGATGCCTTTTGGGTTGAAAAACGCTGGGGCAACCTACCAAAGGGCTATGAATGCTATATTCCATGATTTTATTGAAAATTTTATGCAGGTATACATCGATGACATAGTCATAAAATCGTCATCAGAGGATGGTCATCTCGACCACCTCCGGCGCTCATTTGAGCGAATGAGGAAATATGGATTAAAAATGAATCCACTAAAATGTGCCTTTGGTGTTCATGCAGGGGACTTCTTGGGATTCATAGTCCACAAGCGAGGCATCGAGATCAACCAGAACAAAATGAAGGCGATCGTAGATCTCAAGCCTCCGACGACAAAGAAATAGCTCCAGTCTTTATTAGGGAAGATCAACTTCTTGAGGAGGTTCATCTCGAACCTAAGTGGCAAGACGAAAGTGTTTTCACCACTGCTCAAGACCAAGAAGGAGAGTGAGTTCCGCTGAGGGCAAGAGCAACAAGAGGCCTTCGATGCAATTAAGGAATACGTTACGAAGCCTCCAATCCTATTACCACCTAGTATAAATAAAAGCATGAAGTTGTACATTGCAGCGTCGGATACGACCATAGGTAGTATGTTAGCACAAGAGGATGATGGTGGCGTCGAAAGACCCATCTATTACCTTAGTAGGACATTGATAGATGCTAAAACTAGGTACACTATGATTGAAAAGTTGTGCCTATGTTTGTACTTCTCATGTATGAAATTAAAGCAATATATTAAACCAGTTAATGTTTATGTTTCGTCGCATTTTGATGTTATTAAGCATATGTTATCCAAACCTATTTTGCATAGTCGAATTGGGAAATGGGCATTAGCGTTAACTGAGTTCTCCCTGACATACGTCCCTTTGAGGGCGATGAAGGGTCAAATAGTGGCGGACTTTATTGTCGACCACGCTGTAGTTGAAACGTCGATACATAGCATCGACGTCTCCCCATGGAAATTATACTTTGATGGGTCAAGCCATAAATATGGGGCAGGTGTTGGAATCCTAATAATATCCCCACAGGGTATCCCAACGACCTTTAAATGCAAAGTTGATGGCAAATGCCCAAATAACGAGGCAGAGTACGAAGCCTTAATCACTGGTCTTAAGATACTCAAAGACTTGGGAGCCAAAGAGGTCGAGATAAAAGGAGACTCAAAATTGGTGATTAAACAAATCACAAGGGAGTACGAGTGCGTAAAGGAACACCTTTTAAGTTACTTCTAGTTGGCGAAGCGTTTGTTGGAATATTTCAAAATTGTCAACATCTCGCATGTGCCAAGGATGGAAAACCATAAAGCTAATGAACTAGCACAAATTACCTCTGGTTATAAAGTATCGGAAGGTAAGTTGAAAGGCTTCATCGAAACTAGGAAGAAGATGGTGTCGAACGTACACGCACCATCAAGTTGGTCGATATCCAAAGTCTCGATGAGCTTGGTCGAAGGTTTAGAAAGTTGTGAGGTTTTCGTTAACGATATGTCACCAACAGATTGGCGAAGGCCAATTATGGAATATATGGAGAACCCGTTGGGCAGGACCGATCGAAAGACTAAGTATAGAGCAATGAGTTATGTCCTAGTAGGCAATGAGTTATTGAAGAAAACTCTAGAGGGGGTGTTGCTTAAATGCTTAGGAGATAGTGATGCCTATTTAGAAATTTCTGAGGTTCATAGTGGGGCTTGTGGGGCTCACCAGGTTGGCCAAAAAATGAAATGGCTTTTGTTTTGACAAGGTCTCTACTGGCCCAGCATGCTCAAGGATTGCATAGATTTCGCGAAAGGATTCCAGGATTGCCAGAAGCACGCAAACATCCAGCATATCCCAGCCAGCGAATTACATGTGATTGTCAAACCATGGCCATTTTGAGGATGGGCTTTGGATGTAATAGGAGAGATTCTGCCAGCTTCGTCGAAGCAGCAAAGATTCATCCTCGTGGGAATAGACTACTTCACGAAATGGATATAGGTTGTGCCTCTGGTGAAGGTGGACCAAGAGGTCGTGATAGACTTCATCCAGAATCATATCTTGTATAGGTTTGGGATACCTGAGACAATCACGGCAGACCAAGGCTCTGTGTTTGTGGGGCAGAAGATGCAAGAGTTTGCGGCAGAAACAGGTTTCAAGTTGGTTACTTTGACGCCATACTATGCTCAGGAAAATGGTCAGGTCGAAGCAGCTAACAAGATAATAATTGGGTTAATCAAGAGGCACGTTGCGAAAAAGCCAAAGAACTGGCATAAGACGTTGAGTCAAGTGTTATTGGCTTGTCGGACATCACCCAAAGAGTCAACCAACTCTACTCTATTCCGTCTAACCTACGGGCACGACGCCGTGCTACCAGAAGAAGTATGCTTGCAATCCGTTAGAGTGCAACGACAAAATGAGATTCCATCAGAAAAGTATTGGGAAATGATGTTGGACGAACTCGTGGACTTAGACGAGGAGAGAATGGTAGCTTTAAATGTATTGTTGCGCCAGAAGGCACGAGTAGCCAAGGCATGCAACAAACAGGTCAAGAAGAAAACTTTCGCCGTGAATGACTATGTTTGGAAAACGCTGTTGCCCATGGATCGACGAGATCAGACAATGGGAAAATGGTCACCAAACTGGGAGGGACCATTTCAAGTGACTCGAGTATTTAGTAATAACGCGTATGAAGTACAAGAGTTAGGAATGGACCAACGAATCTTAAGAGTAAATGGGAAATATTTAAAGAAGTATAGACCTATGCTACAAGAGATTCACATCAAAACATAGCTTTCTCATTACTTAAAGGCCAAGATAGGATAAGGGGGCCACAAATGGCTTACAAAATGTTTACATCAGTTCGACATACAAACAAAGGAAACTCAGGAAATCTAGCCTTAAAGTCGTCAAAGAGGGCCTTCTCATGAACAATCTTGCTCTCAAGAAGCACCTTTCGTCTCTGCATGCGGCTAATATCATCTTTGATCTTCAT
Organism: Lathyrus tuberosus; assembly: GCA_022829125.1. Taxonomy (NCBI): domain Eukaryota; kingdom Viridiplantae; phylum Streptophyta; class Magnoliopsida; order Fabales; family Fabaceae; genus Lathyrus; species Lathyrus tuberosus. Next base: position 993,222 of record JALAZF010000552.1, on the reverse strand, counting down.
AGCCACTTCGACGTGAACAAGTCCTTGAGCTACCTCGTGGTCGATGGTTTCTTGAGAAGGCAGAGGCTCCGCTGAGTCTAAGGAGGCTTTTTGTTGTTCGACATCAGCAATCTTTTTTGTCAGCTCCATTATCTGGGCTTGGTATTCGAATATTTGTTGGTCGAAAGCTTGGCGTTTGTTGGAGTGCTCCTGTTTTTTAGTTTCATAGTCCCCAAGTTTTTGTTCATAGACTGAGCTAAGGTGCCACTCACGTTTCATGTCGTTGTGGCGGAACCAGATTTGGGCGTCAGCCTGGTGATTCATAGCAAGATCTTTGGCCAATTGAGTGAAGAAGGCTTCGAACTCGATCAGGTATGTGGCCATGGGGGCAGGAAGACGGAATTCAGAAAGTTCATCCAGAAGTTTAAAGACGTCGTTGGCTATGGCGGAGTCCTCGGCGACAGCCGCCAGAAACTGTTCCTCAAACAGATAGGACCGCAATTGTTGAAGTTTGAGATTGAAGGAAGCATCCACTTCTGGAGTTGGGATTATGGTCGAACTAGTAGGCTGAATCTCCTCAGCTGCTTGACGAAGTTTGTGCAGCACTTTCAGAGTCGCTACTGGATCTGTTGCCTTGGCTACTAAGAGTGCCTCCGGAGTAAGAGATTCCTCGACCATAGGTGAAACCCTCTCTGGGTTGTGTTCAGGGGGTTATAAGTTCTCTCTGACTTCAGTAGTGGTGACGGCAGACGAAGGATTGATAGTCACCCCAAGAGCTACATCATTATGCTCAAAGTTGTCGGTTGCAGTAGGAGGCGTCTTCGCCAAGTTTTCCTCGGGCATGAGTGTTTGGAATTCATCGATTTTCTGAGGACTTGGCGTAATGGTGACGCTAGTAGTGGTGGCGTCTGCGGATGACTCGGTATCACCATCACCAACAGTGCTCGAAGTAACCATATTTTCCTTCAAAAAACAAAATGCCAGTGAGCTTCGTCACCCCAAGGTCGTCTAGGACACAAGCGAGAGTGGAAATACTTGCACAGGATGAGTTGTTATCTTGGGAAGGGTGACAGAAGGAATTGGTTCGAAAACGTCTTTGAGGTTTCTTGGGACGACTGGGGCTACTACCGAAACTCCGGTTTTTGAAGGTGTCCTCCGCGTTAAAGCTTTTTTCTTCCTCACCAAAGGGGTGGATAGAGGAGACGCTGGAGCTGCTGCAGTAAAGACTCGAGAGTGAGTGCTCTCATTCGATTCAGTCCTTTCTGGAGAAGGTACTTTCTCAGAAGCCTGTGCAGAAATAATGTCAGAACAAAGGAAATACAAGGACGCAGGACAGGGAAATAAAAAATACCTGTAGAGGGTTGGTCCTGGGTTTTTTGGCAGGTCTAGTAGAAGTCGATGCAGCAGCCGTTTCTTGTTTGCGCCCCTGAAAACAAAGCTGAAACTATTTAGTTCAGACCTATGGGCAAACAAAATCAAAATTCCAGGGTCTACCTTTGTCGAAGGATCTTCTGCAGGGTCAACATCTATGACAGGGGCCGTAGTCGATGGTTTAGGGATGCCACCAGCCATGGAGGCAAAAGCGTAGACCACGTTTGCTAAGGAAAGATTTGGAGTGAAGGTTTGAGTTTGATACTCCAACCACCAAGCATCAAATTCTTGAGTGGTGAAAAAGGAGTGCTGGAAGGAAAAAACAGGCAGCTCCAAGTGTTGAGAGGCTCTGACGAACCTCATGCAAGCCCTATGACCTACTTGAGTCAAGCGTCGGCCGGACCGTACTATGTCATCAGGATGCCTCACTAAGGACTTTGGCAACATCTAGCTCAGGCAAAATTGTCGGGCCACCAAATTTAGATAGTAGTTCATGAAACCATAGCCATTGTTTCCCGTTTCGATGCGGAAAGAGATCATGGTGGGGGTAAGAAACGCCCGCCATATAGCATTCGATTGCGCCGCAGCTTTAGGTGAGACTCCAGGGAATGGGTTTCTGAACCAGTCGGGACCAAACTTACGCTCCACAAATGGAGCCATGTCAGGAACGAAGGAGGTGGTTTCCACGAACATACTGAGATACCTCGTAAAGAGGGTCTGTCTTGGAGCTTCTTGGGTAGTCATCAGGGCAAGTCGCATTCCCTTGACAGGACGTTCTTTGTTTAGACGCTCCATCGTCGCAGAGGCTGGATATCCCAATTTGTGCTCAAAAGTGGCGTTGAGCCAATGCTGCAACAACCACATAGGCCCTGAGATGTTTAAAGCCTTAGTGGTTTGGTGGAGGAGTTTCAGCCTCATAGCCTACATGCCAAGAGAATGGTAGAGGGAAGCCAATAGCAGTTTGACCAGAGATATCTGTCGACCTTCGTGGATCTGAATGGCCAAACTGATGAAACTTTTGGCTATTTGCAAAGAGCCATGGCAAAACATATAATACGACAGCCATAGGGTCAGGAAGGCAATACGTTCCTCGTGATGCTCTTCGATGTAGTTTTGGAAGCTCGCACGCTCGAAGTCAAAGGCATTGTCCGTCTCCAATGTCGGGTCAAACGTCTCGCCTACTGGTGAAAGGCCAGTGATGGCCGCCACGTCGAAAAGTGTTGGCGTGAACATCCCACAAGGAAGATGGAATGTATTTGTCGATCCTTCCTAAAAATGCATCGACGCCAGCAGCAAACAAGGGTTGACCCTGTGTGCGGTTCTGGAGAGTTGGATGGCGTCGAAGATACCGTCTTCCTTCCATTGCCTTTGGCGCTGCCCTTCGACTCTATTAAGCCGGGAAAGGTAGTCTTTGTTGCCTGGAGTAGGCATGGATCTGAAGACTCGAGATTTTGGGGCCATGTATTTGAGGTCTAAGGTGCCACCTTTCTCGAAAGCAGGTGGGATCGTTTGGTCGAAGCAAGGAAAGAACTTCTGGAGTTCTTGTGGATTCGGTTTGTTGTCCGCAAGGGGACCGTGGAAACCATAGAGCTTGTTCCCCGCCGCGAATGGGATAACCATTTGACGGCACCAGTTGGCCACCACTGTCTCGTCAGCGAAGGATGGTTGAGGAAGAGGATAGAGTGTTTCCGTTTCAGAGAGTACGTATGCAACCGGATTATTACCAGTGGTTTGAGGAATGGGAGTTGTATTGGTATTTGATGAAGCCATTGGGGAGAAAGAAATACAAAGGGTGCTCGGAAGCGATAAATGCTTTAGGAAGAGGAAGTTAAAGTCTAGGTCTCAGAGCAAATAGCAAGTTTGTGAAGAAGGAGTTATGGAAAATGGCAAGGTTTCCTGGGGAAGTCTATTTATAAGGCGCATGCAGAAAGGTGGAGGATCAAAACTTTTCAACTTCTGAGAGTAAGTGGGGTTTGGTTTCGAGTCCCATAACTTGGACGAGACTAGCCATCATGGCGTTTTTCTTGGAAATCGTGGGATGAGATTGCCATCATCATGTCAGACGGCGCTTGCCACGTGTTGTGAGAAAAGTCAAAATGTTGGGCAAGTGCGTCAGAAGAAAAGCCATCGAAATCCTGTAAGAAACCAAAAAATCCAGATTTCTCCATCGACACAGTATTCAGTCAAAACTAGCCTTTTGGGGGGGAAATTTGTTGACACTGGATTTCAACCATAGGTGGGAAACGAGGATTCCCATGACGCGTCGGGACAAATGGCACAGCAAGGTGTCGATTTGACACCAGCAGAGAGGTGCGTCGGAGAGGAGGCGATAAGCCTCGGCGTCGGAGGAAAATAAGGCGAAGAGCTAATCCCAACTGCAAGGATGAAGGATTGGGCGGGAAAAGTTTAAAACTTCCAAGACTATGGGAAGTTGAAAAGAAAGTGGGGTGCCACGTGTCAGCTTCAGAAGGCATTTGGGTAGACATACAGTTACATTCTAGGCCTATATAAGGCACTGTATTTTCCATTTTCAAAGGTCGCATTTTTTCACATTGTAAAGGGAAAACACTCAAAGTACCAAGCTTAGAGAGAAACGAGTTCACTCCCGCGAAAATGTACAATTGCGTCCAAATTTACTTAATGCAATTTACTTTCAGCATCTAATTTAAATTACTGCCCTTTTGTTTTGGCTCAGCCTTTCTTTTCTTTATTTCTTCGCTTTGTATCCAAACTCGTGATCGTTAAGAAACTCTTTGCGTCACCAAGGTCACCTCAGAGTGACAACTTGCACTAAAAAACCGAGAAACTCAAACGCAGCATAAACGTACGCTTCCAATTCCTTGTTCTGGGATTTGTGTGGCCGATCCCGCGAGCGAACCTGCGACGGAAGGCCAGCGGTTGTTCGGCCGGCGAACATCCGTTAGATTTCATTGATTTATCCGTTTAATCATTTTCTCTCAAATCTAACCTAAGTTCAAATCATGGGTTTCTAGAACTTAGAGTTTTTAACTAGAACCCACCTTGATGATTGAATAGGAGTTTGAAGAAGATGATGAATAATGATTATGATTCAAGCTTCTTTCTTCTTTTCCATTTTCCTCTGTTTCTCTTCTTCTTCTCTTTCTCCACTTTCTCTCTTTCTTCTTCTTTACTAACTATCCTTTCTCTTTCTTTCTAACAAATATATATATATATATATATATATATATATATATATATATATATATATATATATATATATATATATATATATATATATATATATAATACCAATATTATATAATATAATCCAATAGAGTAAAATATCTCCAATTGATATTTTATCGTCTTATACCAATTGATCAATTATTAGAGTTACCATAAAATCCCCTCTTGAATTAAAATAATTGATTTGTCTCTTTGATAAATAATTGATCTCTTTAGAGCTCATTAGTTGCTCTATTGATCCCAATTGATAATACTTAAAGTACTTAGAGGATTCCATTAATCCAATTATCCAAAGATAGAGTATACAAAAGTTCATCTGATATCCAATTGAGCACTTAAATAACATGAGGTATTACACCTTTAATGGACAAACTTTCACCAATAAAAGATGGCTTGTGCTCCTTTCGTTCATTCAAATCCTTAGAGTACAAGGCAGATTGAACATCGTCAAAGGTCAACGACTCTCTTCCATACAAGAAAGTTTCTTTGAAGTGAGCATGAGACTTAGATACAACAACAGCAATGCTTGATCTTCATCATCAATCTTGACCTTGATATTTTCAAGATCAAGAATTAACTTTTTGAACATATCCAGCTGCTCAGCCAAGGCTTTTTCTTCACTCATCTTGAATGAATACTCAACTTGCTTTAGGTAGAGACGGTTAACCAATGATTTCGTCATGTACAAACCTTGAAGTTTTGTCCACACACCGGCTGCAGTTTTCTCCTTTGAAACCTGCCGGAGAGCCTTATCACCAAGGCTCAACACAATTGACACGAAGGAAATAAGAATGCGAATTGACTTGCAAAATTAGCATTTCTATAAATCATTTGAATTTGGTACTTTTAGAGTCTCCTGTAAGAGATCTTCAAAAGATCATTGTTGTGGCGTGAAAAATATTCGAGACATGCTAAAAATCAATAAAGTTGTCATCAAAGTTTATTTAAATAGGGGAAACATTGATAAAACCCTTTTAAAACAAAAGATGATGTTGAAACCAAATTTGAATTCGGGAGTCGATTATGCTTAAGGAAGATATTAGCTCCCTATGACAAATGTTTAAGAATACGGTTACCTCTAGTTAAATTTACAAAATAATAATGTTAACCTTATTATATTGATTTCTCCTAATCATCGAACAAGAAATATAACATATTTACAAGCAAAGTGAAACTAGATTTTTTTATTACTGTTTTTTTACATGATTTGATTCTTGCTACTACGTATTTCAATGCGGTGGAGAATTCATGGTCACACAATTTTTTATAGAAAAATCTTGTGTGTTGATTGATTTTACAGGAAAAATCTTGCGTAGAGCGAAAAAATGTTGTTTGTTGGTCGCATTAGTTTTGGTAAGAACATTGTTTGTTGATCTCATTAAAGCTGATTAAACATTATTCATTGGATTGTTGTGATTGTTTTTAGGAGAAGGACAAACGTTAGAACAAGAATGTGGTGCGATTTATGTCCGGAAACTTGAGGATAAAAGGAACGTACATCCAATTAATCCTTTTTTAATCCAATTTTTGTTAGTAAAGGAAAATATTCAACTAGAATCGAGTGTAATCTCTTAAAGAAAGAAAAGTGTTAGAATAAGCAAGTTGTACGACTTGAGTCCGAACACTTAGGAATAAAAAAGACGTACTTCCAATTAATCCTTTTAAATCCGATAAAAGAATGTGTTAGTCGGTGTCCATTAGGCAAACACAAAAATATAAAAACATTGAAAATGGAAGGAAAAAATATTTGAAAAAATATCATTATCTGTCAAAGGGGTAAAGCCCACTATTTATACACAATAGGACCACTACTAGTAACAAACTAAATCCAATCAAATAGGAAGAGTTAGTTAATAAAAATTACTAACTTAAAACATCAAACATAATGGGATAATTGTGTTTAACACCCATCCTCAAACTAGAATGTATGTTATACAATTCTTGTTTGGTAGAAAGAGTGTGAAATGGACCACTATGTAGAGGTTTAGTGAATCGATCAACCACTTGTTGTCCCGTGGGAATCGGTAAGAGATGGATGGTGTTGTCTTGGATTTTGTCATGAACCACATGAAAGTCCATTTTGATGTCTTTGGTGCGCTCATGGAATAATGGGTTACTTACAATATGGATGGCAGACCCGACCGCCCCCATCTCGAATCTAACGAGGAAAAACTAGTTTAACTGGTGGCGTGGGCGAGGGAAAGTCTGATTTTAATTACGGGGGCGAGGGTGGGCATGCTAGTACTCACCCCGACACCTGCCTATTGAATTTTATTTTATTACCTTTATTTTTAATAATTGTACTACTAATAAAGCAAGTTTATTAGAATTATTATTCTTTTTTTTATAAAAATATAGATGAAATAAAAATGACCAAGTATTATGAGTATTTTTAATATGACCAAATATTTAATTTAATTATGTCTTAAATAGTTAATTTGTCCCTGTAAGTTGGCGTGATTTTTATTTTCATCCTTGTATCTTTTTTCTTGGAAAAGTCCTTAAATTTTTATATACATTTGGTTTTAGTCCCTAACGTCAACTTTCCCTTACAAAAATGCTTACATGGAAAACATTTTGTTGACGTGACCTAGGAGTACGAAATCCAAAAAAAAAAATTAATTATTCAAATCCATCTTCTTCTTCCTCAATCCATCTCTAACCTCCAACATCTTTTTCTTTCTCTTCTCCAACCTTCAACCTCCATTTTTTTCTCATCTCCAACCTACAACTTCAAACCTCCATTTTTCTTCATCTCCAATTTCCAACCTCCATTTTTTTCATTTCCAACTCCATTTTTTATCATCTCCAACCTCCAACATCCATGTTTTCATCTCCAACCTCCATCTCCAACCTCCAACTTCCTTTTGCAACCTCCATCTCCAACCTCCAACCTCTATCTTTGGAAATGAGAAAAAGTGGAGGTTGGATGAGGGAGATGGATTGTGGAAGAAGAACATGAATTTGTAAAGTTATTTTTTTGGGATTTCATCCTCCCAGGCCATGTCACCAGTGTCACATCATCAGTGTTTTCCATGTAAGCATTTTTGTAATGGAAAGTTAAGGTCAGAGACTAAAATCAAATGGATATCAATGTTTAAGAACTTTTACCACACAAAAAAAAGATACAAGGACAAAAACCAGAAACACGCAAACATACAGAGATAAATTAACTATTTAAGCCTTTAATTATTTATTTTTGTTGCTATGTTTAAAATATGTATTTACAAAAATTATAATTTATGTGGGTGGACGTATGGCAGGCCCAGGGCACTCGTTCCCTATAAGGGGCAGGGGTGGGTGATCAATTGTTACCCCTAGCTCAGGACGGGGATGGTACAGAGAGGTGGGGGCGTGGTTGGTAATGCTTAAACCTGCCCCGCACCGCCCTATTTCCATGCCTAATGGAAGATTAGTTATCGCAGTAAATAGTGACTAGTTTGCTGTATGAAATTCCAAGGTCTTGAAGTAAGTATAAAACCCATTGAGCTTCATAGGTTGTGTTTGCAAGAGCGCGATACTCGGCTTCTAAAGATGATCTTGAAATAATATGTTCCTTTTTTCAATTCCAATAGATGAGAGAGCTGCCTAAGTAAAAGAAAAAGCTTATAGTATAATATCTGGTATCAAGACACGAACCCCCGGGTGAATCTGTAAAACTTTTCAGAATGTGTGATGAATTTGATTTGAAGAACAGGCCTTGAGATGGGGAAGATTTGATGTATCTGAGTATGCAAAAAAGACATATTGAATATGAATGTATGTGGGATATGAGATATGTTGACTTAACCTGCAAATGGAAAAAAAAATCAGGCCTAGTATGTGTTAAATACAATAATTTACCGATTATGCTTCTAAAATCAGTAGGGTTAAAAAGAGGAGATTATGTGTTAGATTCAAGTTTGTGATTTGGATCCATTGGAGTAGGAGCTGGTTTAACACCAAGTATACCAACTTCTTGAATGATATATAGATTATACTTTCTTTAACATATAGTTATCTACCTATATAAGAAAATCTAAGGCTGTGGAAATCTCTTTTCTGCCCTTCCCTATATTTCTGCCACCTCATCGAAATAAGGGTATTTTTTGTCCACAATTTACTTTTTGCAACCAAATTACCATAGTTAGCAAATTTCAAACTACTATGTTTCTCTTTACACACATATCTCATTTCTTTTCTTCCAATTAGTTAACTTCCAACTATATCTTTCTACTATTTTTCTACTTTTTCTCTTCCCAATGTTCTCTACTCCATCTGAACTTTCTCTCTTTCTTCCTTATCACTCTCCCTCTTTCTCGTCCTTTCTCCCATACTCACTGTCGCACTGCTTCCTTTTCTTCTTCATCCATGTTCCTCTTCTTCTTCTTCCATCTTTGTCTTCTACATTTTTCTATAGCGATCAAATGCAATAAATCGATGATCTGCGAGAATGATTTACAAATATTATTGATGATCCGAAAAACCCATATCTGTTCTCAACAAAATCTCTTACGAAGCCCTAGCGGAAACTGAAAAGGCCATGAACTCATCCTACAGATGTCGCTTCGTACATTGTCAAAGGTATGTTCTAAAATCTGGAAGGTTTTTGAACTTCCGTTCTTGAATCCTTTGATATGCCGTTGTGGGTTTCTCGCTGGTGGTTGAGGAATAACATGTTGGCTGAGGAATAATGTGGAGATGTGTTATTTGAAACTTTGTAGAAACTTTTTTTTGTTTCAGTTATTACATATTTGGCTGATGATGGATATAAAAGTGGTTGCAGATTTGATTTGATTTATTGTTTATACAAAGGTCATATACTTTGATATCTTTTCTAACTAAATCTTTCTAAAATGCTTAAAGAAAAGTGGTTGCAGATTCGAAGATGGATTTATGACAGTATTATCAGATGTGGACCAAAAGAATGCTCAAAGAATGGAAGAATTTTTAGAACAATCTGCCAGGTTAGTTTTGCAAAATAGCTTGTAATATTCAAATTAATACTATATTTCCCTTTTTTAAGTATTGACTCTTTTCTTTTTCCCTCATTAGATTCAATACACGTTCGATTATATAAATGAAATACAGATTTCATGAAGGTTGTAATTATTGGAGCAGAATGGACTCCTTACCACGATGGTCTTTTCTTTTCCGATATTTATGGAAATGAAATTTAGGTCAGTATTGAATATGAGGCTTTATCAATGTTTGATCTGCAGAATATTGTGGTTTCAGTACCTCTGCTCGACTTTGCTGGCCTTTCAGTACCTCTGTTATTGGAAGTGAGTCAGTGTCTTCCATCAGTGATGGCTTAGGGAATATACCGGCATTGTCATCATCTGATGTTCTTTGGTAGATGTGTTACCTTCCAATTTGTACATTTTTTATACATTGAGGATTTAAATCGATCAACTTTATTATTTCCTCTCAAAGTATCATTGAGGTTATGTTTTTGTAATTATGATAGGCCCTGGGGTAATTGTGTTATTTGAATTCTTACATTCATGTATATCACTATTCAGAAGTGTTTTGATGAAAATCCAATTGAATTTTGTATGGACCTTTGGTTCTGTGACAGCATGAACTATTGAAGAGGCATGGTTTGATTGAGCTATAGTGTTTGAGCAGGTCCTTAGTATCATTTTTTATTCCACTGGTGCAATATATATTTTTTTAGGAATGTGATTCAAATAGGTGTTTCTTTAAAATCTGTAGTGTTTCTAAAATCTGTTGATCCATCTCATTGTCGTTGTTTGAGTGCAGGTTGGGGCTGGAAGAAGAGTCTAAAGGATTCAAGGTTCATGATACATAGGTTGTGCTGTTACAGCTGCTATCGAGGCTTCTGCTTTATTCATTCAACCTAAGGTATTGTTTCTTATCATGTTGCGTATAACAGAGTTGTTCTTTATGGTGCTGGATATGGTTTACGTGTTGGACCTATGAATCTATGAATCAGAAATAATTACTATGAATCAGAGTTGATCTGTTTAGGTTTTTTAACTGATACTGAACTAATTGTTATGGTTCTTATTAGTTTATGTTTGGTTTGTCAGATAATGAAGATGAAGATATCGTTGGACTGTGTAAATCATAATTTGGTCCTTCAACTTGCAGGTTCTACAGGCTACAGGCAATAGTTTACTCAAGTAAAATAACATCGTACAAGAATAGACTTACATTCTGGTTTTAAGTGTTTTTCTTGCTATAGTTTCATTTTTTTTTATAATCAAACAATTAACAATAATTAAATGGTCCTTAACTTTTAGTTGTCTCAAATTTTCAGACACAACTAAGGGCTTGATTAAGAAGATATTGAATCCAAAATCTTGAAGTCACAAGAGAAACTACCTTTTGATGTGAGTGCATTATAGTTTATAACCTTTTTCTATTACTTAGTCACTTCCATATGGCTTTCATGCCATATCATATCGGTACACGTTTTCCAACTTATCATTATTCTTCCCTGTGGCAGCCTATTTGTCGACACGGGTTTGTAGTTTAAAAAACAGTTTTTTTCATTCATGTTTCTATAACATGTTGTAATTTTCAATTACAGTTATGACGTTTCTTTTGTCATTCGTTTTCTAACTAATGTTTTGCAGTATTGAACCAAGGTTAAGACATTACAAAATATTATTGACTCATTCAGATAATGATCACAAAATATAAGTCTGTCATTCTCATCAAGCAAGGAGCTGAGCCGGTAAGTTTGAATGACCTTTCTAACTGTTGAATACATATACAGATGCCTATTATGCAAATTGATTTTTAGTTTCTCTGCTGGAAAATATATTTTTGATTAAATTGCTCCTATGTATCTTTTTTTAGGAAGCATAACCTATCATCTTTGTTTAATGCTGCAAAATCACCTGAAGAAACAGGAAGCGAAACCATTCTAAAGGGATGTTACTAAACTAAACCATCCAGCTAGACATTTTTTTTCATTCACGGTTACTTTGTTTTTGCATTTAGATTACATTAAGCTTTCAAATCTGTTAATTTGAGTATTCTTATGTTTTTAACTCAACAGTTAAACAGATCACATTTGTTATTTATATCTCATGTTACGTTACAAATTAATTGTTCATGGATGCTTTTCATTTCATTTAATGACCAATAATTCTATACATTGTATTAGCAACTACATGGTACACTTAACAATCAACCCTCATTATTAATTTGCCTCTCAATATTCCAACTTTACAGTTTCTAAAGTATTACCTCATTTCCATTTCCAATGTAGGGGGAAGGTTCAGAGTCAGAACCCTCATATATATTCATGCCTTCTATACTCTATATAACACACCAAAGTTCAAGAAGACAGCAGAATTTCTATGGCATCCAACCACAATATCAATGCACCAGACCATACTGATGTCCAGACACCGCCACCAGAGCCTACTGATGTCCAGACACTGCCTCACCTGCAACCTTCACCCCATTTGCAACTACCAGACGGTAGCGATCAGTGTATCGACGACCAACCGGCTCTACAGGTTTGGCCTTTACAAATTTTGCACATTTTTTTCATCAATATATCTTTCTCTGCATTTCTTAATCAATAAGTCTTTCTGTACATAACATCAACAGACCCAACAAGATATCCAACCTGCAGTCCACAATGAACCCCTTCCTGACAACCAAACACCTTCGGATGTCCAACCACCTACGGATTCCCCCCCCCCCCCACTGAACCCGACCAATAGCCTCCCCAGTTTCAACCACTTCTGTAGGTGCGACTGGTACAGATTTCTTCTCACTAAACGTTAATGTATTATGTTGATGTTAGCCGACGGTCCCTTATTTTTTGAATGTTCACACTTTTCATAAACTGCTTTTCTTCTTAAGGTACATGCCCCTCGTGCAGTACGTAACAGAGGAAAGAGGAAAAGAAAAACAAAAGCATCCAGATATTTGAGCAAATGTACATTTGATGATTATGGTGAAGCCGAAGAACGCAACTACGAACCGGTTGATTCTGACGATGACGATGAGCGGGACTATACATAGGAGAACTCTATGTCTGGCTGGAGATTTAGAGATTCAGATTAAGTTTGCAACTTATTTTTCAATTTTGTTGATGTCATTTTCTATGAATTTTGTGTTTGCAATCTCATTTTCTATCAATTCTGCTGTTTAAAAAAAAGCTGTTTTTTATGAACTTTAGCAGGCATGGATGATTGTTTTGTACATGATTGCGTTTGTCATTGGTTTTGTATTTTGTCTACTTCGGTGGTGACATAGTGGCACATCCGAGCTCTATTTTTTTATATTTGTTTCATCTTTTATCAAGGCAAATTATTCCATTGACACAACAGCAATAGCCCGACACAATAATATGTGATATGTATGTACAAAGATTATATTTATTTTACCGTTAAACATTAGTATTCCATATCTTACTATTTAGATTTTAAGTTAACTATAAATCTTCTTTTTTTGTATTTTTATACAACTTTAACTATAAAGCTTTATATGTTATATAATTATTATATATTAATTTAAGAGTTACCTAGTTTACAAATTCTTTTTAAATGTTAAACTTTATTCTGTAATCTCCTATCAAACTGATGACAATTCCGCGGTCCTACAAATAATAAATTTGGTTGGTAAAACAATTTTGTTTTTCTGATTTACATTTTTATTTCATTTTTAAATAATTAAATTGTTTATTAAAATATATTTATATACAGATGAAAATTTAAAACCATTTTAATTTTATTTTTTATAAATAATACACTAATTTTATTAGTCAATTTTGTCTTTTTTTTATTTCATTTTTCTTATTATTTTTTTATTTTCCTTTTCCGTTCAGTCTGTTAAGTTTGTAGTATATGATGAGTACAAGTTTTTAGAACTCAACTCTTAACGATACATGCATTTGAATGAAAGAAAACTCCATGAATTAGAACAGGGCAAAACTTTTCAAAAACTTTTAAATATATATTTTATTAAAAATTTGACTTTCTTTTATAAATATATATTTTATTAAAAATTTGACTTTCTTTTATAAATAATTAATAATTTTCGTGCATTATTTTTGTTTTTCTTATTAACATTTTAATTGTATTTTAAAAACATAAGCGTGCGTCCCACACAAGTATCGTGCGAAGGACCGGGTCACACCTGTACCGTATGAGCGCACGGGTAACCAGACCAAAATAAGTGTGAACGCACGGTTAATACACAGGTACCGTGTGAACGCACGGATAATATACCAATACCGTGTGAACGCACGGGTAACCTTACCAAATACACGGGTACCACATCAGTACTGTATGAACTCACGGGTAACACACAGTACTGTGGTAATGCACGGGTTCCCAGGCCAAAATTATTGCGAACGCACGGGTAGTACACGAGTACCGTGTAAACGCAGTGACAACCGGGGCAAAATCGGTGTAAACGCATTGATATCTAATATTCTTTTTTTGAAATTATTTTTAATTTAACATACAATTTTTTTAAAGATAATATATGAATAATTGAAATATATATCATTGATGTCTTTCTTTTAAAAATTGGAAATTTGATACAATTTTTTTTTTAAATATGTCTTTCATTTAAATATTTATCTTTGATTCACTTATATTTTTATCTTTTACTACTTTATGTTATTTTTTTAAAATTAAATTTAAATATTTTCTATTTATTATTTGATTTTCATAATCTAACTGGTGACAATTCCGCAGTTCACTATTCTTTTGTGACTTATCAATATTTGATATTACTTTTTTTATTAACACAATCCTTTAAAAATTGTGAATTTAAATTTTTCACTGTCAAAATATATTGGTCCAATTTCAAAGGTCCGCAGCGGAACCCGTGCGGACGCACGGGTATCCCACTAGTTCCTTTTTAGAAGACCTTGCCACTTTAAAGCCAAGGAAATATTTGAGATTTCCTAGGTCTTTGATACTGAATTTTGTGTTTAAGATCTATTTCAAATGAGATATTTCAGTCATATGAGTACATGCAATGAGTAAATCATCAACATAAACTAGCACACTAGTGAAACAAGTATCCATTTTCTTTGTGAATAAAGAATAATCGGACTTAGATTGAGTGTAACCTAGATTAATGAGAGTAAATATAATTTTTTTGTTCCATTGTGTACTAGCTTCTTTTAAACCATAGATGGAACAATTTAATTTACAAACTAAGTTATAATGAGGGGCTTTACGTCCAGGTGTAACACCACAAAATTTCATTTATAATTTTTATTCAATTTTTGGTGTATTTCTTAATTATCTGTGTTATTTTTAGAATAATAATAATACAAAATTAAGAGTTTATTTATATAAAAATATTACGAATAATAGGAAATTGAAGGATTTTAATTTAATAGAAAGTATAGGTTAATAGAGTGAAGCTATAAAATAAAGGAGGTAGAAAAAGAGAATAATTAAAATTAAAGGGAATTAGTGAGAATAAAATAATTAAAATAAAACTAGGGTTTGTTTTATATTAAAATGAGGGGAGTTGTGATCATCCATATCAGTTTTGAGAAAACAGGCAGACCCTAGAAGAGGGATGTGCAAAGTATGATCTCCCATCATTAAAAACTCAAGATTTTCTACTTTATCGAGGTAAGGGAGAGTTTTTCTGTAATACCCCGTAAATTTATAAACGCTCTGGTGAATATTATTATGATCAACTGGGTTCCGGAGTACTCTGAGTAATTATTTGATAAAATAATTAGAGTAAACTGACGAACTCAGAGTCGATTAAATTAATAGTATTTAACGTTGAGTTTTTATAATTTGATGTATTTGAGCTAATTTTGGACATTTAGTAGTGTTACTAAAAATGATAGTTTCTATACTATCTATTTTCATTTCATTTTCCTTGGAAAAACAAACAAAAGCTAAAGAGAAAGAAAGAAAAGGAAAAAGGGAAGGAAGGAAAGGAAAAGAAAGAGGAAGGAGAGAAATTCTCAAGAAGCTCAAGAATCATCATCAATTCATCTGTTTTTCGTTCAATCGTCTCAGTATCAACCTCCTCGTCTAGTAATCCAGGTGGGTTCTAGTTAGACTCTTTAGAGTAGGATTATTTTGAGTTTAGAGTTAGATTGGAATTGGGAAAAATGGGTTTTTGGTATAAAATCGTGAATCTAACTGTTAAAATTCAATGTTTGATTATATGTTATGCTGGTTGTGATGTTATAACATGTTTTGGATGCGTTTTGATTGATGAAAATGGGATTTGGGGTTGATTATGGATCAACCCGTAGCAGAAAAATTCTGCAGGAACTTCTGCATTTTTCTCTGCCCATACGCGTATGGAGCTTGTCAATACGCGTATGGGGCTTGTCAATACGCGTACGGCAAGGGCAATACGCGTACGGCAATTTTTAAAAGGAATTTTCAAAGGAAAACGTCTCTACCCATACGCGTACGGCTTTGGGCAATACGCGTATGGATGGCCGGGCATTTTGAGCAATACGCGTATCGTTTGGGGCAATACGCGTATGGCTGGGCGAGCATTTGGGCAATACGCGTACGGGGAGTGCCAATACGCGTACGGCCAGGAGAGTTACAGAATTCTGCTGTTGTGATTTATTTTTCCGATCGATTGTTTACAATGCCGTAACTTTTTGTACGTAACTCGGATTGGAACAATTTTGATATCGTTGGAAAGATAATAAAATGTACTTTCTTATTACTTTGGTTTTAAGATTGTCGGCCGATTTAATTAAGTCGGGATTTCTGAAATTGTGTCGTTTTATCGACTTTTATCTGTTAATTGTGTATAATTATTATTGACAATATATGCATGTTAAAATATGGACTAGGCAGGGTGAGGATTATTACCAAAACTGTGTTGGAAGTGTGAATGTTCCGTGTGTAGCAACGCTCGTGCATGAAAGGCCGAGGCGTGTGCATTCTGTTTATCAATAACCACAGTTGTGCGGTGTAGTTCATGAGACTCGAGCACCTCCTCTGAACGTTATACACAACTACTTGGCAGGTTTGAGTCCCGTGTTAAGTACGGTTGGAGCCTACGGGTAAAGAGACTTGTGACGGTGTACGGGCCGTGAGAAGTGACGGATCACGGTGTACGGACCGGTGATCCCGAATCCAATCGTATGCCAAGTAGCTACAAGGATCCATGACTCGGATCGCCTTCTAGACGTAGAAGGGTACGGGAAAAGGGGATACCTTGGTATTGGTTATTGATATGTGAGTTCTTGAGTGTACGAACTCATAACGTACTTCGGTACTTTGTGAATCCTTGAGTTTACAGGCTCAAGAGGTACTTCGGTACTAGTGTGAGTTTACAGGCTCACCGTGGCGGTTACTTGTATGTGTGTACTCATGGTCTTTCCCCTTTCCCCTTGGACATGAGTTAGGACTTTGTTAGAACCTTGTAAAGCCGAGAGGACTTTAAGATAGGGAACTCACTGAGATTTGATGTATCTCACCCACTGTTGTTGTTTACATCACAGGTTCTGCAGGTTTGGCGAAGGGTAAGGACAAGGTTATTTGACTTTCCTTACGAATCGTGGTTTTGTGATGGCATGGCTTCCGCTATGGCGTTTATGTTTTGAGATCATTGTATTGATCTAGTTCTTAGTTTTTGTCATTTTGGAACATCTTGTATACGTAATGCCTTAGACTTTTAGGTGTTCTGTATTAGAGGCATTTATGTGTATAATGTATTAACTAAGAACTTATTATGTTTCAGTACCAAAAGTGAAACTCATGTATAATATATGATTTGATGCATGTATTATTATATGGTCTTTACAGTTGGTATCAGAGCAGGTCGTATCCTCGACCTAGCCATGAAATAGAATAAGTGTTTCTTTCCGTTTCATATGCGGCGTGTCGCCATGGGTCTTGTCTGCTATGTTTATGGTATTGAGTCTGATCAACTTAATCCTATTGGTATGGAATTCAGGAACATGGCTGATAGATACAGAAATAACCGTGGAAGACCAAGGACTACTCCAGCTGGGACAGTTCCACAGGGTGATGAAGGGAATGCCCCGTTGTACCAATTTATGCAACAGATGCAGCAACAGCAGAATCAGTTTATGCAAGGAATGATGCAACAAATGGCTGATGGTCTGCATCCTCCAGTGGTTGTTCCGGAAGTTACAGGAGGAACCTACAGGGAATTTGTTCGTATGAATCCTCCGGAGTTTCAAGGAGGGCTAGATCCGGTAAAGGCACACGAATGGATAACAGGAATGGAACGGATTTTTCAGATAGTTCATTGCAGTGAGGAGAATAAGGTGGTCTTTGCTTCTCACTGGTTGAAGGGTCCTGCCATGAGGTGGTGGGAGAGCGCTTCAGCCTTGATGACAACTCAGGAGGTGCCGAAAGTGTGGGAACAGTTTAAGGTAATCTTTATGGAGAAATATTTTCCGAGTTCTTTAAGGTCTCAAAAGGAGTTTGAGTTCCAACAGTTGAGACAGGGAAATTTGTCAGTGGCTTCTTATGCGGAACAATTTGAGATCATGGCTGACTATTCTAGACAGGCCATGTATGCTCCTGATGAGAGGTGGAAGATAGATCAGTTTCTGTTTGGGTTAAGGGCTGAGATTTCACACAGCGTGTCTCAACGGGAATTTGCTACTTATGCTAAAATGTTAAGACAATGTTATGTGGCGGAAAATAGCTTGAAAAAGATACAAATGGAGGTGGATTCGAACAGGGTAACTCAAAGTGACCGTGGAAGGTCGAATCAACAGTTTAGGCAAAGACAACAGTCTTCCAAAGGGAAGCAAGTACAGGGCTCTAGAACTAGTGTGCCTCCGGTATGTCGCACTTGTGGGAGGAGTCATTTTGGTAGGTGCTATTCGGATGGGATACGGTGTTATCAGTGTAACAAGATGGGTCATGTAGCGAGAGATTGTCCTCAGAGTAGGAATCAGGCACAAGGGAAGACTACGGGTCGAGTTTATACTCTGGATGCAAGGAAAGCAAAGGGTGATAATTCCTTGATTGCGGGTACGTGTTTTGTTAATGGTCAACCTTGTTTTGTTTTATTTGACTGTGGGGCTACACATTCTTTTGTGTCTTTGAGATGTGTGAAACGACTGGGGTTGCAAACTATTCCTTTGTTTCCTCCGATGGTGGTTACTACTGCCATGGATGAAATGGTTGAAACACCACTGATGTGTGAAAATTGTGTGTTGTCGGTGAACGAAAGAGTCTTCCAGATTGATCTTATTTGTTTGCCGCTTAAGAAAGTGGATGTTGTTCTGGGAATGGACTGGCTTTCAGCTAATTCGGTTTTTATCGGTTGTGAGGAGAAGCTAATTATTATTCCATCTGCTGAGACTACTCCGAAAGATGTATTATCAACGATTTTAGAAGGTACGGTGGGAATGGTAAATTTCTTGTTTGAGAAAGAGAAATCTGTTTTATTGGTTCTTACTAAGGAGGGAAGTAGTGAACAGCAAGTTTTGAGTATTCCAATAGTGTGTGAATTTCCTGAAGTGTTTCCTGAGGATGTTTCTTCTCTTCCTCCGGAGAGAGAAGTTGAGTTCTCTATTGACCTGATACCGGGAACGGCTCCTATATCCGTTTCTCCGTATCGGATGGCACCTCTTGAATTAAGAGAATTGAATGACCGATTAGAGGACTTGATGTCTAAGCATTTTGTTAGGCCTAGTGTTTCACCGTGGGGAGCTCCAGTGTTATTGGTAAAGAAGAAAGATGGGGGAATGCGTTTGTGCATTGCTTATCGTAAGTTGAATAAAGTTACCATTAAGAACAAGTATCCCTTACCAAGAATAGATGACTTGTTAGATCAATTGAAAGGAGCCTGTGTGTTCTCGAAGATTGATTTACGGTCGGGTTATCACCAGATTCGAGTGAAGAGTTCCGATGTGCCAAAGACTGCATTTAGAACCCGTTACGGTCATTATGAATTCTTAGTGATGCCTTTCGGTGTGACTAATGCTCCAGCTGTTTTTATGGATTACATGAACCGTATATTTCAGGCTTACTTGGACCAATTTGTGGTAATCTTTATTGACGACATTCTTATTTATTCTCGTACTCCACAAGAGCACGGAGAACATCTGAGGATTGTCTTATCGGTCTTGCAAGAGAAGCAATTGTTTGCTAAGTTGAGCAAGTGTGAGTTTTGGATGTCGGAAGTTAATTTTCTTGGACATGTTATATCTCGAGGTGGTGTGGCAGTGGACCCATCGAAGGTAGAAGCAGTGATTAATTGGGAGAGACCGAGAAATGTTTCAGAAGTCAGTAGTTTCTTGGGATTGGCCGGTTACTATAGAAGGTTTATCAAGGGCTTTTCTCAATTGGCCTTACCAATGACGAAACTTACTCGGAAGGATGTTACTTTTGAATGGGATTCAGGTTGCGAACAAATTTTTATGCATTTGAAGGAAAGTTTGACGAGTGCTCCAGTATTAATTATTCCTGATCCTAACAACTCTTATGAAGTATTCTGTGATGCTTCTAAGAGGGGATTAGGGGGTGTTCTGATGCAAGGTGGTCAAGTGGTAGCTTATGCTTCTCGACAGTTAAAAGTTCATGAGAAGAATTATCCAACTCATGATTTGGAACTAGCTGCCGTAGTGTTTGCACTGAAGGTGTGGCGTCATTATTTATATGGTGTACGCTTTGAAATGTTCAGTGACCACAAAAGTTTGAAGTATTTGTTTGATCAAAAGGAGTTGAATATGCGACAAAGAAGGTGGATGGAGTACTTAAAGGATTATGATTTAGAATTGAAGTATCATCCAGGAAAGACGAATAAAGTAGCGGATGCTTTAAGTCGGAAAATGGTTTATAGTGCGGAATTGATGATTTTGGAGTATTCATTGTTGGAAAAGTTTAGAGATCTTAATCTCCAATTTGTGTGGACTCCGAATGGTGTAATTATGGGAAATTTGAATGTCAATTCTACTTTGAGAGTTGAGATTCAACAGGCACAATTGTTAGAGGAAGAGTTACAAGAGTTGTCACTTCAGCCGGGTTTTACACGAGCGACAGATGGGATTATTCTGTTTAATCAAAGGATTTGTGTTCCGAAGGATGAGGCATTGAAAAGGAAGATTTTGGACGAAGCCCATAAGGGTACTTTTATGGTACATCCTGGTTCTTCGAAGATGTATCAGGATTTAAAGAGGGATTATTGGTGGTCTGGGATGAAAAAGGATATAGCGGGATACGTGTCAGAATGTGCGGTGTGCCAACAGGTGAAGATTGAACACCAAAGATCGGGCGGTTTGTTACAACCTTTGGATATTCCAGTTTGGAAGTGGGATAGTATTTCCATGGATTTTGCAGTGGGTTTACCCCGTACCCAAGGTGGGTATGATTCTATTTGGGTAATTGTTGATCGACTAACGAAATCTGCACACTTCTTAGCTGTAAAGACTACTTATAAGGCAAGTCATCTTGCAAGGTTGTTTATTGCTGAGATTGTGAGATTGCATGGTATTCCTTCTAGTATTGTGTCCGATAGAGATCCGAAGTTTACTTCGAGATTTTGGAAAGTGTTCCAACAAGCGATGGGTACGAATTTGTGTTTGAGCACGTCGAATCATCCTCAAACGGATGGTCAGACTGAGCGAACAATACAAATGATGGAGGATATGTTAAGAGCTTGTGTGTTAGAGAGTAGAGGGAATTGGAAAGAACTTTTACCGTTAATTGAGTTTTCATATAACAATAGTTACCATGCGAGCATCGGTATGGCTCCTTATGAAGCACTGTATGGGAGAAAGTGTAGGACACCTTTGTGTTGGGCTGAAATTGGCGAAGATAGGATTTTGGGACCCGAGATTATTCAAGAGACTACGAAAAAGATTCGTATGATCCGCGAGAAGGTTAAACAAGCAGAAGATCGTCAAAAGAGTTATGCGGACAATCGTAGGAGACCTTTGGAATTTGAGGAGGGTGACCATGTGTTTCTGAAAGTTACTCCGAGATTGAGATTGAAAGGACCGTTTAAGTCGCGAAAGTTAAGTCTGAGATACGTGGGACCGTATCAGATTTTAGAAAGGATTGGTGAAGTTGCTTATAGATTAGCCTTACCACCCTCTCTATCCGAGATGCATGACGTTTTTCACGTATCTCAGCTCCGTAAGTTTATTCCTGATCCTCTTCAGCCAATTCTACCCGAATCAGTGTAAATTGAAGCGGATTTGACTTTTGAACCACAACCGAGTCGTGTTGTGGGAAGGGAAACAAAAGTGTTAAGGAACAAAGATTTTCCACTTGTTAAGGTGCAATGGGATGTGACGCATCCGGGCGATGCTACTTGGGAACTAGAATCGGAAATGCGAGATTCTTATCCACATCTGTTCAGGTAATATTCTAAATTCGAGGACGAATTTCTATTTAAGGGGGGGAGGATGTAATACCCCGTAAATTTATAAACGCTCTGGTGAATATTATTATGATCAACTGGGTTCCGGGGTACTCTGAGTAATTATTTGATAAAATAATTAGAGTAAACTGACGAACTCAGAGTCGATTAAATTAATAGTATTTAACGTTGAGTTTTTATAATTTGATGTATTTGAGCTAATTTTGGACATTTAGTAGTGTTACTAAAAATGATAGTTTCTATACTATCTATTTTCTTTTCATTTTCCTTGGAAAAACAAACAAAAGCTAAAGAGAAAGAAAGAAAAGGAAAAAGGGAAGGAAGGAAAGGAAAAGAAAGAGGAAGGAGAGAAATTCTCAAGAAGCTCAAGAATCATCATCAATTCATCTGTTTTTCGTTCAATCGTCTCAGTATCAACCTCCTCGTCTAGTAATCCAGGTGGGTTCTAGTTAGACTCTTTAGAGTAGGATTATTTTGAGTTTAGAGTTAGATTGGAATTGGGAAAAATGGGTTTTTGGTATAAAATCGTGAATCTAACTGTTAAAATTCAATGTTTGATTATATGTTATGCTGGTTGTGATGTTATAACATGTTTTGGATGCGTTTTGATTGATGAAAATGGGATTTGGGGTTGATTTTGGATCAACCCGTAGCAGAAAAATTCTGCAGGAACTTCTGCATTTTTCTCTGCCCATACGCGTATGGAGCTTGTCAATACGCGTATGGGGCTTGTCAATACGCATACGGCAAGGGCAATACGCGTACGGCAATTTTTAAAAGGAATTTTCAAAGGAAAACGTCTCTGCCCATACGCGTACGGCGTTGGGCAATACGCGTATGGATGGCCGGGCATTTTGAGCAATACGCGTATCGCTTGGGGCAATACGCGTATGGCTGGGCGAGCATTTGGGCAATACGCGTACGGGGAGTGCCAATACGCGTACGGCCAGGAGAGTTACAGAATTCTGCTGTTGTGATTTATTTTTCCGATCGATTGTTTACAATGCCGTAACTTTTTGTACGTAACTCGGATTGGAACAATTTTGATATCGTTGGAAAGATAATAAAATGTACTTTCTTATTAATTTGGTTTTAAGATTGTCGGCCGATTTAATTAAGTCGGGATTTCTGAAATTGTGTCATTTTATCGACTTTTATCTGTTAATTGTGTATAATTATTATTGACAATATATGCATGTTAAAATATGGACTAGGCAGGGTGAGGATTATTACCAAAACTGTGTCAGAAGTGTGAATGTTCCATGTGTAGCAACGCTCGTGCATGAAAGGCCGAGGCGTGTGCATTCTGTTTATCAATAACCACAGTTGTGCGGTGTAGTTCATGAGACTCGAGCACCTCCTCTGAACGTTATACACAACTACTTGGCAGGTTTGAGTCCCGTGTTAAGTACGGTTGGAGCCTACGGGTAAAGAGACTTGTGACGGTGTACGGGCCGTGAGAAGTGACGGATCACGGTGTACGGACCGGTGATCCCGAATCCAATCGTATGCTAAGTAGCTACAAGGATCCATGACTCGGATCGCCTTCTAGACGTAGAAGGGTACGGGAAAAGGGGATACCTTGGTATTGGTTATTGATATGTGAGTTCTTGAGTGTACGGACTCAGAACGTACTTCGGTACTTTGTGAATCCTTGAGTTTACAGGCTCAAGAGGTACTTCGGTACTAGTGTGAGTTTACAGGCTCACCGTGGCGGTTACTTGTGTGTGTGTACTCATGGTCTTTCCCCTTTCCCCTTGGACATGAGATAGGACTTTGTTAGAACCTTGTAAAGCCGAGAGGACTTTAAGATAGGGAACTCACTGAGATTTGATGTATCTCACCCCACTGTTGTTGTTTACATCACAGGTTCTGCAGGTTTGGCGAAGGGTAAGGACAAGGTTATTTGACTTTCCTTACGAATCGTGGTTTTGTGATGGCATGGCTTCCACTATGGCGTTTATGTTTTGAGATCATTGTATTGATCTAGTTCTTAGTTTTTGTCATTTTGGAACATCTTGTATACGTAATGCCTTAGACTTTTAGGTGTTCTGTATTAGAGGCATTTATGTGTATAATGTGTTAACTAAGAACTTATTATGTTTCAGTACCAAAAGTGAAACTCATGTATAATATATGATTTGATGCATGTATTATTATATGGTCTTTACATTTTCTATAATTTGTGTTTAAGATTAGGGATAGTGGGGATTCCCTTAACCCCTTTTCTTTTATTTTATGGGTTGTTGTTCTTGAATCAAGTAGGGTTTGTGCAAAACCAATATGATTATATGTACATGTGATTCTGCTTTTACTATGTTAATGATGAATTTTTGTGTAAATACGTGTTGAATTTAGATTATTGATGTTCATTTGAGTATGTGTTGATTTGATGAATAAATATGAATGAGTGATGTTATATGTGTTGGAATTGCATTCCTTTTTATGTGATAATTGTTGTTTATTCATATGTATCTAATGCTGAGTTTTGGATTGTCATGAAAAAGAGAAAAATTGAGATCTGAAATTGTTACAGTGAGAAAAACACAGCAAATCGCAAAAATGCAAACAATCACAGAAACACATAAAACACAAAAAATCAAATGTGCAACGGTGGAGCCGCAAGTCGGTGGCGGCGGTCCATGGTTATGTTCGTACGAGTTTTGAGTTTTTTCAGTTATCATATCAAATGTCTCGGTTTTCATGTTTCAGGACTTTTCCGTTTGTTTTGATGGTCCTTTAGCCTTTGGGGTTATGCTTTTTAGGCTTGTATCGAAATTGTTAGGTTTTGACAATTAGAAATATGTAACCCCTGCTAATTACAATGAGACAATTATAGAGTTAAGTCAAGGGTTTAGGGAGTCCTGAGGGTAAACTTAGAGGGGCAAAGATTTGGGAAACCCTTGGAGTGATTTAAGGAATTTGGATATACTTCTAAATACCTTGGATATGACTTATTTACATATTGGGATTTGAAAATATTGAGAAACATTTGATACAAAATATGGTTTGTTCTCGAGAACCCATGAGGCTACTTCCTGCAACTCTTACCCTATGAATAGTAATTAAAAATATATAATTGTGCAATTAACATTACTTTAAAACGTAAGCCCAATGTTTGATGAATATGATAGTTTTGTTTGTTTATGATCAATTTAATTGATATTCACCTCATGAGTAGGCAATTTTGAATATTGATGGTTTTGGTTTAAGGCGAACCAATGTATAGCCCTAACCGGTAGTGTTGATATGTTTAGGTTCCAGGCTAACCAATGTTTTAGCCCTAACTGACAATGTTGTTATGTTTAGGTTCAAAAGACCTAGTGTTAGCCTTATCACACAGTGTTAATGTTGGATTATGAGGTTTGGATGGAGAATTGCATTTGTTTATTACATCATGCAACATGTATATCAGAGTTAATTAGCTTAGAACTTCAGTCAAGTGTATAGGAATTCGGTCCAGTTTTTAGAACTTTGGTCCAGTGTTTAGAATCACTCAATAAAATACCTCTGATATCTAGTGATTGGTACCACATGTATGGGGAGTATAGTATTTGAGCATTGCATATTTAATTTTGTAGATTGTATAATTGTATTGATTATGATTGATGTGTATACTATCATTGATGTTTTTACACCATTTGATTTATGGAATGTATTATCACCTCTTTTTGTTTCCATGTTTCTACATATGTGAGATGACTGGTTTACATCCTGAGTGAATCGCACACTCAAAGATAACACAGATTCGTCACCGAACTTTCTTTAGTCCCAAAGGACAGGGAAAATATTGATAAAACCCAAGGGGAAGAGAAACGGGAACGGGGTCGGTTATGCGAAAGGAATGTACTAGCACCTAACGCATCCGTTGTACTCGACGGGAACCATTTCGCTTGCTTCTAGGCTTGGATGGGTTATCTATCTAAAGGCTTCTAGCTAAAAGAAAGAGAGAGAGAGAGAGAGAGAGAGAGAGAGAGAGAGAGAGAGAGAGAGAGAGAGAGAGAAGAAAGGGGGAAAAAGAAAGAAAAGAAAGAAAGTGCTCGTGGAGGATTGGGGCCCTCGTGCCTACGTACCCTCATAGTGCAATGAGGAAATCAGAGCGTCGTAGTTCTTGGAACCACGGGACAGAGAGGAAGGAAGAAAGGGAGAAGGAAAGAAGGGTGGAAGTGTGCTCGCCAAGATCATCGCGATCTCGTGCCTACGTATCATACATTCAAAAGAATACAGAATCAGAGCTTTCATAGTTTGTGGAACCAAACGGGAAACAAAACAAGAAAGAAACAGGAAAACAAAAGAAGTGGTGTCAAAACCAAGAGCAAGAGTGAAAGAAAAACTCTACTGGGGAAGACCACACAGAGAGAGCGATTGCACAATGTCATACCCCAAATTTGTCCTACCTGTGTATAATTTTCATCTGTACATCCATCCACTAACCATTATTCAGAAAATCCAAAAAATATGTTGCTTTCTTTTCAAGGCCAGGGCATGCATGATTTCAGTGGTGTGGGTCTGAGCTTCTAATTAGGGATGGTCATCAGGTTGTGTCAAATTCATAGTGTTTTATGGTTGATAATCATCAGAATCCAGTTCACTTTTCAGTTTTTTTTTTTTTTTGCTACAAGATCAAGGTGGATTCATTTTTCAAGGCCCTAATTCATTTAAAAGATCAAAGTTGGTTTACGGATTAATCCAAGGTCACATTCAAATGAACAAGTCAAGATTGTTGGAATTTGATTCTAATTAAGACTTCAATTTTAATAGTCTTGATTTTTAATCAAAAGCCAATAATTGCAAGTTTCACTCATGGCCAAATTTCCTCAACACAATTTAAAAGTGGCATATGGATGGTGCAATTAACAAAACCATAAACCCATTACCTTTTCTTCTTTTTACCCATTATATTTTTTTTATATAAGCTCGTTGTTTTACAATAATGAGGAGCCCATGTTCCAATTTATTTTAGAAAAGTCCATTACAAGAATTCAAACAAAGGCAATTGGAAATCATAGCATGAAGACCCACATGCCATAGTTTCATAAAACAACACAAACCAATTTGCCAAAGCCTCCCAGCCACACCGACCTGTGAACAACATCATACAAAATTAAATTCACTACAACACTCACAAACCTGTACAAACAAAAACAAGCAGTGTCAGTTACAAAACTTGACCCCACAATACACAACACCATTTACCAACTCACGTTACAAACAAAAAGCCACAGTTGCTACTCATTATTTCAGTCAACAACCCGTGATGTGCACACCACAAACAACAAGCCTTACTTCATGCACAACAACTTGACTCCATACAACCAAGACCTCGCCCGACCATGATTCCACGCACCCTTTTTTCAGTAAAACACAACAGAAGGATACCACACGCATCTCACCACGCTCACCACGCAAATAGACAACCATTTTTTTTATTTTCCAAACCACAGACCATGTCTGAATTCACAGCCCAAATCATGATTTTTATGTCATAAATCTCAATCTGAACAAATTCCTTACAATTTCTAAAGCTTCAACATAAGAAATATTTACAGCCATTAGTCCAAGATTCATCAAAGTTACAAGTACATAATACATACTAGGTTGGGAAATCTTTCAAAGTTAATTCTTAAACAAAACAAATAAAGGAATAGTGGTGTAGTTGTTGAGCCTTTGGTGCTGCATTATTACATTAGAGTTGAAATTTGATAATGGAGTTTGCAATGACATTCGATGAAGTTTCCATGGAAAGAAGCAAGAGCTTCGTTTTTCGCACTTCGGGAACTTGAGAACTTGAGACTTCAACTTTATTCTGCTACAGACTACTGTGAAAAATTGTATCTCCATAGTCATCACAAAGAAATGCAAGCATTGGATGTCTCAACCATGGACTTGAAGATCTCCACTCTAAACCAAAGACTTCTTACATGTCAAGAAAACACAAAAAAAAGAGAAGTATTCATTAGGAAATCCAACAAGAATTTTATGTTTCTTTCAATAACAAGAAGAAAATGCATCAATGATGAGCTTCTTAACAGATTGAAGAGAACAGTATTAAACAATATGGAGTGAAAGTTCCAATATGAACAAGAAGTGCAAAACAGAAACCATGTTATTTATAACACATTTATCATACATTCAGGTCATGGAACATTTGAGGTTTCTTCACCCAACAGGAGATGCACATCAGCAATGGAAATAGGATTCACAAAATGTCATTCATGAGGCAGTATACTAGAACACTATCAAGAGCCCGGAAAAATGAATTCAAATGTCACCAAGTTTTGAAATTCACTTACCATACTCAATTGAATGATGGAAAGGTTCTCACAGTGAATATAATAGACTCCTTTTCCCTTCCTAATGATGCTCCATAGGTGTTAAGTATCTTCCAAATACAACAAGAGCTTGCAGATTTTAAAGCCTCTTTGAAGCCTCTTCCATGATTAATTCGTTAAGCTTCAATACGCTGCAAAAGACTAATGACCACCTGAAGCAAAGTCAGAACAAGACGAGTCAAAAAGAGACCTCCACATCAGGGTCCGCAAGCCACGTACTCATACAGTGAAAAATCAGTGAAAGCAATAAAAAAGCACTTGTTCTAGAAAGACACTACAGACAAACAAAGAGAATGAATCATCATCGTGGAGGTCACCACAAATCAGAGAGAATCACCAAAATTTCATTCAAAAATTCCACATGATCAGGATCGTATAACATTCATTCTAACGGATCGATTCACCCCAATTCCACCTCATCCTATTTCCTAACAAACTCACACGAGTAAAAGATTCACCAATTTTTCTTCACACGTATGAGAATCAAAATCTCACCACTATATATATTCTACACTATTCATTCACACGGGAAACCTGAAGAAAACCCTAATACACTGCAAAAAATAAACACTCAAACCTATACTAAAGTCTCATTTTCCATTGTCAAATAGAGCTTCACATTGAAGCTCTACTTGACTGAGACTGGAACCACACGCAAGATAGCAAGCGAACACATTTTCATACACAGAGAATCAGTAGAAAACAAAGAAGAGAGAAGGAGAAATATCCAATGTAAAGTTGAAACGGAGGTTACCTGAGAAAGCCACTTGCACAAGTTCGCTTGGGGGAGTTCTTCAAGAGGTAGTTTCTACGCCTTATTTCTCTGCAAATCGGACGCCCTTACCTGATTTCACTTTGTTCTTTGCCCTCTGAGTAGTGTAGTTCGCTTGTCTCTGCGTTGCTTTGCTCGATTTTCATTAACTTTTGATTTAGGGTTAATTTGGGAATAACCTTGGTCTGAAGATTTGAGACTTTTTTTAGTGGATTCTAGGGTTGGATTTGGAGAGAGGGAGAAAAGTTGAGGGGGGTTAGTGTAGGTTGTTTAGGGTTTAGTGGTGGTGTCGCCGGAGAAGACGGTGGCGGCCACCGCGCGCCGCCGCTTCTCCGGCCGTGTTTAGGGTTCCGTTAAGGTTTTGAGAGAATGCGTAGAGAGAGAGAACGCGTTAGAAAGAGAAAGAGGTTAGGGGAATGAGGTCCGATCCACCTCCTCTCCTTTGTTTAACTTTGTTTTTTTTGTGGTGGTTTGATACAGTGGACACTTGTCACCTAATGAGTGACACTTCCCTGGATATTGTGCGCACAAGCCTTGCCCCTTACCGTGTACAATCGTTACTCACCTTCAGATTGGAGTCAAAGTTTGACTCGCTTTGAATCCAATGCCCCAGATCTGATGAAGGTCCATGGTAGGCCCCTCCCTGCGTGGGTTTACTGATATTGGGCCTGGGAAACACTTACTAACCGCACCCCCCTGTTTACTGACTGTCTGGCCCAGTTCTTTTTTCTCTTTTGTTTTTTTTTAGTTTTTATTTTTTTAATATTACTTTTTTTTTAAATCCAAAAACATTATTATATAATTTCCTTTTTTATAATATCAAAATATTATTACTTGATTAATTTAGTTAAAATCTTTTATTTAATACTAATTAATCTACTTAATGATTAATTTTATTAAATAATTGATTTTAATTTGATTAATTATTCTAAATTAGTTTCTTTAATTCTAAAAAACAAAAATATTTTATTTTCAAATATTTTATTTTAGTTCTAAAAAACTAAAAAACACTTTTAATTCCTAAACCTTTTTCTAATTAATTTTATTAAACCATTTTATTTAATACTAATTAATTTTAATAGTTAATTTTATTAAATATTTTAGTTTAATTTGATTAATGATTTGATTTTCACCATTTTCTCTAAAAATCTAAAACAATTTAGTTTAGAATTTCTCCTTTAAGCTAACCCTAGGAATTTAGAATACTAACCTAACTAGTATGCTTGACTTTTTACCCCACCATTTTATTATGTGTGTACCTTATTCATGTGGATTTTATTTCATGCTTTAATTATATGTATGCTATTCATATTATACTTGTCCAAACCAAAAAATCTTTTTCAAACTAATATCTTGACTTGATGTCAAGCCCTTTTAGTACCTTGTAAGTCGATCGTTTTCACAATCGCAATCGACCTCACAATGCCTCCTCTTGGGCTTTATACAACGATAATTATTGCACATTTCACTTTGGTTTGTATGCGTATATGTGATTGACTCACTTTAATTAGGGCTCGATTATTCCCACTTGATTTATTACACCCCTCTCCCATAAGATTAAAATCAACCTTTTTTTTTACAACAATGAACAAGCTTGATCCAACGTCAAGTATTTTCCAAATCAAATTCAATTAATTCATCCTCAAGCTTTCACTTGATCCACATATCAAGTCCCTTTACCTCTTGTAAGTCGAGCGCTTTTGCCTCGCAATCGACCTTACCTTAAACCATATGACCTCCTTTCCATTAGTGCTCAAACCATTCCACACGTAAATCCAAACCTCGATCCAACGTCGAGTATTTTTCTTAAATAAAATTAATACATTTAATTATACTAAATATCATTTCTTAAAAGGTGAAAAAGAGGGGGATCAAGTCTTTGGTCTTTCTCCTCAATTATTTGGGTGCGAGTTCTCTTACTCGTGTGTAGACAATTGATGCCTTTAAAACACTTGTAATCCGACAACACTCAAATTTCTTTTTCCATTATTAGAGCACGTAATCTCTATTTAAATACATTTTAAAAGGTGGGAAGGAGGGGGATCAAGTCTTTGATTTTTCTCTTCAATTGTTTGGGTGCGAGTTCTCTTACTCGTGTGTGGACAATTGACGCCTCTAAAACACGCGAAACTCGACAACATTCAAACCTTTTTCCAAGTAATTATTAAAACACTTAATCCCAATTTAAACACCTTTTACTAAAGGTGAAGTGAGGGTGGTTGAGTCTTTGACCCTTCTCCTCAATTGTTTGGGTGCGCGTTTTCTTACTCGTGTATGGGCAATTGTCACCTCTAAAACATCCAATACGACTAAAACTCCTTTCCTCGCCCCCGTGCGACCGAAACCTTAAAACACATTCAAATCAAATCATTTTCTCAATCAAACTCTTTAACATACTTAATAATATATTCAAACAACTTTTTAAAAGGTGATGTGAGGGGGGCCAAGTCTTTGACCTTTCTCCTCAATTGTTTGGGTGCGAGTTATCTTACTCGTGTTTGGACAATTGGCGCCTACATAAAAAACATTAACCAAACAACCGTAGTCCCACGAACTACGAGTGCTCTGACTTTCCCATTGCACGAGGGAATACGTAGGCACAAGGTTTCTGATCCTTGCCGAGCACCCTAATAAAAAACCACCCATTTTTCCTTATAAATAATCCCTAGAAGATAACAAACAAACCTAGATAACATATCTCACGAATCGAATCAAGAGGTTCTCGTTGAGTATAAGGGACGTAGAGGGTGCTAATACCTTCCCTCTTGCGTAACCGACTCCCGAACCCGTAATTTGGTTGCGATGACCATGTTCTTATCTCCCTTTAAAGGTTTTATCGATATTTTCCTATTCCTTCCTTGGAATGAATAAAGTTCGGTGGCAACTCTGTTTCGAACGGGTTTTTTCGCGTCCATCGCGAGGATCATATTTTTCGAGGTACGACAGATGGCGACTCTGCTGGGGATTTGCATTGCCCTATGCTAGAGAGAGTCAAGCCTAACTTGACTCGATTCGTGAGTGTTAGATCCGCTTGTTTGTTTACCTTCTCTTGCTTGTTTGCTTGCTTGTCTGATTACCTATTATCTACTTGCATGCTCATTTTTATTATATCCTATTATTGTTTCTTGTGACACTGTGGGGGTGTTCTTACATTGGGTGCTCTGTGAGACGGCTCTACACCCAAGTCCGAGTATAACCCTAGGATTAGGATGGTGGTTATGTAGTGGAGGTTTGCGTTGTCTCTTCCGCGTGAGCCAAAGCAAAGGCCCCGCTTGGAGTAGATTCCCTTGGTAATGTTATCGTTTTGACATTACTTCGTCACGATGATAATGTTTTCGAGCCTGAATCATCGATCCCAAGGACCTTTAACCCATTTTATCCATGGTGGTTGGTAGTGTTAACTCTTTGTGGGTTAATGCGAACGCCACAATTAGATGAGATCCCTCGAACGTATTACTTCCTGACAGTAATATTTTCGACCTCGATCTAGGATTCTGAGAACCCTACTTAGAACCCGTGTGTCGATGGTTGTGTAGTGGGCGCCTCCGAGGAGTCTTTCTCGCGGGGAAGAAACGAAGACCTCACCTAGACGAGATCCTTTCAAGGATATTATCGTCTGATGTTCCTTCGTCATGGCTATAATGTCTTTGAAAGATATCCACAACTCTAGGCACCCAGAGATATCCTGTGTCTAACTCCTTCCTCAGAATCAGATGTTGTTTTGATCCTGGAACCGTGCATAAGCATTGCATACTCATGACATTAGCATGTATGCATGTCATTTTTCCAACAAACTCAACCATCCTTTGTCCATAACCCGCAGTTGATTTCCCGACACCCGTATCGGAATTGAAGCCGCTTTTGGAAGAATCATAGATTCAGAAGAGCATAACCAGTTTGCGTTAAGAACAGATGTTGACTTGATGAAGAACCAGCTAGACCAACTTGTGGAAGCTATGATAGCCTTGTCAAGGAAAGAGGACAATATTCAAAGGCCTACAGTCACTGAGAACGTCATTCTGCCTCAAGTGAATAGTCTTGTCTGATCTCAACCTGTGCGGATTCTTGTTGGGGACCAGGTTATACAAGAATGGCACACTATTCAAGATGAACATGTCTCGTCTCATGATGCAGTTGAATACCATAGCTTTGCATTCACTATGCCGAATTCCCGAGGGACAAGCCTGGTGGTGAATACTGAACGACCTCAAGATGTTGAGTTTGCTGAAAGATGTCGTGTGTTGGAAGAGAAGCTTGAAACCATGAAGGGGCGCGATGCTTTTGATATGGATGCTTTGAACATGTGTTTGGTACCCAGACTTGTATTACCTCCAAAGTTCAAGATTCCAAAATTTGAGAAATGCAAAGGAGATAGTTGTCCAAAGCAGCATTTGGTGATGTTTTGTAGAAAGATGACCTCCAATGCTCTCAATGATAAACTTATGATCCACTGTTTCCAAGACAGTCTGAGTGGGGCATCGTTGAGTTGGTACATGCAGCTACAGAGTAGCCATATCCAGTCATGGTTGGACTTAGCCAACGCATTTGTGAAACAATTCCAATACAATCTTGACATGGCTCCCAACCGCATACAGTTGTAAGGCTTATCTCAAGAGGAGAACGAATCCTTCAGGGAGTATGCTCAGAGATGGAGAGAGGTAGCTGCTCGCGTTCAACCACCACTTTTAGATAGAGAATTGGTTGACCTGTTCATAGATTCTTTGCAAGGCCCATACCTAGAAAAAATGATGAGCAATGGGACATCAAACTTCTCTGACTTGGTTTTGGTAGGAGAACGCATTGAGAGTCATCTCAAGAGTGGAAAGATCCAAGACGCCTCGAGTATCCAGGCTAGTGAGACTAAATCTGTTGTCAGTTCTCAAGAAGAAAAGCAGGAGGAGATCAATGCAATCTGGGACACTCTACAAGCTTCATCACCGGTACCTTACCCTCAGTACCTAAGCATCTCAAATGTTCAAAGTCAGCAATCCTATGGACCTCCCTGTGCGATTCCATTCTCTCCACATGGTCAATATACTCCCGTCAATAGAGGTCCCCTTCACCAATAACAGATTACACAACATAATTCTTCACAATGCCAACGCTACTATAATCGAAGACCAAAAAGGCATTTTGATCATTTGCCAGTGCCATTCAGTCATATATTGCCACATTTGATTAGTAGTGGGTTAATAGTGCCAAAGGGCTTGGATCCTGTTATTCCTCCATACCCACCAGGCTTCGACACCAATGCACGATGTGGATACCATGCTGGCGCCATGGGGCATTCAACTGAGAATTGCAAACAGCTCAAAAACAAGATCCAAGATCTGATTGAGTCCAAGCTAATCTCATTTAAGTCTCGAGGTCTTCAAATCAACATCAATCCTTCACTTGATCGGGTGGGTTCATCCGCCCATGTTATGGAAGAAGTTGCTAAGAGTAGGTGTGAAGAAGGCTATCATACTGGTCTCGATGAACACGAATTTTCTAGTCCAACAGTGGGTCAAGAAATTTCTAGTCCCCAATGCTGGAAATTTTTAGATCATGTCATTTCTATGCATTTGTAATTTCCTTATGTTAAATGCTACTTGTTTTTTAACATTGTTGTTTTGAATGGTAATATTAATGAAGTGATCATGCACTTTTTGAATTAATCACGTCGCATTCACTCACATTTTCTTCACTTATATAAAAATAAATAAAAAAAATCATCCCTATACCTCTCGTCCATTTTGCCAAATTGTGTTTAGCAAAGATTGGAGGGAGGATGACGAAAATAAGATACCCATAATTGCTGATGGTATGCTTTCGGATAGAATCCTGCCAAGGATGTACAGGCATTGTTTCAAATTCCTAAACACTGGAGAAATAAGGAGTTAATCCCTAGTTCACCACTTCGAGCCGAGAAGTAGAAGTGTCCTTCGGATATTCAAACCCTTACACTCAACCCGGGGCAGGGTAGTGTTCAGTTAATCTGACTCCGTATTCTTCGTACACGTCCTGAGGTGACGAAGAAATCAAGAAAAATCTAGAAGTTATGATGGTTGTTCTTCAATGACTACTGACTTGGCAGTCACAAGCCTTACTCTAAAAAAAAAGAGAAGAGAGCCCGCTAAGTCAAACACCTCAAAAAGGAGACTTAGGCAAAATTAGGGCAATCCCGATGGACTCGTAGAACAAAATCAGTCCATGCAAAATTAGGGATCAAAAATAAAAAAGCAAAAAAAAAGGTCCTTAAATCCTCAAGCGAAGCAAAATAAGATTCAGTGACCACCATATCAAAAAACAAAAGGTCACTGATGTCTATAAAAAAAAATAAGATGACTGCCATTTCAAGCGAATCTTGAATCTTCATCTTCATTCTTACACTGTCAAAATCAAAGCACGTGTGTCGATTTAACGGAACGTAGGACTGGAGATCATCACGAAGAAGGGGTGGGTACAAAATAAATTTTAAGCCTTATATCCTTTGTTTCTAAGCCGTGAACCAGACCACGTTACAACCCTCAAAAGACCTAATTGAGGCGGGGTTTATTCTTAAAGCATACTACAGCAAGGTTGCGTAAACTGACTCCTACATATTTGCTAGTCTTCTGAATTGGTGTCATATTCTTGCTATATCTTTCACACTAGCTAATTTAGAACTGTGTTTGGACTAATGGTCAACTCGTCACACTGACACACTATTCCAATAAATGATTTTTCAAAACGTGCATGAATGTCGCATTAAAATTACCATTTCTGAATGATCAATTTTAGCTGTAAATCAGTACTTGATATTTTGGAAATTCCAACAAAGTGCAATCAGAGGGAAACTTGAGTATTCGTTGGCACTGACTCGAATCGAGACTATCTCATAACCTTGTGAATCTGGGGCAAGTCCTTCAAAGCAATACTTAGTCAATCTGAGGCAAGTCTTTCAAAAGCCAAGACTGAGGCAAACCACTACAAAAATCCAGACACAGGGGTAGACCACTGATCCAGACGCTGGGGCAGATCATCTCATTACCCTCCAGACAGGGGCAGATTCCCTTCATACAGTCAAGTTGGTCAAGTTGGCCATGTCATGCACTAAGCGACCCTTGAATTCAACAAGTATTAAAAGCCTTAGGGCAGAGCAAACACACAATCAACATGCATTGGTTACGTCACTGCGCTCATACAACCATTTGCAAACCATGTATGGCATATCAGCTAGAAGTGTGGTTCTTTCATGAACCAAGCACGCGATTTCTGCAAAGGATCAGACTTGGGGCAACAAGAGAATCATATTGGCTTACTGATCATAATATCTTCCATTTTTGAGTGTCAGGAAATCAAATCTTTCCATCAAATAAAGTCCAACCCTGCTTGGCAACTACCAAAAGTCCAACCCTGCTTGGCACCTCCAAAAAGTCCAACCCTGCTTGGCAACCACCAAAAGTCCACCCTGCTGGCACCTTCATAAAACCAATAACCTGCTTGCATCCACATATGCATCACATACAACATACGTGCACCATA
This sequence comes from Lathyrus tuberosus, assembly GCA_022829125.1. Lineage (NCBI taxonomy): Eukaryota > Viridiplantae > Streptophyta > Magnoliopsida > Fabales > Fabaceae > Lathyrus > Lathyrus tuberosus. The sequence continues at coordinate 956,757 of JALAZF010000552.1, read as the reverse complement.
TGCATACATAAGATAACCTATTTCCTTCCTCAACCCCCGCGTTAATATATATTGATTTGTTCTTGACCCCTGAGTCAATTTTTTCTTTATTTTCTCGACCCCCGAGTCGATATCATTATTACATCTTCAACCCCCGAGTTGACATCTTATTGCTTGTACTGACCCCCGAGCCATTGTTATCTTTATCTTCTTCGACCCCCGAGTCGATATTGTCTTTATTTCCTCGACCCCCGAGTCGATATTGCCTTTATCTCTGCCCTCGACCCCCGAGTTGATATTTGCTTTTACCTTCAACCCCCGAGTTGATAGATTACCTTGCCTTTTTTATTTCTTGACCCCCAAGTCGATATTGTCTTTATTTCCTCAACCCCCGAGTCGATATTACCTTTTACCTTTCTTTCAACCCCCGAGTTGACGACAGTTTATCTTAATGTTTCTCGACCCCCGAGTCGATAGTATTTCCTTTTCTCAACCCCCAAGTTGATATGCCAGTATTCCTAGTGAGTCTTTCACCTTGCTCTATCTAATCCCCATTAACCCTTCTTTGGAAACCAGAAATGAAGCCGGTTGCATTCCCATATGCATCTCATAATAAGCGAGTTCATTTGTATTCCTGTATGCATGGCACATCCATCCCGAGCATAGCATAGCAGGATCCAGGATCAATTCGCAAGCATCTTGGCCATTCCTCCTTCAAAGTCGGCAGTATTCATCTAAAAAGAGTTGGTACCCCGCACGTACTCAAGGAATTCTATTCCCCAGCAAGTCATGCTTCAGCCATGCGGTTGATAATGACAATCCCCAGCAAATGTTGTCAGTACTCCCCAAGCAGAGGATATCCTAGAAAGTTTCTTGTGAGTTTTCCCCTGCAAAGCCAGCGCACCTCCTCCAACAGGAATCTTGCTTAACTATTTCTCAGCAAATTTACCACAGAGATGCTGCTTTGGTATCATCGAAGAACCTTAATGGATAAGGGACTGCTTCGACGACCCAGAGAATCGTCTGCCTTCAGAGATACTGCTTTGGTATCATCAAAGAACCTTAATGGATAAGGGACTGCTTCGACGACCCAGAGAATCGTCTGCCTTCAGAGATACTGCTTTGGTATCATCGAAGAACCTTAATGGATAAGGGACTGCTTCGACGACCCAGAGAATCGTCTGCCTTTAGAGATACTGCTTTGGTATCATCGAAGAACCTTAATGGATAAGGGACTACTTCGACGACCCAGAGAATCTCATATCTTCATAATCGGAGAACCTTAACGGATAAGGGACTGCTTCGACGACCCAGAGAATCGTCTGCCTTCAGAGATACTGCTTTAGTATCATCGAAGAACCTTAATGGATAAGGGACTTCTTCGACGACCCAGAGAATCGTCTGCCTTCAAAGATACTGCTTTGGTATCATCGAAGAACCTTAATGGATAAGGGACTGCTTCGACGACCCAGAGAATCTCATATCTTCATAATCGGAGAACCTTAACGAATAAGGGACTGCTTCGACGACTCAGAGAATCGTCTGCCTACAGAGATACTGCTTTGGTATCGTTGAGGAACCTTAATGGATAAGGTACTGCTTCAATGTTCCAGAGAATCGTCTGCCTTCAGAGATACTGCGTTGGTATCATCGGAGAACCTTAATGGATAAGGGACTGCTTCGATCACCCAAAGGGCCTCAAGTTATGTTGTTCAGTTTGAACCCCGCTACTTCATTCTGTCAGCTCTTACTCTACAACACTTTACCTTTTGTGAGACAAATTTTTGGGGCATTCTTATATCTAATTGACTTCCACCCTAAAAATGAACGCCGTGCAGCAGTTCATTCTCTCGGTTTAAGCCAATTAGATAGGGGCATCTGTCATACCCCAAATTTGTCCTACCTGTGTATAATTTTCATCTGTACATCCATCCACTAACCATTATTCAGAAAATCCAAAAAATATGTTGCTTTCGTTTCAAGGCCAGTGCATGCATGATTTCAGTGGTATGGGTCTAAGCTTCTAATTAGGGATGGTCATCAGGTTGTGTCAAATTCATAGTGCTTTATGGTTGATAGTCATCAGAATCCAGTTCACTTTTCAGTTTTTTTTTTTTGCTACAAGATCAAGGTGGATTCATTTTTCAAGGCCCTAATTCATTTAAAAGATCAAAGTTGGTTTACGGATTAATCCAAGGTCACATTCAAATGAACAAGTCAAGATTGTTGGAATTTGATTCTAATTGAGACTTCAATTTTAATAGTTTTGCTTTTTAATCAAAAGCAAATAATTGCAAGTTTCACTCATGGCCAAATTTCCTCAACACAATTTAAAAGTGGCATATGGAAGGTGCAATTAACAAAACCATAAACCCATTACCTTTTCTTCTTTTTACCCATTATCTTTTTTTTATATAAGCCCGTTGTTTTACAATAATGAGGAGCCCATGTTCCAATTTATTTTAGAAAAGTCCATTACAAGAATTCAAACAAAGGCAATTGGAAATCATAGCATGAGGACCCACACGCCATAGTTTCATAAAACAACACAAACCAATTTGCCAAAGCCTCTCAGCCACACCGACCTGTGAACAACATCGTACAAAACTAAATTCACTACAACACTCATAAACCCGTACAAACAAAAACAAGCAGTGTTAGTCACAAAACTTGACCCCACAATACACAACACCATTTACCAACTCACATTACAAACAAAAAGCCACAACTGCTACTCATTATTTCAATCAACAACCCGTGATGTGCGCACCACAAACAACAAGCCTTGCTTCACGCACAACAACTTGACTCCATACAACCAAGACCTCGCCCGACCATGATTCCACGCACCCTTTTTTCAGTAAAACACAACAAAAGGATACCACACGCTTCTCACCACGCTCACCACGCAAATAGACAACCATTTTTTTTACTTTCCAAACCACATACCATGTCTGAATTCACAGCCCAAATCATGATTTTTATGTCATAAATCTCAATCTGAACAAATTACTTACAATTTCTAAAGCTTCAACATAAGAAATATTTACAGCCATTAGTCCAAGATTCATCAAAGTTACAAGTACATAATACATGCTAGGTTGGGAAATCTTTCAAAGTTAATCCTTAAACAAAACAAATAAAGGAATAGTGGTGTAGTTGTTGAGCCTTTGGTGCTGCATTATTACATTAGAGTTGAAATTTGATAATGGAGTTTGCAATGACATTCGATGAAGTTTCCATGGAAAGCAGCAAGAGCTTCGTTTTCGCACTTCGGGAACTTGAGAACTTGAGACTGCAACTTTATTCTGCTGCAGACTACTGTGAAAAATTGTATCTCCATAGTCATCACAAAGAAATGCAAGCATTGGATGTCTTAACCATGGACTTAAAGATCTCCACTCTAAACCAAAGACTTCTTACATGTCAAGAAAACACAAAAAAAAAGAGAAGTATTCATTAGGAAATCCAACAAGAATTTTATGTTTCTTTCAATAACAAGAAGAAAATGCATCAATGATGAGCTTCTTAACAGATTGAAGAGAACAGTATTAAACAATATGGAGTGAAAGTTCCAACATGAACAAGAAGTGCAAAACAGAAACCATGTTATTTATAACACATTCATCATACATTCAGGTCATGGAACATTTGAGGTTTCTTCACCCAACAGGAGATGCACATCAACAAATGGAAATAGGATTCACAAAATGTCATTCATGAGACAGTATACTAGAACACTATCAAGAGCCCGGAAAAATGAATTCAAATGTCACCAAGTTTTGAAATTCACTTACCATACTCAATTGAATGATGGAAAGGTTCTCACAGTGAATATAATAGACTCCTTTGCCCTTCCTAATGATGCTCCATAAGTGTTAAGTATCTTCCAAATACAATAAGAGCTTGTAGATTTTGAAGCCTCTTTAAAGCCTCTTCCATGATTAATTCGTTAAGCTTCAATACGCTGCAAAAGACTAATGACCACCTGAAGCAATGTCAGAACAAGACGAGTCAAAAAGAGACCTCCACATCAGGGTCCGCAAGCCACGTACTCATACAGTGAAAAATCAGAGAAAGCAATAAAAAAGCACTTGTTCTAGAAAGACACTACAGACAAACAAAGAGAATGAATCATCATCGTGGAGGTCCCCACAAATCAGAGAGAATCACCAAAATTTCATTCAAAAATTCCACATGATCAGGATCGTACAACATTCATTCTAACGGACCGATTCACCCCAATTCCACCTCATCCTATTTCCTAACAAACTCACACGAGTAAAAGATTCACCAATTTTTCTTCACACGTATGAGAATCAAAATCTCACCACTATATATATTCTACACTATTCATTCACACGGGGAACCTGAAGAAAACCCTAATACACTGCAAAAAATAAACACTCAAACCTATACTAAAGTCTCATTTTCCATTGTCTAATAGAGCTTCACATTGAAGCTCTACTTGACTGAGACTGGAACCACACGCAAGACAGCAAGCAACCACATTTTCATACACAGAGAATCAGTAGAAAACAAAGAAGAGAAGAGGAGAAATATCCAATGTAAAGTTGAAACGGAGGTTACCTGAGAAAGCCACTTGCACAAGTTCGCTTGGGGGAGTTCTTCAAGAGGTAGTTTCTACGCTTTATTTCTCTGCAAATCGGACGCCCTTACCTGATTTCACTTTGTTCTTTGCCCTCTGAGTAGTGTAGTTCGCTTGTCTCTGCGTTGCTTTGCTCGATTTTCATTAACTTTTGATTTAGGGTTAATTTGGGAATAACCTTGGTCTGAAGATTTGAGACTTTTTTTATTGGATTCTATGGTTGGATTTGGAGAGAGGGAGAAAAGTTGAGGGGGGTTAGTGTAGGTTGTTTAGGGTTTAGTGGTGGTGTCGCCGGAGAAGACGGTGGCGGCCACCGCGCGCCGCCGCTTCTCCAGCCGTGTTTAGGGTTCTGTTAAGGTTTTAAGAGAAGGCGTAGAGAGAGAGAACGCGTTAGAAAGAGAAAGAGGCTAGGGGAATGAGGTCCGATCCACCTCCTCTCCTTTGTTTAACTTTGTTTTTTTTGTGGTGGTTTGATACAGTGGACACTTGTCACCTAATGAGTGACACTTCCCTGGATATTGTGCGCACAAGCTTTGAATCCAATGCCCCAGATGTGATGAAGGTCCATGGTAGGCCCCTCCCTGCGTGGGTTTACTGATATTGGGCCTAGGAAACACTTACTAACCGCACCCCCCCTGTTTACTGACTGTCTGGCCGAGTTCTTTTTTCTCTTTTGTTTTTTTTTAGTTTTTATTTTTTTAATATTACTTTTTTTTTTAAATCAAAAAACATTATTATATAATTTCCTTTTTTATAATATCAAAATATTATTACTTGATTAATTTAGTTAAAATCTTTCATTTAATACTAATTAATCTACTTAATGATTAATTTTATTAAATAATTAATTTTAATTTTATTAATTATTCTAAATTAGTTTCTTTAATTCTAAAAAACAAAAATATTTTATTTTCAAATATTTTATTTTAGTTCTAAAAAACTAAAAAACACATTTAATTCCTAAACCTTTTTCTAATTAATTTTATTAAACCATTTTATTTAATACTAATTAATTTTAATAGTTAATTTTATTAAATATTTTAGTTTAATTTGATTAATTATTTGATGTTCACCATTTTCTCTAAAAATCTAAAATAATTTAGTTTAGAATTTCTCCTATAAGCTAACCCTAGGAATTTAGAATACTAACCTAACTAGTATGCTTGACTTTTTACCCCACCATTTTATTATGTGTGTACCTTATTCATGTGGATTTTATTTCATGCTTTAATTATATGTATGCTATTCATATTATACTTGTCCAAACCAAAAAATCTTTTTCAAACTAATATCTTGACTTAATATCAAGCCCTTTTAGTACCTTGTAAGTCGGTCGTTTTCACGATCGCAATCGACCTCACAATGCCTCCTCTTGGGCTTTATACAACGATAATTGTTGCACATTTCACTTTGGTTTGTATGCGTGTATGTGATTGACTCACTTTAATTATGGCTCGATTATTCACACTTGATTAATTTCACCTCTCTCCCATAAGATTAAAATCAACTTTTTTTTTACAACAATGAACAAGCTTGATCCAACGTCAAGTATTTTCCAAATCAAATTCAATTAATTCATCCTCAAGCTTTCACTTGATCCACATATCAAGTCCCTTTACCTCTTGTAAGTCGAGCGCTTTTGCCTCGCAATCGACCTTACCTTAAACCATAGGACCTCCTTTCCATTAGTGCTCAAACCATTCCACACGCAAATCCAAACCTCGATCCAACGTCGAGTATTTTTCTTAAATCAAATTAATACATTTAATTATACTAAATATCATTTCTTAAAAGGTGAAAAAGAGGGGATCAAGTCTTTGGTCTTTCTCCTCAATTGTTTGGGTGCGAGTTCTTTTACTCGTGTGTGGACAATTGACGCCTTTAAAACACTTGTAATCCCACAACACTCAAATTTGTTTTTCCATTATTAGAGCACGTAATCTCTATTTAAATACATTTTAAAAGGTGGGAAGGAGGGGGATCATGTCTTTGATCTTTCTCTTCAATTGTTTGGGTGCGAGTTCTCTTACTCGTGTGTGGACAATTGACGCCTCTAAAACACGCGAAACTCGACAACATTCAAACCTTTTTCCAAGCAATTATTAAAACACTTAATCCCTATTTAAACACCTTTTACTAAAGGTGAAGTGAGGGTGGTCGAGTCTTTGACCCTTCTCCTCAATTGTTTGGGTGCGAGTTTTCTTACTCGTGCGTGGGCAATTGTCACCTCTAAAATATCCAATACGACTAAAACTCCTTTCCTCGCCCCCGTGCGACCGAAACCTTAAAACACGTTCAAATCAAATCATTTTCTCAATCAAACTCTTTAACATACTTAATAATATATTCAAACAACTTTTTAAAAGGTGATGTGAGGGGGGCCAAGTCTTTGACCTTTCTCCTCAATTGTTTGGGTGCGAGTTCTCTTACTCGAGTGTCGACAATTGGCGCCTACATAAAAAACACTAACCAAACAACCGTAGTCCCACAAACTACGAATGCTCTGACTTTCCCATTGCACGAGGGAATACGTAGGCACAAGGGTTCTGATCCTTTTCGAGCACCCTAATAAAAAACCACCCATTTTTCCCTTAGCAATAATCCCTAGAAGATAACAAACAAACCTAGATAACATATCTCACGAATCGAATCAAGAGGTTCCCGTTGAGTACAACGGACGTAGAGGGTGCTAATACCTTCCCTCTTGCGTAACTGACTCCCGAACCCGTAATTTGGTTGCGTTGACCATGTTCTTATCTCCGTTTAAAGGTTTTATCGATATTTTCCTATTCCTTCCTTGGAATGAATAAAGTTCGGTGGCGACTCTGTTTCGAACGGTTTTTTCCGCGTCCATCGCGAGGATCGTATTTTTTGAGGTACGACACACAAGAGACTAGAAAAAGAATGGTGTCAAAACCAAGAATGAAAGAAACTCCGTTGGGGATGACAAAGAGGATTGGTGTCGAAACCAAGAAAGTAAGAGTAAAATGATAGAAAGGACTCCGCTGGGGATAAAGGAAGCATTGGTTTTAACAGACGGACTGTGATAAACCAAAAGAGAAAGTGCCGAACCAAGGGAAGGTGATTGACTCTGAGGGGACATCGGTATGTTAACTGATAAATAGTGGTTAACCGAGGAAACAAGGATTGCAACTCTGTGGGGATAGAGAAGCATTGGTTTTAACAGAGAAAATTGTGATTAACCAGAAGAACGGGTGTAGGACCGATCGAAGGTCGTAACCCAACAGGGGTGTTGGTATTGACTGAACAAACAAAACTTGACCAACGAAGAAGGGTATTGAACCAAAAGAGGTTACTAACCACTGGGGTTCGGTTTTTTAATAGAACACTGTGATTAACCGAGAAAAATGAGTGATTAACCAAGAGGAGGTGATTAACTCAAAAAGGGGTTCAGTATTTTAACAGACAGGTTGTGGTTAACTTAAGAAAAGGGTGATTAACCAAGAATAGGTGATTAACCCAAGGAACTCAGTGTTTTAACAGACGAACTGTGGTTAACTAAAGAAAAGGGTGATTAACCAAGAATAGGTGATTAACCCAAGGAACTCAGTGTTTTAACAGACGAACTGTGGTTAACTGAGAAGGAGTGCAAATATTGGTGTTTTAACTGACAGGCAGTGATTAACCAACAAAGGGAGAAGAACCAAAAGAAGGTTGCAAACTCTGCAGGGGATTCAGTCGCAACATAAGTACCGTGTTTAACCGAAGAAAGGGAAAAAGACTCCTCTAGGGAATCAAAAGACCATGATTGACCCCAAGAAAAGGATAGGGTATTGAAACAAAGAAAGCTTGCTAACCCAATGAACAAAGGATCGTAACCAAGAAGGTGATTGATCAGAAGAGAGAGACCGAAAGAGATAAGAGTGATCAAAGATCGAAAGAGATTGCAAAGGGAAAAGAGTGATTAATGATCGACTCGACTGGGGAAAGAAAACACACTACCGCCTGGAGATAGAGGTGACTAAGCCAAGCACAGGGTCATTCGTCCCCTACCTGAAGTAGTCAGAATGAGAGTAGGAATTCTCCCTTCTCACTCCTTCTCTAACTCACAGGGTGTAATGCAGAAATTGAAACAGACGACACAACAACTCCAAGTTGTACGGTGCTCCTGCGTGGTAAAATGGACAGTGTAACAGCCCTAACTTGTACAGTGCTCCGATGTAGGGCGTGACGCGAAACTCCAACTCCACGGGGGATCGAGAGAGAAAGCTCTAAAGGAAGCCTAAAGAGAGGAAAGGGGAAGATCAACTAATCGAAACATGGTTTCGATCAATTAATCAATGGGAAATGTCATGCCATTAATTTTCCAAAGAAAGTGAAAAATCATTAAGGCAAAAGGTGCAAATTATTGATTATACAAGATTAAGCTCATCCATGAAGAATGAACTTAATGCAAAACCAAGAAAGGGAGTACAAAACAGTACCAAATGATCAACAAATATGCAACACAAAGTCATGTTATGTGATCAAAGAGAAATGCAAGAATGATTATATTCACATGATGCCAAAAATATGAACAAATTGAATAATCGAAAGTGTGTAACAAAAGTTCATGAATAAGCTTCAAATAGAATTTAAATGACATTTAAAACATCCATAAAATCAAGCATGACAATAAATGGAAGTTAAAATGAAGAAAGCATGGCAAACACACTTGAAAATACAAGAAAATGGCCATCTGATTCAGTGTTAATCGATTAACATAATTGCACTGCAAAGTGTTAATCGATTAACACTTGAAAAAGTGCAAAAAAACACTGGTTAATCGATTAACACTATTGCACTGCAAAGTGTTAATCAATTAACACTGGACAGGGAGCAGAAAATCAGTTTTGAAAAGTGCTTTTGGCCAACTTTTTGATTGTGTAATCACTCTAATGCTAGGGCAAACAATTATGCACGAAAAATCAAGTTTATAAGCAGCAAATGATCAACAATAGAATCAATTAAACAATCAAGATCATGGATCAAGCAATGGTATAATCAATTCACATGCAAAAACATCGAAACTACATCGCGAATGATACGAAAACGATCGAAATAGAAAAATGAATGAGATCCACCAACCTACAAGGTTGAGATGTGCCTTGGTAAATGTTGCAATGTGATCTTGATGAAGATAATCAAAGAAAACCAGAGGAATCTTCAATTATTTCCGAAAAGTATCGAAACCGATCAAATCGCGACGAAAACTCCAAAATGAGAATTATCACCGAAGAAACTTGAATCAATCACTTGAGATGAATCCAAAAGCTATTGAAAATCCACAAAAACTAGTATAATGGAATTGCAATGAAGGTTAAGCTCAAGAAAAAAGCAATCTCTGCTGGAGAAGAGAGTTCACAAAGGATTATGAGTCTGCTGGGAAAAGAAACCGAGAACATCTCAGGTTTCTAAGTCACCATGGCTGTCTCTGTTGGGGATGAAAGAATTAAATCAATCCTTCCTACCAAGATTGGCTCTGTGTGGGGAAAAACATCCTTCCAAACCATGTTGACTTTGCTGAGGAGAAACCGCTGCTGCTGGGGACAGATAGTTTCAAATTATTGGAGATGATGTGCAACCCTTGCTGGGGAAAAGCGAGCAAAGTGTCTTTGCTGGGAACAGTTCGGCAACCTGCCTAGAGACATTACAAATCTGTCGGAGAAAAGATATGTAAACAAACAAGCTTTTCGACAAATCGTAATGGCGCTTGCTGGGGAGAATGATGACTCTGCTGAGGAAACAACAACTTCTTCACAGAACCATCACATTGTCGGCCAGGCGTTAGGCTTACCAATGGATATTACTGATTATCCTACAAGAGTTACCAGTAACACATGCAATGCATAATGCTTTCTCGATTGATTTAGCTTTTTATTATTCTCAACGCTTTTTAGTATTATGTGATCGCAAATAATCGTTTATTTTGCAAACAAAATACTGGAATGAAACAAATTGAGATAACAAAGAATGCATTTTATTGAATGTAAAATTTTTGTACATAAAGTGTGTACAAGGATACAAAATCCTTGATGAGGAAATTTGCAATAAAATTGAAAAAGAAATATAAATGGCAAAGGGAAATCATGTTTTGCATCGATTACAACATTGGCTACCATCCACTGTAAGTCTAGGTCCCAACGCCTTGCACCTGTTGATGATGATTGGAATATTCTGTTACCGTATGAGGTCTAGCCATGATGAAGAGAGGCTCAAATGTTCACAGTCAATGCCTTTATCCCTAATTTTTTCCTGGACATGTTTTTCTATTTTTTTTTCGTCCACCGGGATACCCATATTTTCCTAAGTCGCCCTTTCGGGTTTTTAACTTAGCGGGCTACTATTGTTTTTTTTTCATTGTCCCTAACTTTTTCCTGGACATCTCTCTCTCTTTTTTTTTAGTCCATCGGGACGCCCATTTTTGCCTAAATTGTCCTTGCGGATGTCAATCTAGCGGACGTTTATTCATTTTTTTCAGGCATAATATTTTTTGACTGTATCAGAGTTCACGGGCGATGCCACTCCTCCCCATCCATTGTGGTGAGGATCAGGGCTCCACCTGAGAAGGCCTTCTTGACGACAAAGGGTCCTTCATAATTGGGAGTCCATTTGCCTCGTGGATCCGAGTGAACAGGTGAATATCTCTTGAGCACGAGCTCGCCTTCACAGAATGTTCGAGGAAGAACTTTCTTATCAAACGCTCACTTAAGGCATCTCTGATACAATTGACCATGATAAACGGTTGTAAGGCGCTTCTCTTTGATGAGATTCAGCTGGTCGTATCTGGATTGAACCCATTCAGCTTCGTCAAGACCTGCTTCCATGATGACTCTGAGCGAAGGAATTTCGACTTCAACGGGTAGAACTGCCTCCATACCATACACTAATGAGTACGGAGTTGCCCCGGTAGAAGTACGGACTAACGTTCTATAGCCATGCAGTGCAAAGGGAAGCATTTCATGCCAATCTTTGTAAGTCTTGACCATTTTCTGGAAATCCTCTTGATGTTTTTGTTTGCTGCTTCAACAGCGCCATTCATCTTGGGCCGATATGGTGAAGAGTTGTGGTGCTCGATCTTAAATTCTTGACACAACTCCTTCATCATATTGTTGTTTAGGTTGCTTGCATTGTCTGTGATAATGCTGCTAGGAATTCCATAACGACAGATTATCTCTTTCTTGATGAATCTGGTAACCACTTGTCGTGTAATGTTTGCATAAGAAGCAGCTTCAACCCACTTGGTGAAGTAGTCGATAGCAACCAGAATGAATCGATGACCGTTGGAAGCCTTCGGCTCGATCATTCCAATCATATCTATACCCCACATGGAGAATGGCCAAGGTGAAGTCAAAACATTCAATGGAGTTGGAGGCACATGGATCTTGTCTCCGTAGATTTGGCATTTGTGACATCTTTTGGCAAAGTTGTAACAATCTACCTCCATTGTCGTCCAGTAATACCCAGCCCGAAGGAACTTCTTGGCCATAGCAGGACCTTTAGCATGTACACCCTTGCAGCCCTCATGTATGGATCTTATGATCGTGTTTGCTTCGTGTCTATCCACGCATCTGAGTAACACAGAATCATAATTCCTCTTGTACAGTATACCACCACTTAAGAAGAATTTGACGCAAAGCCGCCTAAGAGCTTTCTTATCAGTGAGAGTGATACCCTCGGGATATTCCTATTTTTCCAGATATCTTTTAATGTCGTAGAACCAAGGCTTGTCATCAGACTCATCCTCGATTGCTAAACAGTGTGCTGGTTCGTTCAAGTGATCAATACGGATATGAGGAGCTTCATTCTTCCACTTGACCTTGAACATGGATGCTAAGGTGGCAAGAGCATCAGCTAGTTGATTTTCCTCTCTGGGGATATGATGAAAAGAAATTTCATCAAAGTAAGGAATCAACTTCGCAATGTGTTGTTGGTACAGAACCAGCTTGGAATCCCGAGTCACAAAATTCCCTCTGACTTGACCGATGACTAAGGCAGAATCTCCATAGACCTCAAGAATTTTGATTCTCATGTTAATAGCCGCTTCAATACCGTAGATACAAGCTTCGTACTCAGCCATATTATTGGTGCATGTGAAGCATAATCTAGCAGTGAAGGGAAGGTGAAAACCTATCGGAGAGATGAGGATAGCGCCGATTCCACGACCTTTAGAATTGGAGGCACCATCGAACACGAGCGTCCATCGCGCCCCTGGTTCGGGTTCTATGTCAGGGTCTGGAGTCTCATAATCTCTGATGAACAGAACATCCTCATCGGGAAAGTCAAACTTCATCTGTTTATAACCCTCTACAGGTTGATGAGCAAGGTAGTCAGACAAGACACTCCCTTTTATTGCTTTCTGGGTAACACGTTGGATATCATACTCGGTTAACAGCATCTGCCACCGAGCAATCCTTCCAGAGACAGCAGGCTTTTCAAATATGTACTTTATCGGATCCATTTTGGATATCAACAAAGTAGTATGGCAAATCATGTATTGTCGTAGGCGTCGAGCAGCCCAAACCAGAGCACATCAGGTTTTCTCTAAGAGTGAGTATCTGGTCTCACAATCAGTGAACTTCTTGCTCAGATAGTATATTGCATGCTCTTTTCTGCCAGTGTCATCATGTTGGCCCAATACACATCCCATTGATTCATCGAGAACGATGAGATACATGATTAAAGGCCTACCAGGAACCGGTGGTACTAAGATTGGTAGTTCTTGTAAGTATTAATTTATTTTGTCAAATGCTTCCTGACAATCATTATTCCATTCAACCGATTGATTTTTTCTTAGTAATTTGAACATTGGTTCACAGGTAGCCGTCAAATAGGAAATGAACCTTGAAATGTAATTGAGTCTGCCCAGAAAGCCACAGACTTCTTTTTCTATTTTGGGAGGCGGCATGTTCTGAATTGCCTGAACCTTATCAGGATCAACTTCAATGCCCTTCTAACTCACAATAAAACCCAACAGTTTACCAGATCGAACTCCGAAGGTACACTTCGCAGAATTCAACTGCAATCTAAACTTCCGAAGTCTGTCAAACAGTTTCTTCAGATGAACTAGGTGATCATCTTCAGTTTTAGACTTGGCAATCATATCATCCACGTAGACCTCAATCTCTTTATAAATCATATCGTGAAAGAGGGTTGTCATGGCACGTTGGTATGTTGCCCCTACATTCTTTAGACCGAATGACATGACCTTGTAACAATATGTACCCCATGGCATGATGAAAGTAGTCTTCTCCATATCAGTTGGGGACATTTTGATCTGATTATATCCTTAAAACTGTCCATGAAGGAAAAGACAGAGAACTGTGTTGTGTTATCTACCAAGACATCAATATGAGGCAAAGGAAAATCATCCTTTGGGCTTGCCTTGTTGAGATCTCGATAATCCACACACATTCTAACTTTACCGAGACATCAAGTTGTTTCTTTACCTCTTCTCTGATTTTGAGTGCCATGTCGGGTCTAGTCCTTCTGAGTTTCTGCTTGACAGGAGGACATCCGGGCTTGAGTGGTAAGTGATGTTCAACGATGTTGGTATCCAACCCAGGCATATCTTGATAGGACCAGGCGAAGATATCAACATATTCTTTCAACAACTTGACCAACTCAGAGTGTACATGCTTTGCGAGGGATGCGCCAACCTTGACTTCTCTTTTGACCTCGTCAGTACCAAGATTGACAACTTCCACTGGCTCTTTGTGTGGCTGAATCTCTCTATGCTCGTGCTCAAGGAGCCTTTCTAGTTCAGCCGATAATTCACAATCTTCCTCACCATCTTCTTCGGCTTGGTTAATTGGAATTCCCGAATTACAATGGATGTTTGCCATGTTGTTATCAATGCTTTTATTATTTCTGCGTGTTTATGAATAGAATGAGCTATTTTGAAAAGTGAAAAATAAAAGAAACTTTTGTCATTTATTTGTGAAAAAGTAAAATAAAGAAAGAAAATAGAGCATGATTTTGAATGCAAAAAACTTTTATTTATTGATCGCATAATATTGCAAAAGCGTGAGGCCCTTTACAAGCTATCCACTCGTCTCGGGCGAGGACGAGGGAATGAGAAAGCAAAATGCATTACATGTTATATGGGAAAATCACAGGAATCACGGTAGATGTCCAATTGTTGAGCTTGAAACCTGGCGAGCACTTGCGCACAAGGCTTGAAGTCTGATTACTGGGACCAGCATCATCAATAGCTACCACGATGTCACCTTGCTGGAAACCTACGCTATTGAACTTGATCAAGTTGCACTGCTTTGACCCAAGTGAACTAGATTGTCGACCAGGACGATAACCCAATCCAAAACGATTACGCTTCTCAACCACATCAATCACATGCCCTCATCCTAACAAATCACCTTTCTGGATAATCTCCTTAGCACTCTTAGCAGACGCTAAAGTCAATTGTGGTGATCTACTTTGACTAGTTGAAGCAGAGCTGACATCTTCGAACTCGAGACATTGCAACGGCACCTCAGTTATGCCTTCCTTGGTCTCGACGTATCGAAAAGATGATAACTCGCATACAATCAAATCCTCTTCACCATAGACGATGACAAGCTGGTCATCAAACATGAACTTTAACTTCTGATGCAAAGTGGAGGTAACTGCCCCTGCAGCGTGGATCCACGGACGACCCAGTAGGCAACTATACGCCGGATTAATATCCATCACCTGGAAGGTAATGGTGAGCAAATGCGGCCCAATATTGATGGGTAAGTCCACTTCCCCAATAACTTGCCTTCGAGACCCGTCAAAGGCTCTGACAACTAAGGCACTTGGTCTCATCTCATTTCCTTCCACCGGTAATTGACTCAATGTGCCCTTAGGCATCACATTGAAGAACCGGTATCCACTAGAACACGAGATAACATGGTGTATGTGCACGTTACTGATATATGCAGCGCTTTATTGTGGGCAGTTCCTTCAGGAGGCAATTCTGATTCATTAAAGCCCAAATATCGACTTGCGGTTATGTTGGCCAGTACATCATCAAACTCGACGACAGATATATCATGCATAACATGAACACTGTTCAAAACTTTCAACAAAGCTTATCTGTGCGTAGACGAACTCATAAGTAAGGACAAAATTGAGATCCTCGAGGGAGTCTGACCCAGCTGATCCACAATTTTAAAGTCACTTTTCTTAATCAACTTAAGGAACTCTTGATCATCAAGGGTCTCTTTGTTCTTTGGAACATCCTCAGATGGGATAGTCGGTACTGGAATGGCAGTAGATGCCCCTTGTTGAACAACAGGGGTTGCAGTTGTAGGTGTCTCCTTAGGAGAAACAACAGTTGGAATTTGCACAGGCTTCGTAGTGACCTTCAGAGCGGACACTCGCCCACTAAGAGTCATACCTCCACCGGCTGTAACATTCACGATCTCAGATTCAGAGAACCTTATCTCTTGACCTCCAGAAAACACAGTTAACCCATACTTCCAAGGTACCTCCTTGGAATTCTGATACAGAAACGGCTTCGGCAGACAAACAACGATGGGTTGTACCCTCTTCTGCTTAGGGGATTCCACTGAAACCTTCCTATAGACGATGGTGAACGGCTCGATAGCAGCAACTTCCTTAATAGGTTTAGACTTGGCAAACTGTACTTCACCACGGTTTATTAAAATCTGGACACAACCCTTCAGCTTTCGACACTGGTTGGGATTATCGTCACAAATCTGACACTTACCATGCAACCCTTTCAACAACTCGTATTCATTCAATTTATTGAAAACCACGGTCATCGGGGTCTTTACCTCCTCGACATCCGTGATTAATTCAGTCCTTGAACTATCCTCACTCATGTTAACCGCAGGCCCATTGTGATTCGGCAACGGATTATTCTGAATGTTAGGTCCTTCCTCAGCGAAAGTCATAACTTTCTTATCAATGTGTTCCTGAACCTTGATTTTGAAAATAAAGCAATCCTCTGTTGCATGTCCTATGTATCCAGCATGATAAGCACATGACTCATTAGGATTATGCTTCGGACCAAATGGAGGAATTGTAGGTGCAATCTGCTTGGGGACAATTGCCCCTTGGTGAACCAAGTAAGGAAACAATTCGGTGTATGACACCAAAATTCTATCAAAATTAATTGTTGTTGTTCTGTCGGTTCTGATTCTGCTGACTTTTGTTGTTCTGTTGATTCTGTTGTTGATTCTGAGCATTCTGAACTGGTTGTTGTGGATGATACTGATACTTAGGTTGTTGATACTGTGCAGCAGCAATGTATGGATATGGATAATACGACATGGGAGCCATGGGAGCTTGATACTGAGGAGAAACTTAAGTTGTCACAACGTTGGCTTCACCATCCTTTTTCTTGTACTGACTGTTTTGAAATTTTCTAGTGGCCGGCTGCTGGGAAGCAGCTCCAGGAATCTTTCCAGTCTTCAAACCATTCTCAATCTGTTCACCAATCGTTACAACATCAGTGAAGTTCGATGAAGAACTACCCACCATTTTCTCGTAGTAAGATCCTTGTAAGGTACCCATAAAGATGTCAACCAACTCATTGTCAGAGAGAGTCAGTCGCACACGATATGCCATCTCACGCCATCTTTGTGCATACTCCTTGAATGTTTCAGCCGAGCACTGAGACTGATTCTGCAATTGCAATCTAGTGGGTGCCAGATCAAGGTTATATTTATATTATTTCACGAACGCTTCAGATAGATCCCTCCAAGTACGGATTTTACTGCGCTCTAGGCCCATGTACCAATCCAACGAAGCACCAGACAAACTATCCTGAAAGCAATGAACTAGCAATTCATCATTATCAATATAGGATGCTATCTTCCTGCAGTATATAGTGATGTGACTACGGGGGCAACTTAAACCTTTATATTTTGGCAAATCAGGTATCTTGAATTTCTGTGGCAGCACAACATTTGGAACCAAACATAAATCTTTGGCCTCCATGCCAAAAGCAGAAAACCCTTCAATAGCTCTGATACAGTCTTCCAACAACTTGTAGTCAGCGGGTCTACTCTGATTAGTGGGTCTGACAAGAATCTGAGGATTTGGTAACTGAGATGCGGCAGGACCATGCACTTGCGGAGTAGTAAACTGAGAAGGATACACCAAACCCAGATTAACCATCTGACCAGCATTTTGACCCATTGGAACACCATACGGATAATTCAGAGGAGGTACCCCAACAGCTGAGGAAGATGCCCCAGGATAAAACATCCCAGGATGAACATTCTGAACAGCAGTTTGAGCAGCTTGAGATGAAACCATAACATGAATAGGAGGACCTCTATACACATGCTCTTCTTCATCAGGAGTTTCAGTGTCAGCCAATCCGGCAGTTTGATGCATTTGAACTTGAAGATTCTCAGGACCATCATTCACCACTAGAGGCGGGACTGGAGTAGGCATGACCCATGGATATGCGGCAGCATTCCTATTAGGCATCAGCGCAACAAAAGGCTGACATGGCATGAAGGCACTACCATTATTCGCAATCTGAGGAGTGTAATTCGGAGGCATACCCCAAGGAAAACCAGTGGGCATCTGGTTCAAACCAAACTGAGAATTTATCGGATGAACAACAGGCTGATTAACAGGCTCAACTAGCACTTCAACAATAGCAGGAGAAGGAACAACAACAGCGGGAGTAGCCGTAACAACAGGAGGAACAATCACAACAGGAGTGACAACAGTTGAATCAGTAGTGGTTGCAACAACAGTGGCGTCCCTCTGGGCACGAAGTAGTTCCATAATGACATCCATGTTCGTCTGGAACTGATCCATCCGGCCTTGGAATTGAGCCAGAGTTTCCTTGTAAGCAACATTCTCAGCTTTGAAGTCAGCCATGATTCTGGATTTGTTTGAGCGAGTGAAATACCGATGTCGAGTTGTCGTCTTGCTACAAAGAAGGCGAGCAAGGATGAGCAACGGTTTCGGATGAAGGGACGTGCATATTGTAGCACCCCAAAATTTGCCCTCATGTTTTATCTCTAACTGGCTTATGGTTCATTTTCATTTTTGCATCGTCATTTCTGCATTTGCATTTTTCTTTTGGGCATGGAATCAAGGTATTTTCCAGCAGCTCAAGGTGTCATCAGTTCCAGTATGATTTTCAATAGTGTTCAGAGCCGAGCAGATAGCTTTCAAAATCTTTTTGAGCATTTATTTTGCTCATTAGATGATTTGATGATCCGAAACTCCGGCAGTCAATTTTTGATCAGTTATTCAGACACCAGACAGTTGTTTTCAGCAGTTTATTCCGAGTACGAAACACATTTCACAGCATATTTCGAGAGTGTTTTGGTGGTGACATCCAATGGCAAGTTTCAGAGGTCTATTGTGGCTCAGAATAGGTGGAACCAAGTCATTCTCCAAGTTTCCCTCCAAAAGGCGCAAGAATTCAAATTTTCCTTGTGTTAACCGATTAACACATTGGTTAACCGATTAACCAAGATGAATTTTGTGCAGATATCTCATTTTCCAGCACTGCATCTTTCTAATTCAAATTTTAATCACCCAATTTCATTTTCACACCAGTAGAAGGATCTAGAAAGTATGATTTTCCATTCAAAAATTTAAATTCCTTCCACTCCAATTCCTCACTTCCTTTCCTAATTCATTTTTACCCCAAATTCCACCCACTTAACCTCACTTCAAACCCAAACTTAACTCCTAACCTAGGGGTTATTTAAATCATTTCATTCCAAACCTCAAGGACCCTAGATCATTTTTCACTCTCATTTTTCCGAATTTGCTCTCAATTCTCTCTCACTTTTTCATTCTCCATCTTCTTCTTCAACCTCTCACCAAAGCTCCAAATCCATAGATTCACAAATTCTTCATTGGCATTTGTGAATTCTTGAGCTAAACCTCCATCACATCCTCATTCTTGGTTCAATTCTGCAGTAGCTACTGGTTTAGATCTTGAATTAAGTTGTTGGAATCACTTTTGGAGGAGCTTTTGCTTATTTGAAGTGTTATTGCTTGGATAGTCAAGTTTTCTTGGTAGAGCTTCATAGATCTCTGGTTTTCTTGCTTGGATTCATCCATTTCTGTTAACAACACTCACCAAAGAAAATCTTAGCTTTGTAGGTTGGTTTTCCTTAGATCTATACTTGATTTAGCTTATTTGCAACTTACACAATGTAGATCTTAGGTTGTTCTTGATTTTGATCCATTTTGCTTGAATGTGATTCTTGATGTTGATGATTATTGGATCTAAATCATGTTTGAATGCTGTGTTTGAGTTTAATTTTCGTGCATTGTTGATTACATGATCATTGGAGATGTTTGCATAAGTGATTTTGATGCTGGAAGTGATTTTTCAAATTAATTTTTGCTGCTGTAACAGGGTTAACCGATTGACCAATTGCAGTACAAGTTGGTTAATCAGTTGACCGATGTATTTTGCTATTTCTGCTGATTTTGGAGTTGTTAATCGGTTAACACACTTGGTTAACCGATTAACACTGTTGCTGAGTGATTTTTTTTGTGCATTTTTGAGCATGTTTCGATCCCGTTCCATTTCTAATCTTCATGGACTGATATGATACATGTTTAAGGACTGCTTTGATGCTGTTGCACCTCACACCATTGTATGCACACAATTTTCTGACACACGACTCTTGGACTTTTATCGTTTATGATCATGTTTGCGTTGTTGTGTTCTTGATGCGATGAACACATTGCACACACACTTGAATCATGTTGATCGTTGATTAATGCTTGTGTTGCTGGAATTGTTATGTGCATGTTTATTTGCTTTCTATTCCAAGAGGTGCACACTTGTTTTAACTTGTTCATATGCTTGATGATGTGCATTCTTTCATGATGATTTCAAGAGTTGTTTACCATGATTTGTGGTATGATTGTAATCATGTTTGATTGAAGAATATGTAATGATTGATGCATGTTTGCTTTTCCATGAGTGAATCATTTTTGAATGCATGCTGCCCTGATTTTCTACTGCTGTTTATGCGCATACATGTTGTTATATGTGCTGCTGTTTGGCCTTTTGCACCCCTTTTTATGCTGAATTACGTGCTGTTATAAGCTGCCTTGCTTGTGTACTGCCTTTTACTGCTGTTTTGGTGCAAGTGCGCTGTGGTAGCTGCTATTTTTGTTTATTCGCCTCTTTTCCTCCTTTGTCTCTTTAACTCCTTCTCTTCCCTTGAATCTCGAAACTTATTTAAGACTTGGATTTGCTCCCTTAGAGCTACCTAGTCCAACTTAATCTTTGATTAAGCTTGGAGTAGGATTAGCATTAGGCTTTCGTTTTGCATGCTAACTTAGGTAGATGTTTCCCCTTTACCTCAACCTTAGGGTCATCTTTCGCATGATAACA
This sequence comes from Lathyrus tuberosus, assembly GCA_022829125.1. Classification (NCBI taxonomy): domain Eukaryota; kingdom Viridiplantae; phylum Streptophyta; class Magnoliopsida; order Fabales; family Fabaceae; genus Lathyrus; species Lathyrus tuberosus. Next base: position 935,824 of record JALAZF010000552.1, on the reverse strand, counting down.
TTAGGAACAATTTAGTTTCCCCTTAGTGTTTTCTTTTCTTTGAGTATTCTGTTCTCATCTCTTAACAACTCTAACACACTTAATAAAGGTAACGTGTATTGAGCATGAGCCTTGTATGTGGGAAATGAAGAATGAGGGGTTTCCTCTCATTTTTCTAGAATGTTTGGTGGACGTTCCATCTTGGAACGATTTGCAAAGCATTCGTTCCTATGTCATAGACTTCAATGCAATGCAAGTTATGAACTAACTTCAACCACTTCTGTCTAAAAAACACAAAACAAACTCAAACCTTTTTATCCTTCGGGATTGTTAAGTTTCAAACCATTTTCAGAAAAGGGCACGCTATTTCCGCCTCGTCGTAAACAGGCATCGACCCTAACTGCCGGACGTGAACTTAACGTCGCTCATAAAAAAAACACTCCGACCTCGTTAGGTCGAACTACGACTACTCTGATTTCCTCCTTCTGGTTAGATTGAGGATACGTAGGCATAAGACGGCGATGTCTTGGCGAGCAACCTCCCCCCTTAGTTCGTGTCCAAACTACGTTGACTCTAACTTTCCCATTGCACGAGGGAATATATAGGCATAGGACGCCAATGTCCTACCGAGTCACTTCTTTTCCTTTTCTCCCCCGTTTCTTCGTTCTTCTCCGTTCCCGTTTCTTTTCCTTTCCAGTAGCAGTAGAGCTCCAGACAACACCCTTTGGTCGAGACAATAAGCGTGGATCCCATCGAGTACAATGGACGCGTGGGGGTGCTAATACCTTCCTCTCACGTAACCGACTCCCTTACCCGTTTCTCTTGATCGCGAGACCATGCTTTTCCTTTCCCTCAGGTTTATGCAGTGTTTCCTTTCCCTCTCTTGGGATAAATACACATTGCTAGCGACTCTGTTTTTGCGCCACTTTCGCGTTTGTACTTAGATGAAAATCCCGGGAGCGACACATATGTGTGCAAATGAATGTATGATATGCATGCAAAAATAAAGTTTTAAATTCCACGAATTCTTAAACTTATCTTTATTGACAATAATCATAAAGCATACAAGTAAAGTCATAAAAGATAGAGTGAACAAGAATTTTCATTCATTCAGCAATAAAGGAAAAAAGCATAAGTCGAATACAAGTCAAATATCTGCCTTTTGGGCTACAACAAAATTCGCATGGATTCTATCAGATACCACCCTACCCACAGACAAGAAATGGAAAACAGTCCAAGGAAGCTGGTGTGGCAATGCATCAACATATGCATCCCTCAACAACCCAGGTAGGTCCTCCAATGCATGCTCAGCAAATCTGGCTAGACGGCCATGCCTCTCACTCCAGTACTTCGCATCCTTCATGAGGTTACGCATCAACGAATGATTAGGTCCCTGAAGCATATCCTGAAGAAAGTCTGGTCCATGAGGTTCTGTAGATGACGACTTTGATGCTCCCAATGAGTACTCTCTGTGTTGAGCTGACTAATCTGCTCTTGACTCTGATGTGCTTGATCCTGTAGCTTCTGAATCTCACCGAAGACTTTGTCGAGCTTAGCTTGACACTGAGGAAAGTCCTTTGCTAACTGATTAGCACGGTCTTGTTCACTTTGCCACTTTGTCTTGAACTCGGATAACTTCCCTCGAAGCTCTTCAAGTTGCTTGTTGTAGCTCAGATCCTCTTTGTAGGCTTGATAATGAGCATTGACGAGTTGTCTCTTCTTTGAAGCAAGTCCCTCATAGGTGCTCTTCAAAGCATCACCCACCTTCCTACGCTTGTTTTGTTCAACCTCCACCTCTTTGAGCATGCGCTCGCACTTCTGATGGAGCTCAACCTGTAAGTTATCCATCTCAGAAGTGACTTTATCAAGGTTGAGACGAAGATCAACATTCTCCTTCTTCAACTTCTCAATAATCATCTTGAGTTGATCGACCTCAGATGGAGGAACAATGGCAAGTTCAGGAAGTTTGGCATTCATGGAAGGCTCAGGAGAGAATGGCAACAAGATCTCTTTGACGTGCTCTTTGACCCAAAGTGTGTAAGCTTCTTTGGCTACACAATTCTTCTTACCCAAATCGGCTCTTCCTTCTAGATGAATCTGAGTTCAAGCGGCATTGAACCTCTTCAACAAACCCATGTCATCAACCCATTCATGAAAGATGAACTCCTCCACTACCTCAAGATCAGGCTTGGCAACCATAGGGTATCCTAACTGTCGGAAGGCCATTCTCGTATTGTAGTTAATTCCACCCTTTGTACTCAAGAGAGGCACATTGGAGAATTTCCCACAATGAAGAATGATCTGAATGTCGTCAAAGACTCGAGAATACCAAGAAATGTCATCAGCAGTAAGGGACATGATTCGCTGAGACCACTTGAGATTACCCTTATTCTCAACAAAGGGACCCTTCTATGGAAGGTGAGACATGAACCATCGGAATAACAAAGGAGCGCAACAGACAATGGTTTTTTTCTTCTTTTCATTCCTCGAATGAATAGAATGGTAGGTATCAGCAAGAAGTTTCGGAACAGGGTTCTTGGACAAGAAGATACTGATGGCAGCCTGATCTACGAAATCCTCCATGTTCGAAAACAAGACAATCCCATATATCAGCAAAACAAGAACGGCGTTGAAAGCCTTCCAGTGTCCATCCTTAGCAAAAGAAGTGGCCTTATCAACCAAGAACTTCGAAGCGAACCCTCGAATACCCTTCCCTTTGGTCTTGAGATTATCCTCTACATCCTTTTTACTAATGCAAAGCGCATCAGCAATAAGATGAAACTTCGGACAACCACTAGTGTAGACATAAGGAACCTGCTTCTTTATCTCAACCCCCAGAATATAAGCATACTCCTCAAGTATAGGTGCTAGCTGATAATCCTGAAATGTGAAGCACATATATGGTGGGTCGTAGAACTGAACCAGAGTGTGAATAGCAGTGATGTTGACTTCAGTGTTGAGGATGGTCAACAGATTACCATAAGTATCTATGAAAACCCCTCTGTGATCTCCAACCAACAAAGATGCCAAATCTCTCAAAATACCCAGCTTAGGCTCCACAAACTTGTAACTGAAGATGCCACGACAACCAGTACTCATCTCTATGATAATGCCAACAAAAGATAAGTCCTCGAAAACCTGGAAATGTACATGCAAAAATTAATTTACATGATGAAATGATATGCAACACAACAACAAGAAGCCAACACTGCCCGAATAATAAAGTCTAAACAGTCCGGATATCTGCATATAATTCTGTGTCGGTGCAACATAATCTGATGTGTCGGTGAAGAAATCTGGCGTGTGTGAGAGAACAAAGGTATGAAGTGGCTTGTTTTCCTTCAAAAACCCATCCCCCTCACAGGTGTGATCTAGGCACAACAAGGTGGTCCATAGAAAGGTCGCCCAAACCATATGACTCATAATGAAAACCCCCCGCCGTAGTGAATTCTCACAGGACGGAGGTATTCTCAAATGAATCATGATCTGGGATGTGGGTCTCGTGATATCCCAACGCGCAAAACGCATGCCTCGCGACTATCCACATTCTAGCCTATGTGTATACTAGGCCCGGTGTTAGGACCATTCTCTCCAATAATATCTACCCATCCCAACAACAGCAGAAAATAACAGATATCCAGAATATGCAGCATATGAATATTCAAAGCAGTAAAGAAATGCAGTAAATAAACATAAAGCTAAAGCAAGTAAAATAAAACGAGTAAAGCGCAAAAGATAAACACCCAAACAAGCAAGAGAGCAAACAAAACTAGGCGAGACCCCAACATGCAAGCAAGGACTCCCCAGCAGAGTTGCCAGCTGAAGATGGTTGGTTTACATCCTGAGTGAATCGCACACTCAAAGATAACACAGAGTCACCACCGAACTTTCTTTAGTCCCAAAGGACAGGGAAAATATCGATAAAACCTAAGGGGAAGAGAAACGAGAATGGGGGTCGGTTATGCGAAAGGAAGGTACTAGCACCAAACGCATCCGTCGTACTCGACGGGAACCATTTCACTTGCTTCTAGGCTTGGATGGGTTATCTATCTAAAGGCTTCTAGCTAAAAGAAAGAGAGAGAGAGAGAGAGAGAGAAGAAAGGGGAAAAAAGAAAGAAAAGAAAGAAAGTGCTCGCGGAGGATTGGGGCCCTCGTGCCTACGTACCCTCATAGTGCAATGAGGAAATCAGAGCGCCGTAGTTCTTGGAACCAGGGGACCGAGAGGAAGGAAGAAAGGGAGACAGAAAGAAGGGTGGAAGTGTGCTCGCCAAGATCATCGCGATCTCGTGCCGATGTATCATACATTCAAAAGAATGCAGAATCAGAGCTTCCGTAGTTCGTGGAACCAAACGGAAAACAAAACAAGAAAGAAACAGGAAAACAAAAGAAGTGTTGTCAAAACCAAGAGCAAGAGTGAAAGAAAAACTCTACTGGGGAAGACCACAAGTGAGAGCGATTGCATAAGAGACTAGAAAAAGAATGGTGTCAAAACAGAGAATGAAAGAAACTTCGCTGTGGATGTCAAAGAGGATCGGTGTCGAAACCAAGAAAGTAAGAGCAAAATGAATAGAAAGGACTTCGCTGGGGATAAAGGAAGCATTGGTTTTAACAGACGGATTGTGATAAACCAAAAGAGAGAGTGTCGAACCAAGGGAAGGTGTTTGACTCTGAGGGGACATCGGTATGTTAACTGATAAATAGTGGTTAATCGAGGAAACGAGGATTAAAACTCTGTGGGGTTAGAGAAGCATTGGTTTAATAGAGAAAACTGTGATTAACCAGAAGAACAGGTGTAGGACCGATCGAAGGTCGTAACCCAACAGGGGTGTTGGTATTGACTGAACAAACATCACTTGACCAACGAAGAAGGGTATTGAACCAAAAGAGGTTGCTAACTGCCGGGGTTCGGTTTTTTAACAGAACACTGTGATTAACCGAGAAAAATGAGCGATTAACCAAGAGGAGGTGATTAACTCAAAATGGGGTTCAGTATTTTAACAGACAGGCTGTGGTTAACTGAAGAAAATCGTGATTAACCAAGAATAGGTGATTAACCCAAGGAACTCAGTGTTTTAACAGACGGATTGTGGTTAACTGAAGAAAAGGGTGATTAACCAAGAATAGGTGATTAACCCAAGGAACTCAGTGTTTTAACAGACGGACTGTGGTTAACTGAGAAGGAGTGCAAATATTGGTGTTTTAACTGACAGGCAGTGATTAACCAACAAAGGGAGAAGAACCAAAAGAAGGTTGCGAACTCCGCAGGGGATTCGGTCGCAACAGGAGTACTGTGTTTAAACGAAGAAAGGGAAAAAGACTCCTCTGGGGAATCAAAAGACCATGATTAACCCCAAGAAAAGGATAGGGTATTGAAATGAAGAAAGCTTACTAACCTAATGAACAAAGGATCGTAACCAAGAAGGTGTTTGATCAGAAGAGAGAGACCGAAAGAGATAAGAGTGATCAAGGATCGAAAGAGATTGCAAAGGGAAAAGAGTGATCAATGATCGACTCAACTGGGGAAAGAAAGCACACTACCGCCTGGAGATAGAGGTGACTAAGCCAAGCACAGGATCATTCGTTCCCTACCTGAAGTAGTCAGAATGAGAGTAGGAATTCTCCCTTCTCACTCATTCTCTAACACACAGAGTGTAATGCAGAAATTGAAACAGACGGCACAACAACTCCAGGTTGTACAGTGCTCCTGCATGGTAAAATGGACAGGGTAACAACTCCAATTTGTACAGTGCTCCGATGTAGGGCGTGGCGCGAAACTCCAACTCCACGGGGGATCGAGAGAGAAAGCTCTAAAGGAAGCCTAAAGAGAGGAAAGGGGAAGATCAACTAATCGAAACATGGTTTCGATCAATTAATCAATGGGAAATGCCATGCCAACAATTTTCCAAAGAGAGTGAAAAATCATTAAGGCAAAAGGTGCGAATTATTAATTATACAAGATTAAGCTCATCCATGAAGAATGAACTTAATGCAAAACCAAGAAAGGGAGTACAAAACAATACCAAATGATCAACAAATATGCAACACAAAGTCATGTTATGTGATCAAAGAGAAATGCAAGAATGATTATATTCACATTATGCCAAAAATATGAACAATTTGAATAATCAAAAATGTGCAACAAAAGTTCATGAATAAGCTTCAAACAGAAGTTAAATGACATTTAAGACATCCATAAAATCAAGCATGACAATCAATGGAAGTTAAAATGAAGAAAGCATGGCAAACACACTTGAAAATGCAAGAAAATGGCCTTCTGGTTCAGTGTTAATCAATTAACATAATTGCACTGCAAAGTGTTAATCGATTAACACTTGAAAAGGTGGAAAAAACACACTAGTTAATTGATTAACACTATAGTACTGCAAAGTGTTAATCGATCAACACTGGACAGGGAGCATAAAATCAGTTTTGAAAAGTGCTTTTGGCCAACTTTTTTATTGTGTAATCACTCCAATGCTAGGGCAAACAATTATGCACGAAAAATCAAGTTTAGAAGCAGCAAATGATCAACAATAGAATCAATTAAACAATCAAAATCATGGATCAAGCAATGGTATAATAAATTCACATGCAAAAACATCAAAACTACATCGCGAATGATACGAAAATGATCGAAATAGAAAAATGAATGAGATCCACCAACCTACAAGGTTGAGATGTGCCTTGGTAAATGTTGCAATGTGATCTTGATGAAGATAATCAAAGAAAACCAGAGGAATCTTCAATTATAGCCGAAACGTATCGAAACCGATCAAATCGCGACGAAAACTCCAAAATGAGAATTATCACCGAAGAAACTTGAATCAATCACTTGAGATGAATCCAAAAGCTATTGAAACTCCACAAAAACCAGTATAATGGAATGATAATGAAGGTTAAGCTCAAGAAAAAAGCACTTTCAAGGTGAAAGTAGTTTTTTCTTCAATGGAGAATGAAGAGCTTTGGTGAGGTTTTGGAAGAGAATTGAGATGAAGATGAAGATGTAGCAGAAAAAATCAGAGAGAATGTGAGAGAATTGAGAGTGAAATGTGTATAATGGTTGAGAAATTGTGGATGAAATGGTGGAGAGCTTGAAAAGTGAGTGAAGGTGTGTTTATATAGACTTTAGGTTTGGAGTATGAGAGGTTTGGAATTTGGTTTGGACTTAGCTTTGGGTTTGGCACTAGGTTAGGAGTTAGTTGGACTTGACTCACCGAGTCAAGGTGGTTAACTCGGTTAGTTAGAACCAACTCGGTAACAATCCCAAGGTGAACTCCAACATCCAAAGATCCACATTACTTGGAAAACAAGGAACATGGTGCACTTAATTTGAAGTGAAACATTAGAACAAATGCACTTGGAATGAATTGAATAGATTTACAATGTCTAGAGATGTCTAGAATATTCCCCATGCTGCTAGAATATTGTAGAATCCAAGACCAAAGTGTGTGCAAATGTGTTGTCACAAAAAAGCAGCAAATTGTGCCTATTCTGCCTGTGTTAATCGATTAACACAATTGCACTGCAAATGGTTAATCGATTAACCAGGCCAAAATATGCCCAATTTGCCTAAAAAAAACGTGTTGTGGTCCCGGCTTCAATTTTCCACTTCTTGTATTGATGAATAGGCATAGAAACCCTCATTTTGTGCTTGTCTTAATGATGTGATGACCTTGTGAGGATATGATTAATCGGGCTTGGAAAACCTGAATATTCCTGCAATCAAAACACAAAAAGAAAAGTACAAACGCATATGCTAATGATGCGAATGCGCATGCTTATGCAAAAGGCAAAAGAGGGAGGTCAAATTCCGGGTTGCGACAATATGTAGATTACGCAGATAATTTCCAAGTTGAGACTGAGGAGTGATAGTTATTATTTTATGGAGGATGGCGTAGTTAGACCCTTAAGTTGTTTTGGTTCTATTTATGTTTTCTCCGGACCTTGTCGACTATTAATATTATTCCCGATTTTGCTCTGATATTATAACATCATGTTAGGAATACTTTGTTATGTCATATTGTTTGTTTTAAACAGAATTACTATGCTATGTTTTGAATTTAAATTCCACCTTTGGAATAAAAGTTGAATGTGTTGTCAATGTGACACCCTTATTTCATCTTAATATTTTCTGCAATATTTTATAAATTATAATCGGAGTTTAGAGTGTTACACTTGGAGAGACTTTCATACATACATCTTCTTATAAGTCATTGTGTTAAAAAATTGTATTTATATCTAACTGATGAACATACATGTTATTAGTTGTGGCAAAAGATAGAATAAGATGCATTGTAGTTATTTTAACAACGAAACTAACAGTTTCAAGATTGTTAGTAGGTGTTGAAAAATACCTTAAGAAGTGCTAACAAGTGTTTGGAATTGTTGAATGTTAGTTGAACCATTGGTAGTAGGTGTTGAAAAATCACTAGTAGGGTTTGATTTTACTCAGTAGTGAAAAAAGTGTTTGGTTGGCGATGATTCTCATCCAGAGTGCCTTGTTGATCTTCCTCCATGTGATCCAAAGATGTGGTAGTTTAATTGACTTAAGGTTTCTTTAAGTATAGTGGTAAACCATGCTTCTTGAAGCAAACATATATTGTATGCCTAGGTTTATTGCAGTTTTTGCATATCTTGTTGCCTCAACCATGTCCATATAGGGGTATCTTATTGTTGGAATTCGGAGGCCGAAACCGATTCTAAGGTTTGGAAAAGTTGGCACACAGTTTTTCATCAGTCACAGTAATAGTAGGTAATTTGAGTTCTTGTTTAATGAGCATTGAAAAAAAACTCTCTTAGTTTTAGGAATAGGGGTCATGAGCATTATTTGAGACCGAACAAATGCATACTGATTTTTTGAGACCTTTAAGGAAACGTATGACATAATCAGAGTCTCTGTAAGATTTAATTATAGGGTGAAGGTTACAAGATAATTTGGTGTCACATGTACATGTAAGAAGAGGGCATAAGTTCTCAAGTTCTTGCCAGAGTTTCTTTAAGGTGGTGAAATATTTGGTGATGGTTTGTTTACCTTGCAAGAGGCTTAAAATTTCTTCCTGAATGCCACCGATATGAAATATGTCCCCTTAACAGTAATTTTCATGAAACTCAACCAAAATATCATAAGTGGTGTCCATCCAGAATACGCTCTGAGCAATTTCTTCAATGATGGAATTAGTCATCCATGTCATTACCATGGTGAATGGTCCCAAGCAAGAGAAAGACGATTAGAGTCAGTTGGTCGAGAAAGAGTTTCATCAAGGAAACCTAGTTTATTTTTGGATCTCATAGCTACCGTAATGGATTGGAACCAATAATGGAAGTTTTGATTGTTAAGAGAAGGGGAAATAGTAGTGAGGACATGGTTGTCACTAGGATGAATGAAGTATGGATTTAACATGTCAGATCAGTAATGTTGGCGTTGTTAATAGGTTGAGTGATGTTGGTCGGATCATGAAGCGATGATTTGGGTGAAGGTGGGTTGATGTTGGTGGTGGTTTCAGTGATGGGTTTTGGAGAAGCCGTGGTGATGATTGATGAAAAAATAAGGGTTGAAGTAGAAATATAAAAAGATTCGGGTTTTGAAGAAAGATAAAAGGTCAGATATTTCTAGAGAAAAAGAATAGGGTTCTGAGTACAATGTGTTTCGAAGTGATGAAGATGGTTGAATTTCTGGATTTGAGAGGTATGAATGTTGAATTTCTTGGAAGAGTATGTGAAAGGTGTTGAATTGATGAGTTTGGTATGAATGAAGGTATGAATTTGTATGATTTTCTAGGCAGGTTTCAGATGAATGCTTCAAGAATTTAGAATTTTTTTGGATTCCTTAGGTATGAAGGTATGAATAAGGATGAACTTCTGGGTAGGATTGGGATGAACCTTTGAATGTTGTTGAATATATGGGTTAACTATTTATGAAGGTATGAATTTCGATGAGTTTCTAGGTTTTTTTTATGAATCTTTGACGATGGATGAAGATCTTGGTTCGGTGGGGATGAATGTATGAAGATACTTGATTTTATGGATATGTTTCTTGATGTTGTTTTGGATATAGTAGAGAGAGGCGAGAGAATAAGGCATACGAAGAGAGAGAAAGTATGCAGAAAATTGAGAAGTTACCATGTGTGTTTTGTTAATTATGGAGTTGTCAGGATGAACTGAAATTTGAAGTGGTCTGCTAAGATGTCACCATGTTTAATGATAATTAAATGAAAGGATAAGCATGCAGAAAAAGGCACTTAGGAAATCTGAAGATACGCTGTGAGCAAAGCACATGTAATAGATGGGCAGGGATGCCAGAACATTGGAAAGGGAAAGAATATTTATGATTTTTTGGAAAGAAATAAAGTGGACAGGGGAATGTGATGGAAAAATATCAGAGAATTAATATAATGCTAATACCATGTTAGTTGATGTCCATTGGACAACCACACAAATAGAAAGGGGCAAAGCCCACTATTTATACATAATAGACCTAGTACTAGTAACAAACTATACCCAATAAAATGGGAGGAGATAGTTAATAACAATAACTAACTTAAAACATTAAATATAAGGGGCTGATTGCATTTAACATAATGACCTCGAAACGAAAGTTATCAAAATTATTTTTTGAAAGGAAGGTAAACACCCGAACAAGCAAGCAGAATAATTTGTGCTTGAACACTCGAGGATAAAAGGGATGTACATCCAATTAATTCTTTTTAAATCCAATTTTGGTTTATATAAAATAAAGATTAGAGCAATTAAGTCGTTATATTACATGATTTGATCATATATTGAGTTTCGTAACTTCGATTGAAATGGGACTAGAGACAAATGAAAGATAAGAAAAAGAGCAAGCTAATATCATGATTAAAAAAAATGAAACAACAAGAGTATGAAATTGATTTCCAAGGACAAGACACAATGAACTTTAGAAGTTGTGATCATTCTATGTCATTAGTTAGCATCTTAAACATGTAGCTATGAAGTGTTTAAAGGCTAACCCAAACAACTAACATAAACAAAAACAATACAACATATTTAATAGCATAACAACATATAAGAACAAGAACTCAAAAACACATAAAAGAATAAAAATGCAAGATGTGGGAAAAGAGGTTACCAACAATGAAGCCTTTGGAGATGAAGGATGTTGGTGTTATTTGCAAGATCAATTAATTACTTCTTCCTCCAACTCTCACAATAAAAAAAACTCTCTTTCTTTCTCAAAATTTTCAGCACTTCTTTACTCTAAAAGAAACTCTCTTTTGCTTCTCACAAAAAATAATATATATTTATAGTGGAATACTAGAGTTTTGAGTGCAAATAACTTTATAGGAAAATAGTGGTGGTAAATGCAATTAAAGAGAAAATATTAATGTCACTTATTTTTTATATCTTATCCTTCAATGCATTTTATTTATTTATTGAGATTTTGTACCATATTGAAAAAAAGGATGATATAAAGTAAAGATAATTTCCATATTGGTTAGAAATTGATTGTTTTTAATAATTTTTTGTTTATTTTTTTAACGATAATAAAAGTGTTCCTATAAATATTTTTTATTTAATTTTAGTAGTATTTTTTAATCATAAAAAATTAAAATTAAAATAAATGATTTTTAGATTTTGTAATGAAATTAAAATATAAATGGTAAATATATGATGAGTCAAAGAAAATGATTAAATCAATTTTTTATATATTTGTTTTTAGATTTCTTTAAAGAAATAAAAACGAAAAAAAATACAGTAAAATAATATTTACATTTTAAAATAATTGTCCGGATAAAATTGGGGTATTACAATCTTCTTTGATGATACATCCGGGGTTCGCATGGCTAGGAATGTTAGTCTAAATTCTTAGTTTGCTTCCCTTTTCTTTTGTGTTTCCCTCTTTTGTACCCAAAAAAGATTTTCTCCAATAAAAAAATAAAATGGATCATTTAATTGAACCAAATAAATTGTACTGGTAAAAAAGCACAAGTGTGTGTGGTATCCCTACAAAGATAAGGGATACTCAGAGTCTTTAGTAGGTTTAAAACAACGAGGGGTTACCTGTGGTAGCGAGAGGCCCTGTATGATGGTGTTATGGTGTTTACGGTGGTAAGAGAGGTCAACACATTTGACCTGAGAAGCTTTGTATTATGCAAATACTAGTTAAGTTATGATATGTATTCAACCTCAAAGGGTCAAATATTTGTAGAGACTCTTGGGGCTAAAGTTTAGGAAACCTTAATAAGTGGTAACCGCTCCCTTAATTGGGAGAGATTATTGGCTATCAATTTTCCAGGATATCATGGTATAACTCAATTTGCATGATCGATAGAGCGATAGCAGTATTACATACATGTCTTATTTTGATGGCGAGCCCCACTGCTACGTAATGGCATCGCCCAAGCAACTTCTCATGAGGCGAGGACCCTTGTACCGCCCTTATTTGTGACTCTCACAAATATAACACTTCATAGTTCCTCAAGAACGAGGGTTTTGTAAAGTGTGAAGTGTTTTATGGCTTCATTATTTTGGGGCGTAACCCTTTTGAATGGTAGGCGAGTCCCTCTGCTTATGGCAAGTCCCTCAGCTGAAGGCGGCCTTTTACATGAGAGGTGAGTCCCTCTTATAAGGGTGGTTACACTAAAAGCCAGAGGTTGTTGGAGGCCTTGCAAAAGGACAAGGACACCTGGGAGAAAAAGATGACAGGCATGAAAGCTAAAGCTATGAAGATCTCCTATAAGGAGAAATCTCTAAGAAAATATTTGGAAGGTACCCTCTATTCCAAAAAGGAATTGGAGGAGGAGGTGTCAGATCTCACTGATGAACTGGTGTCGACCTCTGGAGTCTATTTTGAGTGAGAAAGAGAGTTAGTTTCCTTCTTCCATCCCCAGTTGGACCTAAGCAAGTTAGGCTTCCTTAAAGTTGTTAGTGGAGGCCACATGGTGGATGATGAGGTGGTGTCCCCCTTGAAGCCAAGGTTTTCTCTCCATCCAAGGACGTTTAGAAGGATAGTGTGGCGATGGAGAGAGATGGATTTGAAGCTCCCTAGCCTAAGGATTCCATTACAATGGAGCAACTTATGAGGAGGATTAATAGTTTGAGTTTATTGTGGTGTTCCTTGGTCGTTGGTGGCCTTTTTTGTATTTCATTTCCCCTATGGGAATTTTTGTAATCATTAAGAAAGTGGCCTCTCTTCGGCGTCTTTCATGTTAATTGTCTTTATCTTTACCTTTCTGTTTTGCATAACAATTTATGTGTGATAATGTTTATCCCCTATTTAGGATTATTGGTTTGGCCCTTCCTCTCTTTAGGACAAACTCATGGTCAACGCTTTTCTTACCAACGGAACAATAAGGATCCCTTATGTAAATTCAGCACTTGATTTTCTCCATGGGCGGCAAGAATCCTTCTTAAAGATCCAACATTATGATCACTTCTAAGGGCGGTAAGGATCCCTCTTAGGGATCCATCATTCAATCACCTATAAGGGCGGTAAGGATCCCTCTTGAGGACCCATCATTTGGAATATCTCTAAGAGCAAAAAGGATCCCTGTTAAGGGTCCAACATTTTGATCGCCTCTAAGTGCAACAAGAATCTCAACGTTTTGATCGCCTCTTAGAGTGGCAAGGATCCCTCTTAAGGATCTAGAAGATGCGCCCTATGTTAGTTTTACCGGGGCGCCATTGACTGGTCAAAAAATACAAGTGTGTGTGGTATCCCTACAAGAGTATGTGATACTCAGGTGCCTTATTAGGTTTATAACAATGAAGGCTTGTCCACGACGGCGAGAGACCTTGTATGGTGGTGTTATGGTGTTTATAGTGGTAAGAGATGACAGCTCACGTGAGGTGATATGCTTTGTATTATGCAAATACTAGTTAAGTTATGATCTGTCTTCTAACCTCAAATGGTCAAATATTTATAGACTCTTTGGCCTAAGGTTTATAAAACTCTAAGAAGCAGTAACCGCTCTTCCTTAACTAGAAGAGACTATTGGCTACCTATTTTCCAGAAAGTCGTGGCATGAATGAGTCTACATGACTGGTAAAGGGATAATGATATTATATATGTGTCTTATTCTGAGGGTATGCCCCTCTGCTACACAAAGGAAACACCTAAGAGACACCTCACAAGGCAGAGACTCTTGTGTCGCTCTTATTTGAGACTCTCACAAATATAACACTACTTAAATAAACTGAATCACAATCATACACTAATATTACATATGCATTTTTTCTTCTTAGTATTAATTATTTTTTGATTGATTTTGCGTTTACTACCTTTATTTTTATAAGACTTCATCCGTTCAATTCCATCACCAACCTTATTTGAAAACACAATCGGTTGAAAATAGTTTGAAATTGTTGTGAACAGTGTCATTTTTCCACCCTTAAAGAATACTACATCTCTAACTTCCTTCCAAATATTAATAGAAATATTATATTCTATTCAACACATTCTAAATAGTTAGTTAATATAATTTTCTCCTCTAAACAATAAAAACGAATAAAACATATAACTTAAAAACATAATTTCAATTGTTGATGGTTTAATTTGTAATTTGTATAATAAACTATTATAAACTTTTATATATTCTTTACACAAAAAAAATTTCTATATAGTCCTTGAATTTATACATATTAAGAAATATATAAATTAATAAAGATTAAATTATAACAATGTAACAAAAAAAAACCAAAATAGCGACAAACAAAGGTACCAAAATCAAATCCAATCCAAGAGAGAGAAACAGAAACTCTAATCTGAACCTACTTCTGGTTCTTCCTTCTTCAATCTCCATTTCACAATCTCCATTCACTAACCTCTCACAGTTTTTTCCTCAATCATCAACCATTGGTTACAAAAGCTCAGGTAATTGTTATTCATCACACCCCATCATAGCTTCACTCTTCAATTCTCTTCTCTCTGTTCAAAAATCTAATCTTTTTATGTGTTAAATCATCTACCCTTGAAAAAATTGTCTTTTTTGGGATCTTGATCTGGGTTAATTTTGTTGGGTATGTTTCATGATTTTGGGATTTAGGGTTTCAGTGATTGTTATCAGTGGTTGTTAAAAAGAAAAACTTTTGTTGGTGTTAGATTGGAATTGAGGTTTGAATTTGAAAATTTTGTTTGGTTTTTTAGGGTTTTTGAGGAATTAGAGAGTATGGATTGTATAGTGAAATCTTCTGAATTAGGGTCTGGTGTTGTTTGTAATAGTGAATCTGTATCAGTAGAAAATGTAGTTTTTGGTGGAGATGTTAGATGTTGTATACAAGCTTCTCCTCCGAGGGGAAATGGGTCAAGGAATACTAGTCCGATGGGCCGAGTCGGGTCGAGGAACACGAGTCCTTCTAGGCAGATTGTTAAGACTAAACCGAGGGGTTTAGATGAAGAAACACATGCTACATTCGGTAAAGTAGTGCACGCCGATGTTCAAATGGAGGATAACATATGGGCTATGTTGCCTGAGGATTTGTTGCATGAGATCTTAGCTAGGATTCCTCCGTTTCTGATTTTTCGGCTTCGTTTGGTTTGTAAGAGGTGGAATTCGCTGCTTCAGGATAGTAGTTTCTTCAAATTTCATTCTAGTGTGCCGTCGGATGGACCTTGTGTTCTTAGTTTCTGTAAGAGCTCGTTGATCCCGCAATGTTCTGTTTATAGTTTACCGCTTAAAGCTTGGTATAGAATGTCTTTCACGTTTTTGCCGCATTGGGCTATCTGGTTAGTCGGCTCTTCTGGTGGCCTTGTTTGCTTTTCCGGGTGCGAAGGATCGGTGTTTTATATATTGGTTTGTAATCCCCTCACTCAAACATGGAGGATATTGCCGAGTATGCATTTTAATCAGCAAAGGCAATTGATAATGGTTGTTGATCGATCGGATCGGTCGTTTAAAGTGATAGCAACGAATGATATATGTAGTGACAAGTCATTGCCAACTGAAATTTATCACTCAAAGGAAGATCGGTGGTCGGTTCATCAGACTATGCCGGCTTCTAATCTTTGTTCTTCGAAGATGGCATATTGTGATTCTAGGTTGTACTTGGAAACCCTTTCGCCACTTGGTTTGATGATGTATAGACTCGATATAAATAGTTGGGAACATATTCCGGCTAGGTTCCCGCGATCGTTACTCGACGGTTATTTGGTTGCCGGTACCCAGAAACGGCTTTTTCTTGTTGGAAGGATCGGTCTTTACAGCACTCTACAGAGTATAAAAATTTGGGAATTGGATCATGCCAAGATTTTGTGGGTGGAGATTAGTAGGATGCCGCCGAAGAATTTCCGTTCGTTATTGAGATTATCGGCTGAGAGATTCGAATGCTTTGGACTTGACAATTTAATCTGCTTCACGTCTTATAACCAAGGGAAGGGCCTTCTATTTGACGTCGATAAAAAGATCTGGTCTTGGATCGGTGGATCGGCTTTTCAATCATACAACAATCAAGCTTGTTTCTATGAGCCGAGGTTTGATGCTTCTATCTACTAAAGCTAGAGCCTCATGACACAATGTCATATATTGACCGGCGGTTATAGAAGAGGTTTACCTGACGTGATGCGACGCGACGTGTATCTTTAACTTCAACTTCTTCAATGCTTGCAGGATTGGCAGTGTAATGTAAGTGCTTAAATCTCGTCTTGAATCTTAACCTTGTGTAACTTCTTCGTGTAAATGGTTCTCGCTGACTTTTTTCTAATGGCAAAGTAACTGATTATGAACACGGTTTTCCTTGTAATTTTATCGTCTTGATACGGTTGTAGAAATCGGTTTTACTAGTTGTTGTTAATGTATATTGTTGCACTACTGTATGATGCAATACAAAAGCTAATTAAAGAATCTGTGTTTGGAAGGGCTTATGGAAACTGCTTATATAACATGTACATAAGTTGTTTTTTAGCTTATTTTTTTCTATAAGCACTCTAAGTTAGTTTATGAAATTAAATTATAGCTTATTTCTTTCTATAAGCACTCAAAGAGCTTATTTCTTTCAAATATACTCTTTATGAGTTGTAGCTGGGGAAGAATGCTTTTTGCAGAAACATAATATTCCTATGTCTTTCTCGCACCGTTCGGATTTTAAAATCCAGATGCATTGTTGTAATATTATAAGAGAGTTCAAGTTCATTCAAAATGTATATAACACACAAAAAAAACCTAATCAAGTTTTAAAATTCAAGGGTACTATATATTTAAGAGAGCTCAAGTTCATCTAAAACGTCAGAATGCACACAAAAATCTTTTTGGATTTCAAATTTTAATATTTTATATACGATTTTGTCCGAATTTTTAAATTCCGATATATTATATATGATGAAAATGATATACTATTGTCATTAGATAGTGAATCTGAATTACAATATCCAGACTTGTTTATTTAAATATTGTGTGCGGGTAAGAATGTAAAAAAATATTTTTGAATTGTTAAAGTTTGGTACGTTTCTTTTATTTCTTGGTCTATATGAAAAATTAGTAGAATAATTCAAAACATTTGTAGAATCATTTAAAGTTCAAACACGTTAAGAAATAGAAATTTAATTCGTGGAAAAAAAGAATGATAACAAACAAAATAAATAGTCTTTAGCAACATATGAATAGTCTTTAGCAACATAAAAACCTTCATAAAGTGAAGACAAATACACAATAAAATAAAATAAAAGAAGATAAAAGACAAAAATACAATAATTTATTTATTAAATTTAATCAAAATAATTTATTTTGAAGGAGAGAGTAACTCTCTTCACGATATTTCTAAAAATTGTTATAAAATATATAGAGTTAAAGCTTCTATTGATATTTTTGAAGTTTACGATCATAATAAATTTGATTTTTCAGAGTTTATACTTAAACAACGATTATTTATTGTATTCAAGCCGCGGTGTTTTTGTGTTCATCGAAGTTTTATTCCAACAAAATTTTTTGATAAGATTTTTAATGAGCTAATTGTTCAAATATTTTGATCAATATTAATGATACGTTGATTTTTGACCTAATTTCTCAATTTTTTTAATAAAATAAAATAATATTAAATCTTATAAGTGAATTTTGTTGTCCATTATAGCTCTCTTTAACTCAAAAATTAGCTTATACAATTACTTGTAGATTAGTTTTTTCCGAATAAAGTGTTTTTAAAGAGTCCCGCATCCTATTTTGTTGCTTTTATCCTAGAGTTCGAGTCTCATTTTAAGTTGGAAGATTTTAGATCTATTTTCCTTCTTGCATAAGTTGGTGACAAATATGTTGGCCGCTAGGCTAGCGAGGATGACGGGAAAGCTTATTTCCTATTGAAAAATTGGCCGCTAGGCTAGCGAGGATGACGGGAAAGCTTATTTCCTATTGAAAAATCAGGCATTTGTTAAAGGTAGCCTGCTTTTGTTAATGGTGTAGGTTGCTCTTAATGAGGTTTTAGATCTTGTTAAAGTGTCTAAGAGAAAGTGTTTTGTGTTCAAAGTGGATTTTTAGAAGGCTTACGACTCAATCAGTTGGTCATTTATGGACTATATACTTCAAATATTTGGGGTTTAATGGTAGGTATAAAACTCGGATTAAAGCTTGTGTATTTTTGGAAAGCCTCATTATCTTGGGAAATAGGTGCCCAAACTAGGAGATTAGTATTCAAAATTGTCTGAAGCAAGAAGAACCTTTAGCCCTTTTCCTATTTATTCTAGTGGTGGGGGGCCTGGGTGTCTCTTTGAAAAGGGAGGTAGCATTCGCTGTTTTTTGAAGGTTTCAAAGTGGACTCTGAGTGGCTAAAGGTGTCTTATATCTAGTATGCCGATGACACTGTACTTGTAAGGGTTTCATCGGTTGAGAACCTCTTGACCATTAAGGAGATTCTAAAAAATTTTGAACTTGCATCGAGCCTTAAAGTGAATTTTGCTAAGAGTTTTTTTGTTGTGTTAATGTGGGTACTCCTCTTTCAAGTACTTAAGGCTTTCGGTGGATGCAAATTCGAAGAAGAGAGTGACTTGGGATCCTCTTGTGAATCTAATCTCTAAGAGATTAGCTTCTTGGATAATACACTTGTGAGTTTAGGTGATAGGGCGGTCATGTTGAACTTGGTGTTGAATTCAATTCCAATGTTGTTTTTGTCTTTCATGAAGATGTCGATCTCGATTTGGAAGAAGTTGGTTGGTTTACAAAGGCATTTTCTCTTAGGGGGCTTTAAAGGAGAGGCGAAGGTTGCTTGCGTGAAGTGGGAGTATTTGTGTAAGGCCAAAAGAGCAGGTGATTTATGCATTAAGGATCTCAGATTTTCCAACCTTGGCTTGCTAAGTAAGTAGGGGTGGCAAAAAGGCCCCCGCCCTGCCCCATTTTCTAACAGGCTTTTGCGGACGTGGACATTAACATAAATTTTTCCATTTATTAGGCTAAAAATGTGTAGTTCCCGGGGGCCCTCCCACCCTTATTTTTTTTTGCAGGGTGAGACAAGTTTTTATACCGACGCCCTACTGTTTATCGTGAAAATTGGTAAACAACCGTTGGTCTCCAAATATTTGTTAACTTACAGGATCAACCAGTGAATCCTAGGACATGTGCTAATGATCTTTAAACTAAAGTTTTAGAAACAATGAACAATTCGACATCATTCATGGTTGGAAAATAGTATACTTTGACAAAATAAAAGAAATAGCGTTGCAGAAGAGTAATCTAAAGTACAGTAAATTTCTTTAGAAATAACTTCTGCAAATAAAGAAAATAAATTTCTGGGTGAAAAGGATAAACTGAATTTGATAAAAATTGTAAGACAATGGTGTTTTATCAAACGTACATTTTTCAACAACTATTTTCTCTACACACTGGATACTTTGAGTAATTTGAGTGACTTGTACAAATTTGACCACACACGAAATCCTAACACTAAGACCTCTTATTTATATTGAATCGAAATAATTGCTTCTAACGGCCTTTCTCCTAAATCAAGACAAGTGGCGCTCGACATGTCTTCATTTCTTCACTGTGCTCCACGTGTCTTTCCTTGAAACCGAATAAGAACAAAGTTCCCTTCTTTATTCCAATTCAAAACTTCAAATCGAAAATACCATTATTGGCATTTCTGTCGAAAACACCATCAGTAGTGTTTTTGTCGAACTACATTTGTAAACTTAGAAAAATCTTCCTAAGTCCAACTAACCTTCCCCCCTTGCACAAGGGAGATTTCAACTATACTTCCATAATTGCACTGTTCAGTCGAAGCTCATCATAACTTCACAAAAATTACAATTTCCCTATCTATTCCATAAATCCAAACTAAGCGTCGAAATTACGAGCCAAAAAATTACCCCTAAAAATGTCATTTTCGGCATCACATGAAGAAAAAGGCATTTTTTGACAATATATTTCGACGCCATGAGCAATTCGACACCATGAACTATTCATATACCTCAGTGCAATTATGACGTCAGAGCCATCATGACACCTTTTCTGAAACGTCTCCTCAATCCCACGTGAGAATCTTTTATAATCATCATGTCTCCTGGATCCTATGAGGTAGTGGGGTAGGCATGCAACTGTCACCGTCCCGTCGTAGGTTTCCAAGCAGACATGCGTCCCACTCACTTCTCAACCATAAATGCTAATTTATGAACCGCTTCCACTTCAGCCCCTATAAATAGCTCAAACTCCCTTCTTTTTCTTTTTTTCACCTCTCTGCATTTCAAACGCTCTCCATCTTCCTCATCTCCTCTACTTCAGAAAACCCATTTCCCAAATCTCAATCTTTTAACAACAATGGTGTCTTCAACCAAAGCTGTCAAAGAATCTGCCAAGCACGTGAAGGATTCCAAGAAGCCCTCAAGTCTTCCTTTTGACACGATCCCAGGTCCAACCATGGTGGGGAATCAACAGTTCATCCCAGAACCTCTTACTGAAGAAAAATGCAGGATCTACAAATCCCAGGTATTGATTCCCGTTACTGTAACTGGTAGGCCTTATGCTTTGTTAGGACCCCTATCTGATCCCAATGCTGGCCCTAGTAAACTTAGGGAATTTTTTTCGACTTACCATAAGTATAAACCCATAGTTCATGCTAGAAAACCTAGGCCTAGTAATGAAGACCCTAATCCTGCTAATCAAAGCAAACCTCAAACGGAGGAAGTTATTGACCTTAGATACATGAATAATGGCTTTAGAGTCTTTCGATCTAGCCATTCGTTTAAAGATCCCTTTGATTATTTAGGCTGGTTAGCGAAGTTAGAGAAGACCAATTCCCAAGTCTGGAAAGATATGGGCGTATTCAACTTAATACAACTGGCGAAAGTAGGTCCTGAATACTGTCCGACCATGCTGGTCTCTTCCCTATACTTCTGGGACAATACTCACCATACCTTTCATCTTCTTTGCGGAATGATGTCACCCACACTCTTCGACATAGCCGCCATCACGGGGCTTAAACCAACTGGCAACACTTATGACCCAGACTACCAAGCTGATGATACCATAGGTTTTTTGACATCTAGAGATGCCTACTTCACCCACATTGTACACTATCATAACAAAACAACTGATGAAGTTTTTGAAGTAGAACACGTAGCTTTCCTTGCTTTATGGTTATCCTGTTGTGTCTTCTGCTCGAAGTCACTTCAGGTCGCCGAAAAGTACCTGACTATGGCTAATCAACTCCGCCCTGGTCAGGACCTGTGCTTAAGTGAGATGATTTTGGCGAATCTGTATGAGTCTTTGGGCGAAGATGTCACCCAACTCAATTATCTTAGAGACAAAGGGAGCTGTCTCATTTCTGGCCCATTCTTGTTGCTGCAGTTATAGTTGAATGCCTCATTCGAAGCCTGTCTTCCTATCAAGAATCCTATCAATGAAGACGCTGACAAAGTGAAGACTAGGAGAGTCGAAGGAACACGTTTAGCCATGCTGACTCCCAGCAATGAAGGATGTCATATACAACAGACCTTCACCAGTTATGAAATGATGTTCGCTAAACGTTATGACTTTACGTCGAGCATGGCTCCTTTTGCCGCACGAAGATATGGTCATGAGTGGTTCACCAAGTCGTTCCTAGCTCCGTCGAAAGCCCAGGAAGCATAGTCCCTTGCTATCTGGGAAGCCTTTTTGACTTCCAGGGTGCTAACTCTCAGGCTTAATCCATCGAAAAGCCATATCACCCTCATTGCCTATCAATCAAATCTTGTTGCTCGACAGTTTGGCTTGGTTCAGATTCTACCCAAACCCATCTACGAAAGAAAGAACGCCCTTCTTCTTTATAATGCAATCCACACTGAAGCTGTAGCCATCAAGCAAATAGCTCGCTATACTGGAAAAACACAACTCACTTCTGTCACCTTCAAGCCAAACTTCCTCTGCACCCCAGAATTCGATAAGTGGTGGAAAGAATATTATGGTGAGGAATTCTTCGATGTGGTTGCCTTTACTCAACATCTTACTAAGGCTTTTCTCTTTGTACAGGAGAAAATCAAGAAAGGTACTTCAACCCATATCAAGTAAATCCAAGCATTCCAAAAATACTTCGAAACTGCCTATATACCTGATGATCTTAGTCGAACCGTCCGCGAGGCAGCTGTTACGCCAAAAGATTTTTTTTTTTAAAGAAAATGGAGAACATAAACCTACCTTCATACATTCCTCTCGAGAAAAGGTACGAAACGAATTTTAACATGTATCCTCCTAGATTCCCTCAACTACCAAGTGCTGACTTTGGTGTGGCTTTTAGCCCTCTATTCCCAGATTGGTTCGTCTGTGGGGATTTTGTAAAAATTCTTTGTCAGGAATAAAAAAAACGTGCCCAACGGGTGGTTGTGACTAAGCATACTTTAGACAGTTTCAAAGGACACCTTCATATTGGCATCGAAGACATTCAAATTGAGTTTGAAATATATGAAGGTGTGGAATGGGAGGCTTTCGATCCAACTTATTTACTTATTTATTTTGTTTTATTTGTAATAACTATTTTGACTTTCTTTTAGCTGTGAAGATCCCACCCAAGAAACCTACAGCCAAGAAACCGGTTAAAGTGAAGGAAGAAGGAGGTAGCAGAGCAACGACAACAAGGGCAATCTTATTTTATTCATCACTCCTTTGTCGCATATTGTTTATGTTTCTAATGCTTTGAACTATTTCCTCATGGAAGTCGAAGACCACCACCAACTCCACAAAAACGCAAGCTCAAGGAAGCTAAAGTTCAAGTGATCGAATATGATGATGACGGTCTGTCTCCTACCACCGAACAACCTCTCAAACGCAAGAAAAGACAACTGAAGATGACTGAGGATTTAGCCCAAACCCAGGCGAAAGTCACCAAAGTTTCGATAAAGAAGCCTACTGCTCTCAAAATAGTGGAACCTAGTCCTGAGGAATTATCGAAGAAAGCTGCGGAGCAGGTCGAAAGCGATAACTCCAGCCCTGGAGCTGAGGGTTCTAAGGTACAACAAATATACCAATTTAGTATTTTATTCAGTTGCCTTATTTTTAACTTTTTAACTTACTAACTTCCGATGCTATCTTCAGGATGCAGCAGGTGCTCCTAAGCAACCATCTGCCATGTCGACTGACGCCCCAGTCCTTCTCAATAGCGAGGGCGAACCCACCAATCATCCTACCTCTGCCAAGGATTCTGAAAAGAGATCGATGAGTGAAATCAATCAATCGGTTGAGGAAGAATGCGAGACTTCACCACCCAAGACCAACACTCAACATTCCCATACTAGTGGATGCGAGCATGAAGACAAACAAGACAAGGAAACTCAGATTGAGGTAACCCAAGATGACGTGGTGATGGAACACGCTGAGGGCAAGGTCGAAGATGAAGCTGAAGATGACTCCCCCAGAATCAAAAATATAGATGATACCAGGGGCGACCAAAACGAAGAGATGGAAGAAGATGAAGACCGCTCTATGTTCCAATACTTCTCCATACCTGCTACTGACGAATTTGAGGATGAAAATGACAATGTTGAAGAGGATAAAGGGACAGGCGAGGAAGAGAAAGAACAAACACAAAGTCAATCAGCCAATACCCCAACACCTGACATTGCCCATGCAAACCCAAAGACTTCGACTAGGACAACTGCAACTCTTTCTTCAGAAGAACTAGCAGCATTAAAAAAAAACAATCCTCTCGGATACTTAAAAGCTATTATTAGCTCTAAAGGGAGTTCGTTTGAGAAAAGTCCCAGTTCTTCTTCAGTGTTGGGCAACCAATCTTCGAGCAAACCCGTTGATGATGCGCTCTTAAAGATTAAAGAAAAAAATCTTTGGAGTCGATTTGTTTCAGACCTTGGAAAGCGATCTTACTGCCCAATTTGCCCTGAAAAGTCATCTCAAACAAGTGAACATTCTGACTGCTTCTCCTGAAGTCGCAAATATCATCATAAGCTTAACTCAATGATCCAACACGTCATTGCTGATTTCAACAGAATCAAGCGTGCTTCGAGTGAGATTGAAGAAGTGGCTGGAAATATAGCAGCTACATGGGATGCTGCTAGTGAATCCACCGCCAGAGTTGCTGAATTGGAGAAGACCTAGGAGCAAAACAAAATTAAGATCAAAAGCCATGATCGAGACATCGCATCTTGGGAGGGACATATTAAGGAGTTGCAGGCTAAGATCTCGAAGGCCAAGAAAGGGAAAGTTGGACTTTTAAAACTTGATGACTCTGAATTGACCAAAGAGATCGAAGTTGGGCTGACACATGTCGACAAGGCTCAGAAACTGGAGACAAAAATTGAAAATCTCATATCAGACAAATCTTTTTGTGAGAAACGTCTGGCATTTCAGAAGTCGAAGTATATTAGCATGAAAGCTTCGCTTCCGTTTTAATCTCCATGTCTTTATCTTGTCTTTTTTATTTATTTTCTTTTTGATGCCATGACTCTGAGCCCTTCGTGGCCTTTTTAATGTAATGACTTAAGCCATTTTGGCAATATCTATTTGATTTACCATGTTGGCTTCAACCACTTTGTATCTAATTACTCTTTCGCTATTATTATTTCTTGGAGTGCAGGTTTGTATTTTTTTAAAATACTTCCCATTCACTCTCAGGATCCTTTTATCTTCATTTAATTCTTCGATCTCGTATGTGCCATTTGAAAAGACTTGCATAATCTGGAAGGAACCCTCCCACTTAGGGGGCCATTTCCCCAAAGTTCTGTCCTTTTGATCCATGGGGAGGATCACTTTCCAAACCAAGTCTCCAGGAGAAAATGTTTTAACTTTGATCCTTTTGTTGTATGACTTCTCTACTCTATTTTTCTGCCTTTTCAACAATTCTAAAGCACTTAGCCTCTCTTCATCTTAATCAACCAATTCGTCCAACATCATGTTCAAATATGATTCAGATGGAATCTCATGGTGTCTTTGGATCCTTACTGATTGTAAGTAGATTTCGATTGGTAGGACCGCGTCATGACCATACGTTAGCCGAAAAGGAGTAGTGTTAATAGCTTCCTTAGGAGAGGTTCGACATGCCTAGAGAATTTGGTCTAATGTCTTATGCCAATTCTTTGGCTTTTCCCCACATGTTTCTTGATTAAATTAATTACGACCTTATTTGTTGCCTCGACCTGACCATTGGCCTGTGCATAATAAGGTGTAGACGTCAGCAATTTGAAACCCGTTTCTTTAGCAAATTCTTGCACTTTGCGACCAGTGAAGACAGATCCTTGATCCGTTGTAATGGTCTCTGGGACTCCAAATTTGTAAATGATGTGTTTCTGGACGAATTCGATTCAACATCTTGATCTACATTTGCCAATGGCATAGCTTCGATCCATTTTGTGAAATAATCTATGCCAACCAAAATGTATCTTTGATTTTTGGATGATCCTGGTCGAATATCTCTAATCAGATCCAAAGCTCAACCTCTAAAGGCCCAAGGTTTCAATATGGAATATAGTTCGCTTGCAGGAACATGTTGTATACATGCGTGCATTTGGCACTCTTGACAACCCTTGGCGAACTCAATACAATCCTTCAACATGGTAGGCCAATACATTCCTTGTCGAAACAATAACCACTTCATTTTATGGCCTACCTGATGTGCCCCACATGCCCCACTATGGACAATCGAAAGGGCTAAATATGCTTCAGATTCGCTAAGACATTTGAGCAAAACTCCCTCGGGAGTCTTTTTAAATAATTCATTTCCCAAAAGAACGTAACTTAAAGCTCGATACCTGATTTTTTGCTCAGCGGATGTTGTTGGATTTTGTAAGTACTCTATTATTGGATTTCTCCAATCTTCATCCATCAGGCTCTCTATATTCAGTATCTCAAAATTTTCTTCGTCAGCGTATCCTAGCTTCGTTGTTTCCAGATCTGATGGGGATAGTCTGGCTGACACAACCCTTCCTCTTACTTCGATTGCTTCTTGCAATTTTTCTTTTGAAATTTTATACCCAGAGGCAATCTGTGCCAAATCAATGGCCTCTTAATTCTCTAATCGAGGGATGTGTCGAATACTAACCATCTCGAACCTTTTTAAGAGTCGACTGGCTATCACGAAGTACATGATTAAATTTTCCTTAACGCGCTTGTACTCCTTTGTAATTTGTTTTATGACTAACTCTGAGTCACCCATTATTTCGACTCGAGTTACCCCCAATTCCAACAATATCTCATGTCCAGCTATTAGAGCCTCATATTTAGCCTCATTGTTCGAACATAGGCCTTCGACTTTATACTTGAATTTTGTTGGAACTTTTTTAGGAGAAATGATTAGGACTCCTATACTGGTTCCATCTTTATGACTAGAGCCGTCGAAATATAACTTCCAAGGCTCAAACTCAAGGTAGTGTAATGAATTCTCAGTTATAGAGTGGTCGACTATAAAATCGACTACCACTGTCCCTTAACAGCCTTTAAAGGCATATAGGTTAAGGAATATTCAGTTAAAGCTAATGCGCATTTACCAATTCGACTGTGCAAGATTGGTTTAGACAACATATGTTTTATATCATCGAAATGAGATGAAACGAAAACATCCACTGGTTTTATATAATGCTTCAATTTCATACATGAGAAATACAAACATAAGCATAACTTTTCGACTACACTATACCTAGTTTCTGCATCATTCAAGACCCTACTAAGGTAGTAAATGTCTCTTTCGATGCCATTTTCATCCTCTTGAGCCAACATGCTCCCTAAAGTCTTGTCCAACGCAGATATATACAACCTCATACTTCTATTCCTGCAAGGTGACATTAGAATTGGAGGATGGGTCAGATATTCCTTGATCTAGTAGAAGGATTCTTGTTGAGCTTGCCCCCATTCAAAGTCTTCCCTCTTGAGTCGAAGCAGAGGTGAGAAGGCCTGAGTCTTGCCACTAAGGTTCGAGATAAATTTCCTTAAGAAATTAATCTTGCCAAGTAGTGATTGCAGCTCCTTCTTGGTTGATGGCGCTTTCGCTTCCATTATGGCTTTGGCCTTGTTTTGGTTTATTTCGAATCCCTTTTTATGGACCACGAAGCATAAGAAATCTCCCGCCTGTACACAAAAAGCACATTTGAGAGGGTTCATTTTTCAGACCATGTCTCCTCATGCTTTCAAAGCACTTTCGAAGATGGTCTATGTGACTCTTCCCTAAAATGGACTTAACAACAATATCGTCAATAATATTTGCATAAAAGTCTCGATAAAATCATGGAAGATCGAGTTCATTGCTATTTGGTATGTTGCCCCATCATTTTTCAAACCAAAAGGCATTACGACCCATTCGTAAGTGCCTAAGGCTCCAGGGCATCGAAACGCCGTTTTTGGGAAGTCATCCTCAGCAATAAAGATTTAATTATAACCAGAATACCCGTCTAGCATACTAAGGTATTCGTGTCCTACGGCAGAATCGACTAACATTTCCGCCACACGCATATGATATTCATCTTTCGGTGTTGCAGAATTTAAATCTCTAAAATATATGCACACCCTCAACTTGCCATTTTTCTTAATAACTGGAACAATATTGGCAAGCCATTCGACATACCTGGTCCTGCGGATGAATTTACATCTAAGAAGTCTTTCGACCTCCACTTTATTCTTTGAGAGAACTTCAGGTGCAAATCGCCTTGGAGTTTGCTTGACAGGCTTCTTTCCAGACTTTATCGGCAGCTTCAGTTCGACTAGCTCATGCAAAGCAGTCTTTAAACTCTTTTAGCAATTGGACTACTTCGACCTTGAGTGGTGGGCTGACGTTGGCGCTGATATATGTCTGCCTCTTTTTTGCCCCTTCTCCCAGGTCGATCTCTTCAAGTGGATCTTATGCCAACATTTTGATGTTGCTTACTAGCGGATCCTTCTAGAAGCCCAAAGGCTCATCATCATAGATTGTATCAACCCTCTGGCCTTGTATCTCGTCCTGAACCTTATCAGGTGGTTCTGGATCGAAGTCCTTTTCAGGACCTGCTTGATATGCTTCATTTTTCTTGGCTTCGGCAACCATAAATTTTACTTCGGACTCTAGAGCCGCTTTCAATTTGTTTTCGGCTATATAAGCCGAAATCCTTTCGAGCGTCAGTGACTCACTCATCATCATCGAATTCGCTTCCCCAGCCAGTTGGCTGGATGTGTGCTGTTCCGAAGACATAGTCATCTTCGTCAACGACTTCTCTATCCCACTGGAACTCATGGGTTGGGTGTAGGTTGAGAGAACAAAAGACATTGTCTATTGGCGTCATATCGAATTCTGTATGATTACATGGACCAATGTGGGCCAAATTTCGGGTGATACTCCTTTTATCAACCCAATTTACTTCGGCCATGAAATAACTCTGGTCTGCTTCGATGTTCTCGACGATCCCATCGTTGTTCCAAATAGTGATCCTTTGGTGCATTGAGGAGGGGACGACACCGATGTCGTGAATCCATTCTTTACCTAGCAGTAGATTATAATTTGCCTTAGAGGTTATCACCATAAACATCGTCGACCTAGTTATAGTGCCGACAGTTAAGTCCACCTGTATAACTCCCATAGTGGTTCCTATCTTGCCCTCATAATTCGATAACACCATATTATGAGGCTTTGTATCTGTGTAGTCTTTCCCAATCTTCTTTAGCATCTGATGCGGCATTGAGTTGTTTGCTGCCCCACCGTCGACCAAGATTTTACTTATTCCGACATTTCCTATTTTCCCTCTGATAAACAGAGGTTTTAAATGGCTCTTCATTTATTTATCAGGCCTTTCGAAAAAGGCATTTTGTTCCTCTACATAGCCATTGTTCATAATGTAGTAACATACAGGCTTGTGTCGAGTCGTCTCCATTTCCATAGCATCTTCCAGTTCTTCTACTTCCATCACTTGATCATACTCTCTAGGGAGTACTGACACCATATTACACATGATGTCTAGTGAGGCCTCCGACTCAGAGTCAAAATCGTCAGTCATTACGTCATCCTCATGGTCAGTCTTTTTTTAAGACGCCTCCTTCAGAGGAGAGAATAATTTCCTCTTAACACGTTTCTTTTCTCCTTTCTTTGCCTGTATGTTGCTACTAGATTTAGGCTTCGCCTTTTCCATGGTTTCCCTTTCATCTTTCATGCGCCTTTGTTGCCTCTTCCACTGGGATCTCGACATTGGATTCTTACCTTTATAATTCTCTGAAGGGTATGCCATCTGCTTTGATGCCTAAAATTATTTTCGGTACGTCAAAGAGGAACCCCTCTGGACTTCGAAAATTTTCCATTTTCTTTGGCCCTCCTCTTGATTTCCAACTGGCTTGACCCATTTGTCTTTGGGAGCCTCCGTTGTAGGTTTGAAAGTAGTGGGTTTGTTACCACTGAATCTTTGCCTAGCCTGCTCCCGTCTCCTAGGGTCACTTCTGTTGTCGAAAGTCTAACGGCCATGAGATGCTTTCCAATTCCTTCTACTCATTGCTTTATTAACCCCTTCAAGATTCTGAGTCGCATTCTTGTCGAAGACCGCACTTCATCGAGGGCATATCATGACCTCTGATTTCTTTTTTTAACATATGTGAAGGAAGTCAGTCAGGCTCTCCTCCTCCTTTGCGTAAGCTAACTTATTGTATTATTCCTGTCGAAGGTCTTCATCCACCTCCATCAAAGTTTCCTGAGAGACTTCGACCATGTTCACGCCTGCGCCGACCTTTTCAGCGATGTCCAGCTTTTCCAGTTTCACCCTAAGGCCTTCAGTAGCCTCAGTAACATTATCAATTTTCACGAAACCTTCAGTGGTTTCTTTTGTTGTTATCATCGAATTGAGATCTTCAGTGATTCCTTGGTTGAAGCCTTCAGTAACTCCTTCAGTAAAGCCCTCAGTGACTCCATGAGTGAAACTATCAGCAATTTCTTTGTCGAAACCTTTAGTGGTTCCGTTGGTGAAGCCTTTAGTGACTTCACAGATGTAATTTCCCATGATTTCTTTGTCAAGATCCTCAGTAACCTTGACCATGACTGCCTCATTGACAAAGTCATCAGTAACTTTGATCATGTCAGCTTTGTTGGCGAAGTCTTCAGTAACTTTGACCATGTTGATTTCCAATGGCTCAGTGTAGTGGGCATCAGCCACCTGAAGAGGGTCTGAATCAATCTTCATTTGAGCTTTCGACTTCTCTCTAAATTTGAGCCTTCCGTCCTTAATTGCGTTCTGAACGAGATCCCTGAAAAGGAAACATTGAGATGTTTTATGACCCAAGAAATTATGGTACTTACAGAAACCTCTCTTTTTCCTTTGCTCTAAAGGTGCCATTTTAGCACCCGGAGGCACTATCATTTGCCCGTCCTTAACTAACAAATCAAATATTTCCTCACATTTTGTGACGTCGAAAGTGTAAGTCTTCTTAGGAAATCTATCGTTCTTTTCTGGTTCGACCGGGTTTTTTTTCGTTTGAAGGGGCTAGAACCTTACAAGAGTAAAGTGGCCTATGCTTTAGTTCAACAAGGTCAACTCTGTTCTCGTCGAAGTCTAAAGGATCGTTATATGTTCCTTCTTCGTCTTCATTGAATTCGACGTAGGCTACTCTTTTATTATTTTTATTTTCCCTAGCATTTTCCTCCTTTATGCGTTCTAACTGTTGAACCCTGTCAGCTAACTGGGCCATATCCCTCAAGTGTTGGGTGTCCAATTTCTTCCTAATAGAGTAGTCAAGCCCTCTAGTGGCCATTTCGACCAACTCATGTTCTGGCACCTGAGTAAAACACCTAGCTTTAAGTAGGCGAAATTTGTTCAGATAATCATCTATTGGCTCAGTAAACTTTCATTAGATACTAGCCAATTCCTTTTGAATAATCTTGGTTTGTCCCATGTAAAATTGTTCATGGAACAATCTCTCCAACTGAGTCCATGTATGGATTGAGTTTGCTGGCAAGGTTGTAAACCATGTGAAGGTGTTTTTAGTGAGAGAACTTGGAAAATATTTCATCCTAAGGTTTTCGTTATTAGAAATCTATCCTACCTCTATTAAATACTGGCTACGTGTTCGACAGTGGAATCATTGGTGTCCCCCGAGAATTTAGTGAATTTAGGGACTTTCCATCTGAGAGGTAAATCCGATTGCAAAATATATTCTGACAATGGTGATGTGTAGTTTGGTCTTCGCAAGCCAAAATTTACCCAATTTCGCGCCATAATCCTTTCGACCATGGCTGCTAGATTATTATCCGCCGCCAAATTATCATGTCAAATTTGTTGTATGACGTTGTCGGCCTTCTGGTTTCTATTCACCATCACTACCCTTGGTTCCTCCTGTAAAGGAATTTGGGGTTGATTCCTAGG
This sequence comes from Lathyrus tuberosus, assembly GCA_022829125.1. Taxonomy (NCBI): domain Eukaryota; kingdom Viridiplantae; phylum Streptophyta; class Magnoliopsida; order Fabales; family Fabaceae; genus Lathyrus; species Lathyrus tuberosus. Next base: position 904,173 of record JALAZF010000552.1, on the reverse strand, counting down.
GGGTTCGACTCTAGGCTGTTTGACTACCTCTCCTGGGCTCACCACGTTCGCTTGGGGTTTGTTCCTTTGGTTTTGTTGGACTTAGTTAATAGTAACATCCTCTCTAAAAGCTAACCCTTGATTTTCCACCATATACTCCCTTGGTGGGTGTCGAGGAGGCTATGGTACACCAAAAAAGTCCGCAATTCGCGTCATTTACGCGGCCATTTGTTGGTTAGTTTGGGTAGTGTTTTGGATTAGGGGATTAAAGATTGTCCCCATTGTTTGGGCGAGCATCTGGACCATTTGTGGTTACTCTCATCCATTTGCTGCCTAATAGTTGCCGCAGAACTATTGGTTATGCTTGGCATTTGGTTGGAAACACCTATCCCTACGGGTTGGACATTTCGACCCATATTATTAATCCCATACCTTGATCCTTGCAATAGAGAAATTACATTTATTACGGGTTCTGAGAATGTCGACCCCACGTTATGTAAATTCACCATTATGGATGTTGGCATTCCATAAGGCAGTTCTCGACTACTTAAACGCATAGAGAAACCTGAAGGCATAAAAGGCCTGTTCGAAACGTTCCCTATTGGTGGGGGGTCATTGGAGGATCCCGTGGCCCAATGTAAGTTAAAATGGGCTCAGTGTGGGCAATCGATCGCGTAGGTGTCGAACTTGTCGTGGCCTGTTTGGTTTAGAAATAGGTGTTGACACCATTGTTCCCTCTGTCGAAGACACTGGGGTAGGTTCTCCATTGTTATTGGATGTATTTTGAGAATTTGAATTATTTGGCTGATTTTGGCTTTCCATTCTCCTCGTATATCTTCTCCTTGGTTTATCTTCGTTAGTAGCGGCTACTTTACTATTTCTTAATAACATACAACGAATTTTCGAAAGAGAGAGACAAAAATATGAAGAACTTAGTTAAAAATTTTCAAAAGAGAATTTGTAAAAAAATTTGTCACTAGCACGGTCCCACTGGGCGTGCCAATTTGTTTACCGTAAAAATTGGTAAACAATTGCTGGTCTCCAAATATTGGTTAACTTACAGGATCAATGTTAGATGTCAAACATGTTATATATTTGTATGCAATACTTGGCATTTTTCATTACTTTCCATGTGTAACTTGTTGATTTTTGTGGTGATTCGTGTTGTTCTTCAAACATTAGAATATACTTATGGTGCTTGTAATTTGTGTGCTAGTGTGCAGGAATAGACATGAAATGATCAAGAATGTAAGACACAAAGAGTGGATGCAAGCTGCCATTGAATCATGAAGCTGTAACAGGCTGTTCGCTTTGCGAACTCTGGTGAAGGTGCCAGCGAAGGTTCGCACTGCGAACGTCAGCGAGGCTTCCAGCAAGGAGTGGCAGAAAGTTTCAGTTGGAAAAGAACCTAAAGTTCGCTTTGTGAACCCCCAGTGAATGCTCGCTGTGCGAAGGGCCTGGCGAATGGTGGCAGTGGAAATTGGACCCTGAATTCGCTGTGCGAATGGATCGTTCGCAGTGCGAACCCACGACATCAGCCTGGGGCGGTTTAACTATCTGAGGCACTTAATGTGCCATTTTCTCTCATTCTCTAGGCGAATGATTCATTCGCAGTGCGAATGCTGCAGAATTCTAGTGTTGTATAAATAGATTTTCACTTTTCTTGAATGAGATCTTTTGCTATTTTTCACCCAAAAACATAGTTTTCTGTCTTTTGATCATCCAAGAGTGAATTTTCACCTAGAGAAGCTGAAATCACATCCATTCTCGATTATTCGACTTGGATGTTCATTCATCTCCTCTTGAAACTTCTCATCCAAGCTACCATGAGAATGAGTAGCTAAACACTCTTGTGTTGAGGTTAAATGTAGTTGATCCTGATTATATGTATGTCTTTTGATCTTTTGTATATGAACAAGGTCTTGGATCAATATAGATGAAGTTATTTGCTCTTAATGCTTTATGTTTGGTTTGTATTACTCTAGACATAGATTCTACAAATCATGACCTAATAATTTCATCTCTTAAAAACCAAACTCTAGACATAGATTTGGAATTTGTTATTCGCTTTGTGTTGATTTTAACAATTGTTGTTTCGATTGTTAGCGTGAGACATCATCTAAAGGTCTAAACAACGATACTCACGACTTTGCTTTAGACATAAACTTAGTCGGGAGGATATGCGGTTGTATTGGTCGGAAACTAAGTTCATATGCTTGATTAATCAGATATATGTGAAAAGGATTAGCGAAACCTAACCTTGACATGCTTTTCTAAAAACCCTTACAAACTCTTTGCCACAATTTTACTCTTTGCTACCAATTAATGTTAAACGAAATCGAGAACCATTTGAAACTATTGAACTTAAAACATTGTAACTATTGAACGACAAGCATCTAATATCGACAATCCCTGTGGAGACGATAAAAAAAACACCCCCTAATACTGCTTCAACAATCAACCAGTGAATCCTAGGACATGTGCTAATTATCTTTAAACTAAAGTTTCAGAAACAATGAACACTTTGACACCATTCATGGTTGGAAAATAGTATACTTCGACAAAATAAAAGAAATAGCGTTGCATAAGAGTAATCTAAAGTGCAGTAAATTGCTTTAGAAATAACTTGTGCAAATAAAGAAAATAAATTTCTGGGCGAAAAGGATAAACTAAATTTGATAAAAATTGTAAGACAATGGTGTTTTATTTTATCAAACGTACATTTCTCAACAACTCTTTTCTTTACACACTGGATACTTTGAGTAATTTGAGTGACTTGTACAAACTTGACCACACACAAAATCCTAACACTAAGACCTCTTATTTATATTGAATTGAAATAATTGCCTCTAACTGTAGCGAGCGATTTTGGACGTGGTTCTTAAGCACTGTCGCTCTGGGGTACTACAGGTCGATTCATTTTTTTATCCTATTGAAGCTGATGAAGGAAGGGAAATAGATGTCTCCAATTAACCCTGCTTGCATACTGAGTTTGAACATTGGTCTGTTAGGTTACAGATGCTATGTCGATGTGGGGCCCAATTTTATGTTATTTTGCTAATAACACAGTGTCTGGATTATTTGTGAGGTTTTTTATAATGTGTTTAAATTTGGTGCTTTTGGGTTGATTTGGTGGAGATACTGGATTTTGGGTTTTTGATTAGTGTGCTCACTAAGATTTTTCCAATCTTATGCCTACGTATTCCCGTTTAACGAAACAGGGAATCAGAGCGATCGTAGTTCCTCCTATTTTATGGGAGGAAAAAGGTTGTTTTGGGGTCTTGTTCAAATCCCAAGACGTGAAGCTAAATGTGGTTTATATCTTGTTCAAAGCCCAAGATGTGAAGCTGAAGGGTCTATTTGTATCTTGTTCGAAGCCCAAGATGTGAAGCTGAAGGGGGTTTGACTTTAGAGAGAATTTGTCATCTCTAAAGAGGACCTGTTTGGTCTGTTTGTCACAACTGTTGGGTGACTGATTATAAAGGAGAATTACTTTAACTGGGATATGTGAATCCAACAATGCCATAATTTCCTTTATAGGGGTTTTTTAACCTGAAGGAGAAGACTTTGAACTCAGTTTAGAGCAATGCCATCTTTCCTTAGGAATTTCTCATGCTAAAAGAGGGACAGTGACGTGGATGTAAATAATCCAGAGGCTTGCCACTTACAACAATTAGATGGGGGGGAAAGGAGTTGTTGATGTTTGTATACTGTGAACGAGGCACAACTTTTGATGCTAAAAGGTTGATTGACTCAACCGGGGTTTTCTTATACAAAGCCTAAGAGGAGGCTATTGGCCCAACAAGAGGGTGTTTTTATGTGTCTCGTACGAAGCCCGAGAGGGAGGCTAAAAGGGTTGACTCAACAAGAGAGTGCTAACTAGTGACTGACTCAACAAGAGAGTGATTTGTATCCCGTACGAAGCCCGAGATGGAGGCTAAAAGTTTGACTCAACAAGAGAGTGTCTTTGTATCTCGTACGAAGCCCGAGATGGAGGCTGAAGGTGAAGTGACTCAACAAGAGAGTCTTTGTATCTCGTACGAAGCCGGAGATGGAGGCCGAAAGGATTTGACTCAACAAGAGAGTCTGAAAAGGTTAGCTCCACTGGGGAGAATCATTGTACAAAGCCCAAGAGGAGGCTATTGTGCTGGTGACTGTTTCAGTTGAGTGACAGGTCCAGTGTGTTGGATAAAGAGAAAATCAGTTCTTATATGGGTAATGTTGTGCTTAGGGATTGATCGGAGGATCAGGGTTATTTCCTGTTCTTTAAGGAAATGGGAAATCTAAAAGGTATTGAGACTATCCAAGTCTACGGGTGTTTTGAGAAATCGATTCTCAGGTAGTGAATGATCTTTGTATAATACCCAAGAGAAGGCTGGCACGTTAAGGGATGAAGGTCAACCCATTAACTGGTCTGACACTTGACTCAGAAAGACAACTCTAGCGAATTGATGACTAGGTTCTGTTCCTATACCTGTAGAGGTCTTTGGGTCCTTGTACTAAGCCCAAGAGAAGGCATAAGAGCTTTTAATAAGCCGAAGGGTCCTTGTACAACCCCCAAGAGGAGGCGGGGATGCTTTTAAGAAGCCTGTGGGTCCCCAAACCCCGAGAAGTTCAAGACAAGTCATTCACCGAGAATAAATCAAGCCAGGAAAGTCCGAGAATTTGGAAGAAACTCAAGAGATGCCATTCATGGAGAAAAGATCATCTCAAGGGAGTAGAGTTTCTTTGACGATTTCTAAGGGTGACAGTCTGAGAAATGGTTCACCGAGAATGCTGCCTTTCATGTCTCCATATTGTTTAACCCCAAGAGGAGGGAAGACTGTATCTGGTAATCCTATGGGGATCTAGTTTTGTTTGTATTTAAATAGTGACTAACCGGGCTTTACCTAGTGCTAGACGTAGTTGTCGGGAAAAACTCTAAATAACTATACTAGTATTACACAGTTGATATTTGACAAGTATATAAAAGTTTGTGAAAGAAGACTTACAGTGAGCAGCCCCACAATACAGTTATATATATGAAAGCGGATAAAGAAAGCGGGTAAACACTTACTCGGTTGTAGAGCTTCCATGTTGTTTGGTTAGTTTGTTCAACAAAGAAAGATTTGATAAGAATATTAGATTCAAAATCAAAGGAGAAAGTGCTTTGAAAAGATTGTTGGGGCTTACAGCTCAAGGAAAGGCCCAAGGTTTTATTAATGATTGCAATGTGGTTTTGAATTTGTACAGAGGGACTTATACAAGTGACTGAGGCCCAAAAAGGTTTTCTGTACAAAAGGATGGGTCTTACACTCTCTCAAGAGGCCCAAAAGTTTATTTTTGTACAAGTGGTGGGGCTTACAGCTCAAGGAGAGGCCCAAAAGTTTTGTTTTAAAAGGCGACGATCGCACCAAACTTTTTGATGGTATTGGGACTTATACAGTACACTGCGGCCCAAATTATTTTGGTTTTCAAAAAGGGTTGGGTCTTACACTCTACTAGAGGCCCAATGATTTTTAAATAATGGGGCCTATAACACGAGGGTAGGCCTAAGGGTTTTATTTTTCAACTGGCGATCGCGCCGAGGTTTTCTTTTAACGCAGAGGGACTTATACAATATCTGAGGCCCAAAATTGTTTTGGTTAAAAGGGGATTGGGTCTTACACTCTATTAGAGGCCCAAAGAGTTATTTTTGTACAAGTGACGGGGCTTACAGCTCAAGGAGAGGCCCAAAAGGTTTTGTTTTAAAATGCGACGACCGCGCCGAACTTTTTGACGGTATCGGGACTTATACAATACACTGAGGCCCAAAAGGTTTTCGTTTCAAAAATGGGTTGGGTCTTACACTCTATTAGAGGCCCAAAGAGTTTTCATAAAAAGAATTGGGACTTATAGCTCGAGGAGAGGCCCAACTGATTTTTTTTGTTAAAAAGGCGACGATCGCTCCGTTGTTTTTGAAAATACAGTGGGTCTTATACAATGACTGAGGCCCAAAAGGTGGTGTATTTACAAAAGGGGTTGGGTCTTACACTCTATTAGAGGCCCAAAGGTTTGAAAAAGTTTGATGAGGGTTGAATTAATAAAAAAAAACCTTAATTTGTTTTCAAAATGTATTTTAATTGAATAAAAATTCAATTAAAATGATCAAAATTGTTAAACATGTGGAAAACAAATTGTGATCTTGGATTAATGTTTCAAAAATCAGGTTTTGATCCACAAAATGATTGGAAATCACTAAAATTTGAAAAATCAAGAAAGAGGAAATATTTTAAATGTCAAAAACAATTAAAATATTAATTCTTTACAAAAATATCAAGTATATGAAATAAATAATATTTTTGGGATTTTTTGGGAAAATAAAATATTGTAACATTTTTGTGAATTATTAAAAAAAGAATCAACTCAAAATCATTAAAACTCAGAGAGAAATTAATTTTTGAATCAATTAAATAAAATCACAAAATTCAAATATTCAAATATTCAAAAAAGGGCGCCAAGAACAAGGGAAAGAACACGCGCCACCCTCTGTTTCTGCAGATTTGCATTTTCTATCTAATCTCACTGAATACTTGATGATAACATGCAATCTACATATCAATCTACTCGTTTTCACCTCACGATCATGTCTATGGTCTTTAATTTCATTTATTTTAAACATGGAATAAGAAATCAAAGAGAAACCTCAAGAACCCTAAAATTTGCATGAAGGTCCAGAAATTCCATACACGATTCAAACAATGTAATTGATTGAGGGAAAACACTCTATGCATGATTATGAACATATGGTCAAATTATTGTGCAACAAAAAATGCATGGATCATAGAGTTAGAAAAGCTCATGCTTACCTCTTGCAGTTGGTGATCGTGTTTTGTGTTAGAGGTGTTGCAGCTTGGTTCCAAGGATATGGACAGCTTCCCTAGGTGCTATGGAGTGTGGCTGGATGCTTGGAATGAATGGAAATGATCTGGAACTGAAGATGGTATCCCAACTGCAACTTGGTTAAAACCTTGAGCAGCTGGCTGGTGATTCTGAGAAATCAGTGTTCCAGATGTTGTTTAAGTGTTTGGATCACTTCTATATGATGTTTATGAGGTGTGTGTGTGTGATTGGTTTGGTTAGAATAGCTCTCAAACTCAAAACTCGATAGTGACTTGCTTTGGAAGGAAATTTTGGAGTGAAGAAGGAGATTTTGAGGAAAGCATCAGTTTGATGGCTTTGGTGTGCTCAAACTGATCATAAATGAGATCTATTTATAGTAGAGCAAGTTTGTTTTGCAAGGAATAGTGAATGGCAACTGCTGCATAGGTTTGGCCAATGTTGATCAATGAGAATCGAAGTCTCCTCTAGCCATTGACTAGAGGTTAGGGCACAGGTTGCTGGTTTCCTTGGTCTTGGATAAGTCTTGACTGAATTCAGTTGGAAATGACTCAGTCCATGCCACCTTGGTGTATGCATTGAATGCTCCAATCCAAAATTGGAGTCTTGTCCCTCTTTTAGGTATTTCTAGGTTTGGCATGCTATTTTTGGTTCCAAAGACTTGGGAGGCTTGGGATCAGAGTTGGTTCCTCCTTGGTCCCCCCTTGAGGTGTTCAGATGGATAGAGTTGCTTGACCTTTGCAAAATTTGAGCAAATCGAGCAAAACTCCAAAATCTGCCTTGCCATGACAGTTTGCAGCAAGGCATATTGGCATTGTCATATCTCATGGCTCAAGTGGAATTTGATGGAGTTCTTGGCCATTTTGGAAAGCCCTCATAGGATACAACAACTGTTTGATCATAGTTGGTTTTGATACTTTTTGGATCCAAGTGAAAAATGCCCCTACATTTGGAAAAAAGTGAAGGCAGATTTTGACTTAGTGAAAATTTCACTAAGTGTTGGAAAAAAGTGACATTTTCACTTTTTGTGATTTTGATCATTCCATAACTTAAAATCCATGAGGGATTGGAATGAGGTGTAGTTGAAGCTTTTGTATAGTGCCATGAGAGCTACAAATCCAGCTTTGGATGGGGAAAATGGCCTTATGGTTTAGGAGTAATGATCCTCCAAAGTTGGTACCCTAGCCACTTTGTTTCATAACTTAGAAAAATTTCTAAGTTTTTTATGGTTACCCCTTTTACAAGTTATCCAACTTTTCTTGATTTTTCTTGATGAATGATGATTCCAATCACACATTAACATCATTTTAGGGTCAAAGAACCATAATTGTGAAAAATCTCAAAAAGTCAAAGTTGACTTTTGTGCACAGTTGACTTTTTGTCAGATGAATTCCAAACTGTGCGATCCTCTATGAAATCATGTCCTTGACCTAAATCAAACTTTATGGATTGATTTCATAAGTGTTATAGGGTGTATTGAATCATGTCCTAGGGTTTGGGAGCATGTCCTGGTCAAAAGTCAAAGGTACAGTTGACTTTTTCCTCAAAACCCCAATTGTGGTTCTGATGAATTTGAAACTTGCTGCTCAAGCTTCTTGGATCAATCGATTGTTGCAAATGTATCAATGTGGTTTATTAGAGACCCTCAAATCCTCCTTTGAGGTCTTGGCTCATGTTTTGTCCCAAAAGTCAACTTGGGGGGTGAATTAGGTCAAGAAACCCTAATTCCTGATTTTTGATGGGTGCATCCCCTGAAGCAAAATTGACTTGATAATTGGGTTCATGATGTTCCATGGAGTATTTTAGGATATGCTTTGAAGCATTTGCTCATGCCCAGGGGAAAATTTCCATCGGGAGGCCCTGGTCGACCAACCCTAATTTTGGTGACACTGGTGATCTTGAGGCTTAATCCACTTGGAATGTTGCAGCTTTGTGCTTAATCCTTGAAGTGGGAGTCCCCTTGATCCTTTGTGGATGTTTGAGAGGTTAGACAAGTTGAAGATCATGTCATTCCTTGATTGATCCTTTGTCTAAGAACTCTGAGAGGGCCTGAAACCCTAAATTTGATTGTAGTGGATGCTCACCCATCTTTGGGGAGACTGATGAGACATAATGATTCATCCATATTGTGATGTTGATTTGCACAATGATGGGAAATCTTAGTGGTCAAAATTTGGGGTATGACACTAACGACCTTTCTCCTAAATCAAGACAAGTGGCGCTCGACAATCTTCATTTCTTCACTGTGCTCCACGTGTCTTTCCTTGAAACCAAATAAGAACAAAGTTCCCTCCTTTATTCAAATTCAAAACTTCAAATCGAAAAATACCATTATTGGCATTTATGTCGAAAACACCATCAGTAGTGTTTCTGTCGAACTACATTTGTAAACTTAGAAAAATCTTCCTAAGTCTAACTAACCTTCCCCCCTTGTACAAGGGAGATTTCGACTATACTTCCATAATTGCACTGTTCTGTCGAAGCTCATCATAACTTCAAAAAAATTAAAATTTCCCTATTTATTCCATAAATCCAAATCAAGCATCGAAATTACGAGCCAACACCTACACAATACCCTCCCCGCCTTGCCCCATTTTTGTGGGGGTTTTACGGGGCGAGCATGTCTGTTTGCCACCCTTATAAGTAAGTGGAGGTGGAAAATTCTTGAGAATGTGCCTTCTTTATGGAAAGATATTAGTTCGACTAAGTATGGTTCTTAAGATTTTGAATCCCCGTTTGCGGTAAGGAAAAAGGCTTAAGGAGGGTGTCCCATTGGTTAAAAGGAGTTTCCATTCTTTGGCCTATACTTGTTCATGTGATAAACCAATTTGCTTCTTCTTGTGTTAAGGTGGTTGCATATGGTCAAAAGACTAGGTTTTGGCATAATGTTTGAACTGGGACAACCAATATATGTGTCTATTTTGAGAGGTTATTTCTAACCTCGAAGTAAAAATCTCAGGTGGTGGTCGCGTTGGGTTCTTGGGAGTGGGAGGTATAAGTTTGGAGTTTTAGGTGGAGACAAGCTTTCCTTGTGTGAGGGGAGGAGCTTTTTGAGGATTTTCTTGTCACCTTCTTGGGTGTGGTTAGACGAGGTCAGAAAGATGTTTGGACTTGGATTCCAGATCTAAACACTACTACAAAATATATCTTTTGTAACACCAATTTTACAACGGCCATAGTGTTAACCGTGGCAATAGTTTATTTCTTAGCGTTTTTTTTTGTATTTACTAGAGGGCATGTCACAACGGTCAAATGAAGCAACCATGGTGAAAAGGTACATTGAGTGAAATAGTTTGAATCCCATACCTACAATTAGCCATTTATCGTGATAAAAATATTATTGAACTTGTATATCACCACGATTTTTATTACCAACCGTGATGAAAGGTGATACTTTATTTATATATAAGAGAAATTATCTATCGCTTCAGTACATAACAACTTTCTCTCTCAAAACAAAACCCTAACAACTCTTTCACTCGTCTCTCTCAAAACAAAAACCCTAACAACTCTCTCACTCATCTCTCTTATATGGAAACCTCAAAACGAAACCATAACAACAAATATTAGCCAATGGGTATTTACAGGTTCGTTTTCTCTTTAGTTTTTTTTCTTTCAAAATCTATTTCAATAGCTTGTTTCATGATGTTTGAACTTCCTTCTTGTTTTTACTTGTAGGTATGGATGCTTCTTTCAATAAAGAGGACGAAGATAAATTTAGCCTTACAAACTTGTGTCAAAGATCCAGAATGACATCCATTCAAAATATACACAAGTTTGCAAGTCTAAATTTATCTTCATCCTTATTTCATTGACAACACTCCATTATGGGACATGTATGGTATGTTTCTGAAGCATTTTATAACTTGATATGTTTGTTGTATCGTTTTTGTTGTTTATGGTTTGTTGTTGATGAATGTTATTGTTAATGTTTGTTTAAAAGATGAGTTTATTATATATTATGTGGTTTGAGTGTTTTTCCAACCCCTTACCGAATATATAACTTTCCAAACTATATTAGAAAATTATGATATGATAGATAAAATTGTATTAGAAAATAAGTACACGTTGAATTCTTGACAAGAATTCTTCACACTGTTAACTGCATGTTGTTCCTTGACAGTTAGAACTTGGTTTAATGATTGTAGATCTTCAATCACCCCTCTCTTCACCTCTAATTTTGTTTGCAAAGTAAATAATATTTTGAAAAAAGAATTAGAGGTGAAGACAGGGGCGGTTGAAGAACTAGGATTATTAAACTAAGTTTTTACTATCAAAGAATAAAATAGAGATAAGGACTTGAAGAACTCTTGTCTAGCATTGAACGTAAACTTTAATGTAACTTAATTTGTCATATTATAATGCTCTAGTGCAGATTGGAAGGTTATATGTTTAGTGAGCATTGGCGAAATAAGCATTCCACATAATTTATAATAAATTCAGGTCTATATATCACAACGGTTGTTTAGAACAACCGTGATTAAATCTGTTGCATTAAATAATATCACATGGCTGTTTAAAGTAACCGTTGTGTGGTAGGTAGCGCACAACATGGATACAATCACGGTTGAACGACCGTGGTGGAAATCATCACACATACAATCACACATTACCTCACAACGGTTGGACAATTGGGGTGGTATCCCTTTTCCAACCGTTGTGATATGTGTTTTCCGTTATAGTGAAAATTGGAGTTTTCAGTGATATCTACTTATGATAATCATTTGAATTTGATTGGCTCTAGGAAAGTTAGGTTAGAAAGGATGTTGTAGGGCCGACTTTGCTAGGAATCAAAAGAGTTGGGCACCTTCTAAAGTCGTAGTGTTCTCTTGACAGTTTCTTTAAAACAGGTTGTCGACTAGGCAAAGTCTCCTAAGACATTAAATTATGTCTTGTTAAATTAATTAAGGGTACAAAGTGTGTATGGGGCAGTTGGAATAGGCAAATCATATTTTTGTATTACGTGAGGTTGCCTAAATTATCTGGTATATAATGTTTAGGTGGGTAGAGAGGCTTGATCCTTTCCCACATTCGATTTTAAGGTTGTTTGAGTTGTTTTAGAGCATGGGTCAAGGCAAACAGATGTCTTTAGCCCTGATTTTGATCAAATATTTTGCGATATAGACTATTTAAAAGTGAGAAATAAAGTTATTTTTTTTGTTGGAAAAACTTGATGGATAATCAACATATATGTCTTTGATCATCAGTATGGCGTGGAAGTGAGCTCATACCCATGTTCCAGGTTTTGGAATTTCTCAATCCGATTGGGAGCGGGACCCGCTCATGTGTCTGGACATTTAGGGGTGTTTTAGATAGCCAAGTGCTTGTGTAGGTGCTTGTGTCTTCCTACTTCCATCCAACTTTTTCTGAAAGTTTCTTGAGAATGAATCTTTAAGATAGATCGATTTGATGGACTCGTTGACTTGGTTTTTTTTTTTCTTTTTGGATGTTATGTTGTTTTCATTTTTTATTTTTTGTTCAGCCTTAGATTAATCGGGTTTGTTGTTCGTATGAATCTTTAGTGCTCTTTTGTGTCTATTGTATCTTTAATTTGTAACTTTTGTTTATTATTTGATTCGTGCTTTGCTATTAAAAAAAGTTACACGCATATAATAATTTATTTATGAAACAAAATCTATGATCATTAGATCATTAACTAATTATTAAACGTAATTAATTATTCATTTAAACTGTGGTAACAATATAATAAGGGGTAAATACGTCTTGTGTGTCATGCGAGGCACACCTTTCTCAAAATAGTACTACTAGATTTTAAAATAAAATGAGAAACGAAACCGACATTGGTTTATGTCATGCGAGGCACACCTTTCTCAAAAAGAAACCACTTGCATGAAGTTGGAGGCTACGCCTCGTGTTCATACATGCACGTAGTACAATACAATCACCTTTTGTAGTATTATTGTTTAATCAACTTGTTCATATGCTTCACATTTCTATGCATTAAATCAATTGCCCATTTTTCAGAGGCTCTTAATTTGATGTTCTTGTGTCTCTTGGGGAATTAATATGCCATGAAATCCACAAAATCATCACTTTTTCATTCTTGTAGTAGGTGTATATATTGAGAAAGTTTAAGTGCATGTTTTGACTCACTTTAGGTTTTACAATAATATAGAGAAGTGTTAGATATGTGTAATAAACGTTTCGTTACAATTTAGTTAATAATGGTTTAGTTTACTAATATTTTATTATGCATAATGATATATAGTGAGAAAGAATTAGTCCTCTTAAAAAAAATTTATAGTCATTGTATTTATATTATCGAAACTCTAGCCATCCTCATTTTTCTTTATTTATTTTTATCATTTTTATTGCTAACATGATATTTTGAAATTCTTTCAATCCATCTTGAACTACTTGTCACCTTTGCTATTGAGTTTCTAAAAGTTTGATAATATGTTTGTTTTAATTATTTAGTGATTGGTTTTATTGAAGAAAAAAAACTCTTTCGTTGAATCATTAAATTGTTCTCGACATGTCGGATTTCATTTTGAGTGTTTGAAAATCGAGATTGAATTATATATAATTTCGATTGATTCTATCATTTTGGTCATATATACCACTTGCTTTCCCCTCTCAATGTTATTATTTAAATTTCTTTTTTGTTTGGTTTTTGTTTGGATTAGTATCATTTGGTTCGTCTCTATGTTGTTTTTTATTGGTTTTGTTATATTTTGTTTAGTTTGATTTAATTTACTTTTATTTTTAGTTTGGTTCCTCTCTATGTTGGGTTTATTTGGTTTTGTTATGTTTGATTTAGTTTATTTGATTCAATTTCATTTATAGTTGTTTAGTTAGTTTGATATGATATGCTATGATATGGTTTGGTTCGATTTGGATGGATTTTGTTTGGTTTGATTTTGTATGATTTTATTCCATCTGTTTGGTTTGGATTGGATTGAATTTGTCTAGATTCTTCTCTTAGAATTTGAGGTTAGGTTTAACTCAACCTTAAAATTACAACTCGTAGGATGAAAATTGTTCCCACTTATAAACATATATTCATTTCATATCTCATTCGATGTGAGAACTCTAACACATCCACTCACGCCTATCACTATTAGATTTGGTGCATTGATATAAATGATGAGTGACATGATATCACAAACAACATGATTGGAGGTGGCCCAATGAATCTTATATACATTCTTATACCATCTTAGAATTTAAGGGTGAGCTGAACTCAACCTTACAAAACCGACTTATAAGGAGGGGATTGTCCCACATTTATAAACATATTTTTAGGAGTTATCTCATTTAATGTGGGACTCTTTAAGATGTTTAGTTTAATTTAGTTTTTTTGGTTCAATTTGATTTGGTTCTTCTGTTTAATTATTCTCATCATTTGGAGGATTTCCTCTCTGTGTTGACTGATATACTCGTTTTCTACTCCTCTCTATGACAATTCTTCTCTTCTCTTTATTTGCTCCCTTCGTCAGTTATGATATTAGTTTATTTGGTTTAATCTATATTTTCAGAGTTAATTTGTAGCAAATTTAAAGCATAGAAAACTTTTGCTATAAGGGGAATGTTAAAGTTTTAAATTTATAGTATTTATTATTGAGTATGTTTTTGTTTCAAATTCTCAGTGCTTTATGGTAATGCATTTGTAAGTTTGAGGAGAGATGTTAGATAATATATATTAAATATTTTATTATAATTAGGGTAAAGATAGTTTAGACTATTTAGTTTTATTACTTATTCTCTTTGCAACCTTTAGTTTTTTTATAAATTATGTTATTCATATTATTGAAATTCTAGCCTCACTTTTGTTTCTTTGCTTTGTTATCTCTATTGTTAACCAAAAAATATAACTTTTACAAAAGTTATATTTTAAAGTTATTATTCACACTTGAACATGTCCTTTACTCACACTTGAATTAAACAATCCCTTTAAGTGTGAGTTTCTCATATTGTTGTTCCTTTGGTTGACTACATTTGATAAAACAACATGTGCAACATCTGACTTCAGTCTCTAAGTCAGTTTAGTGAGTAAATTTGGCGTGATTATGTTTGATTCCAGAGGATATGGTTTAAGTTTGACAGAAAGATTTGGTTGTAAGAAAATTGTTGAGCAACATGTCTGGAACATGTTGTGTGATATTTAAGTGGGCGTTATGCACAGAATGCATCATATGATTCTGCATTGATTATGGTACGATCAGAAGATTACCTTTGGGAAAAGATTGTTAATTCAAATCATTTTGGAAAAATATTTTATTAATCCATAATTTTGAAGAAGATTTAATTAGATATGGTTTAAATTAAAAAGATTTGGATTTTTTTAATAAAGCATTAAATTTCATAAACCAAATCAAGTTACATGGGATCACTAATCCCTACCAATGATTCTAGTTACATGATTTGCTAGATCTCTATGCATGCTACTTTTGGTTACTATATTATGCATAATTTTATCAACTAAAGTGGGATTCATCTCTTTGTGATTGAACATCTTATCATTCCTAATTCTCCACAACTCATAAATTGTGTCTGCAATGGCCATTTTGAGCACTTTAGCTTTCCAACCCTTTTTTTAGCTTCTCTGTTTAACCAAATTTTCTCCACATCCTAGTTGACTGGCCTGCGTCTTATGTCCAACTGGTCTAGGACCTCCTTCCACACAGAGCAAAAACCGACACAAGAAAAGAACAGATGGTCCATGGACTCATCTGAATCACAAAAACTACAGCCAAAACTATCAATCAGACCAAAATTCTGTAGCTTATCCTTAGTAGGAAGTCTACCATTTAACAGTAACCACAACATAAATTTAGCTCTAGGTCGCACATGGTTATCCATCAGCATTTTCCCCCAATCCACTGACTCTCTACTACCTCTTAATTCTTGGTACATTGTGGCAGAGTTATAACTTTCACCCTCTTGAATTACATTCCAATACTCTGTGTTTCTAATTTTCTCTCTACTCTTCACAATCTTTTTAAGCATCCAAGAACAGGTTGTTGGGATCTCCCAATCCAAAACCTCACAACCTTTTAAGTAGTACATGTTAACCCATCTGATCTAGAGTTTGTCCTTCTTAGCGTGAATATTCCACAGCAATTTACCAATTATGGTCTGATTCCAATCTCTAATAGCAATAATATTTAGCCCATAAGCATTCTTTGGATCCCAAACTTTCTCCCAAGAGATAAGGGATTTCCTGCTAATGATATTTGATCCACTCCAAAGGTAGCTTCTACAAATAGCTTCAATTTCCTTAGACACCTTATGAGGAATAGGGAAAACCTACATCTAGTAGTTTGTCACATCAAATAGGACACATTTAATAAGCTGCAGAAGGCCAGCATAACTGAGAAGTTTAGAGGTCCAGTGAGAAGTTCTTCCCACAATCTTATTAATAAAAGGCATGCAATTATGAACTGACAACTTTCTACTAGCAAGGGGCATAACAAGGTATTTAAAAGGGAGCTCACCTTGGGAAAATCAAGCATTCTGCATAATCTTATCATGCACTGCATTTTGTACTCCTCTAAAGTAAATTTTACATTTAGTAGGGTGAGCTTTCAAGCCAGTGGCATTTGAGAACTTCTTAAATTCCTCCATTATGATTTTGACTGATGTGTTATCTCCTCTAGAGAAGAGCATAAGGTCATCAGCAAAGGAAATGTTGATCAAGTTGAGCCTTTCACATTTAGGATGGAAGTTATAGTCAGGTCTGTCTTTGAGTTTTCCCAAGCACCTATGGATATTCTCCATGACCAACACAAAGAGTAAAGGGGAGATGGGATCCCCTTTCCTTAACCCTCTTTTTACTTTTAGCATGTCAGTATAGTTCCCATTTATTGAGTACCTGTAGGAAATAGTAAACACACATAACATGATCCAGTTAGTAAACTTTCTAGGAAAATTCATATCTTGTAAGATGTCTTCCAAATCCTTCCACTCCACAGTATAATAGGCCTTATGAATATCCAATTGAATTCCACATCTAGGGGAGATATCCTTCCTATTGTAACCTCTTATTAATTTATGAGCCATGATTATGTTGTCTTGGATCACCTTTCTAGGCAAGAAAGCTGACTGGCTATCATCCACCACTAAGTTGATAATTTTTCTTAACCTAATAGTGAAAATCTTTGATATTATCTTATACACAATTGTGCAATAGTAACTTTGATCCCTAAGTCAGCAAAGGCTATAAAGATTTGGATTTGATTTGCTTTGAAGAAAAATATTTAATTGGATATGCGTTGAAGGAAGATTTGGTTCAGTTTTATTCAATCCAAGATTTGTTGAAATTTATATACAAATATATTGATTGAAATTTTAATTAAACAAATATTACATGAAGATATTTTATTTGATTTGATTTAATTACAAGATTTAGATATGCACTAATGAAGAAATCTTCAATCTAAATTAAAGATGATTTAAAGTGTGGTTCAATTTTGGAAAGAGATTTATTATGAATCCTTTACTCGAGAAGTTGGAATTATGATGTATATCAAGTAAAAAAATTATTTGATTTGTTCAAGATTTAGAATTGTGTTACGTGGACAGATGACAAGCCAAATGTTTCAAGTTCTGTGAGACATCTGTCTGAAGCTAGTATCAAAGATCTGTAACACCCATATATAATATCATACATCAAAGCATAAATTTTATACATGGTCGAAGAAGGCGATACAATCCCTCAACGGGATGCTCGCGTCCCTTGCTCGCTTCGTAAGCAAGTCCGCCCAGCACGCCCTGCCCTTTTTCAAATTACTCAGGAAGGAGGTAAATTTCGAGTGGACGGACGAATGCGAGCAGGCCCTTGCCCATTTCAAACAAGCTCTGTCTGAGACACCAGTACTGTCCCGACCAGACCGCGGGGAAACCATATACCTGTATCTCTCTGTGGCCAACGAAGCAGTAAGTGCAACACTTATTCGCGAAACTACTGACGGACAGAAGCCCATCTATTTCACCAGTAAAGCCCTACAAGGACCCGAAGTCAGGTACACGCAAATAGAGCGGGTGGCCCTTGCTCTTATAGTCGCCGCGCGGAGACTCAGATATTACTTCTTGGCGCACACTATCGTCGTCAGAACCGACCAGCCTATCAGGCAACTGTTAAGCCGACCAGATATGGCGGGCAGGATGTTAAAATGGTCCCTTGAACTGGCCGAGTTCGACATTCACTATGAGGGGAGGAAAGCCCTCAAGGAACAGGTCCTCGCCGACTTCGTGGCAGAGATGACCCCGGAACCATCCCCTCCGGGAGGGACACATAAGTGGATCATTTACGTGGATGGCGCATCAAGCCCCTCAGGCAGCGGGGTAGGAATTATACTCGAAAATGAGGAAGGGACCCTGATCGAAGTATCCCTGGTCCTCTCCTTCAA
Organism: Lathyrus tuberosus; assembly: GCA_022829125.1. Classification (NCBI taxonomy): domain Eukaryota; kingdom Viridiplantae; phylum Streptophyta; class Magnoliopsida; order Fabales; family Fabaceae; genus Lathyrus; species Lathyrus tuberosus. The sequence goes on along the minus strand of JALAZF010000552.1, from coordinate 885,964 downwards.
AACATCCAACAATCAAGCCGAGTATGAAGCCTTCCTCGCAGGGTTGCGCCTGGCAAAAGACGTCGGTGCGAGCAAAATAAAAATCTACACTGACTCTCAGCTCGTGGCGTCCCAAGTACGAGGAGAGTTCCAAGCAAAGAACGACCAACTAGCAGAATACTTGGCCATGGTGAAAGAAAAAATGGCAGAATTTGAAACATGGGAAGTTCAGCACGTCCAGCGCGAACAAAATACCTGAGCAGACATCCTCTCTAAGTTAGCCAGCACCAGAAAAAAGGTGGAAACAAGTCCGTCATACAAGAAATACTGGCTAACCCGAGCATTTTAAAACCCGACCTGCTAGATGTTAATGTCATTGGAGATCCCCGTTGTTGGATGACCCCGGTATACAATTACCTCGCCAAAGGGGAAGTCCCCGAAGACAGTAAGGAGGCCAGTGTAACTAAGCGACGAGTCTGCTCGTACGTACTGGTCGAGGATAAATTATACCGACGAGGGTTTTCAATCCCCCTGTTGAATTGCGTTGACGATGCCCAGGTCCCTGGAATCTTACAAGAAATCCACGAAGGCATCAACGCACAGCACCTAGGAGGAAAATCTCTGGCTCGAAAAGCCCTGCGCGCAGGATATTACTGGCCGACCATGCAACACGACGCCAAAGAACGTGTACAAAAATGCGACCGCTGCCAACGCCACGGGGACATGCATTTGGCGTCACCCAACGAGTTGAAGACCCTCTCCTCGCCGTGGCCCTTCGCCTGGTGGGGGATGGACATCCTCGGCCCCTTTACCATGGGATCTTACCAAAATAAATTCCTAATCGTGGCCGTCGACTATTTCACAAAATGGATTGAAGCCGAAGCGCTCGCCAAGATCACAGCCTTCAACATACTGCTTTTCTACAAAAGAAATGTCCTCGCCAAATTCGGGGTACCCCAGGCCCTCGTAACCGACAACGGAACCCAATTCACAGACAGAAAATTCCAAGACTTCGTCGCCAAATTGGGAACGAAACAACACTTTACGTCGGTTGAACATCCCTAGACCAACGGGCAAACGGAGGCCGTGAACAGAGTAATCCTACGCGGATTGAAGCGAAGACTAGGTGAGGCCAAGAAAAGGTGGGTCGAGGAGCTCCACATCATCCTCTGGGCATACAGGACAACACCTCACTCCACCACCGGAGAAACCCCTTTCCGACTAGCATATGGAACAAAGGCGGTGATACTGGTGGAGATTAGGGAGCCCTCCAGAAGGACAGAAGCTCCCCTCAACGAAGAAATGAACGATGAGGCTCTACGCGAGGAGCTCGATCTGGTCGAAGAAATAAGATCAGGGGCTGCCCTCCGCGAGGCCGCATTGAAACAACAAATAACGTTGCGACATGACGCCAGAGTCATAAAGCGCGACTTCCCCGTAGGCAGTCTAGTCCTGCGCAGAAACTAGAAGGATTCTCGCGAAGGGAAACTGGCAGTAAACTGGGAAGGGCCTTACAGGGTAAAGTCCAAAACGGGCACGGGAGCGTATTACTTGGAAACACTGGACGAAAAACAACTTGCTCGACCATGGAATGCTGAAAAACTCAAGCAGTACTATAGCTAAGTCCTTAACCACGAGGATAGACAAGTCGCCGACATAATCACCCCAAAATAGGGAGAATTGCGCGACCATCGTATCATGCCCTGGTGAAGCATGACACGCATTACAACGCCGGCCAGCTTCTGCTCATTATACGAGCAGATCCTGCGCACAACGGGGATACCTCAACCGAGCTCCGCCGTTGCTGCACCATTCAGGCAGGACACCCAGCTCGCGATGGGAACAGTCCAAGCCTATGAGATTAGTACCTCAAACGAAGTCCTAGCCTCATTATGGGCGGAACCACTTCGCCCTCCTCGGCAGGTTTCACACCTCGCCGAGCACACACACATACATAAAAACAAAAAGAGCAAAAGTCTATGATAAAGCATTCACAAAATCCAAGTATATTAAAGTACCGGGCACGACCGGGCAACGTCATAAATACAAAAAAGGGGCAACGCCCATACAAATTGATAAGGGCACGCAGGCCCACAAAACATGCTAAAAACAACAAAGTCCTATTCTGCGACTTCGCTCTCCTCTTCGGCAGGAACAACTGACCGTCCACAACTCTGTTGAACAAGTCCATCCCATCCGTCATGAGCTGCACGTCGGAGTTGAGGGCCACCATCTGCTCTTTCGCCGCACTGAAGCCAAACTCAGCTGCCTTCAGGTTATCCTCGCCAAGGATCCTAATCCTCCCGATCAAGTCAACCCGCGACTTCAGGGACTTCTCGTCGTCATTTTCATCCTGGACAGCTGCAGCCAAACCTTCCAATTCAGCGATCCTCGCCTGCAGACGTGCCTTCTCCTCGTCAACCTTAAGCGCAGCTAACTTCAGCTGGGTCACCTCCGTCTGGAGCAGCACCTTGGCCTCCTCGTGACCTTCAAACTGTTTTAAATCGTTGAACAACTTGTTGTTTTCCGCCTCCAGCTCGGCTATTCTATTCTGGGACGTCACGAGGCTCGCCCGAGTAGCAGCTTCATCGTCGGCGAGGACAAGGGCAGCTTCGAGGACCCTAAACATGCCCGCCGCATCCTGGCACAACTGTTTTCTCCCCACCTTAGAGTTGGCATTCAGAATAGCCACGATTTCAGAATCATGGACCTCTATCGAATCCCCTTCAACGAACAAATCTCGGCGCGTGTAGCAGGCTGGCAGGACAAAATGACCGGCACCGGACCCCCCCGGGACCAGCGGCCACAGGAGTCCCCGCGGCATCTCTCTTCCTTTTAAGGGAACCCTCCGGGGTCAGCGGCGTCGAGGCTCTCTCCGGGAAGGGGGTAGATCCAGCAGCAAAACTCTCCATCACTGTCTGCTTAGGCGCCCCGGCCTTGGTACCCGTGGTCGCCTTCTTGTGAACCTTCGCCGCCTGCGACCTCATCAGACGCTCTTGCATGTCAGCCATCATACCTGTGAACATATATATCAAGTCAGGACTAAGAATTCAAAGAAATAAAACTAAACAGTGGAGCATACCGAGCAAGGTCATCGCATCATCGTCGCTGTCACACTCGAGGAGAGCTTTGACATTGATATATCTAGTTGCTCGGACGGGCCCATCATCCCCAACCAACTCTTTCCCGTCCCGATCAACGACGAAGGTTGGGCTAAAGCTCTCCACGTAAGCATGGAGGATCCTATACGACTCCTTATCCGCCGGGCAAAGCTGCTCATGCTTCACCAGGAACTGATCTGTTCTGCGCTTAAAATGGGTGTAGACCCATTCCTACGAAAAAATGGAGACCACACCATCCCTCTCCCGACCATCCACCATCACCCTCTCAATGGTCGAGATGTTCCTCTTTGCCTCCTTGGTAATAGGCTTCACGATCAGAAACCTATCCTTGAAATTGCGTATCGAATCAGAATACGGCCAGAACAGCCTACTCTGTTGCTTAAACGATACCCAACTCTGTTTCGTCCCCGCCGTGCTCCGTTGGATTTGGAAGAGGCAGAAGAAGAGATCCGTGGTCGCCCCGATATTGAGATAACGACACACTAACTCAAAAGCCCGGATAAAAGCCAAGGCGTTTGGGTGAAGCTGGGACGGGCACAAGGCCAGATGGGTGAACAGGGAGGATTGGAAGTCAGTGAAAGGGAGACGCATCTTGGCCTCCGTAAACGCGAACTCGTACATAGGAAAGCGTAGTCCCGGATACGAGGAACATATTCTATCATACTCCCCGGGGCGAAATGCTTTCCATGCCCGTGGAGCGTCTTCGTCACATCTCTCCAACAAGTCGAAGTCCCGTATCTCCTCGGCGGAGAAAGTTGATCGAAACGACAAAGGCTCATGTGCGAGCCAGTCAAGGTCCCCTCCCACGACCTTGATATTTGAGTAATCGGCGGACACATTGGGCCCCTCTTGTACTTCCTGTGTGTCGGGCACAACTTCATCGTGGGGTTCAGCCATTTTCACCTGAAAAGCAGAGGAAGAGAAGTGAATTCGACATCCGTGATCAAATCCACCCTTCCACCACTAATCAAGTGAAAGGGTGTTAACGAATCCGGGGACAACCGCGTGCCCGTATAAATTGCCTACCAATCGCTAGGAGCGGTCTCTACGACCATTTGCCTTCCACCTTCTTATAACCATTTGATCGTGGGGGATCGCGAAGGTCATTATAGCCTATGCGCCCCTAGGACTGACAAAGGCCATAAATGCTCACCACGTGTCACTAGAACGCTTCGCCTGGTTTAGTGCAGAAAATACACTAGCCCTTGGCTCCCACGAGCAAGTCTCCTCGTCAAAAACTCCCATTTCTCCGAGGACGCTACAAACCCTGATCGACATTTCGCGATAGTAGCTAACGACAACATCTGGTCGGGGCGTGAATGGAACATTCTACGCGAGCAACCACTTCCCCGACAGCACGGTCAAAAGCACAGCTATCTAAAGTCATTACTCTCCAACAGAGCAACGACTTGGGGGGCTCCTGTTCTGGACCGGGCAAGGCTTCCTGCCCTTAAGGGCTAGGCCCAATCCATCATAATTGGCGAACAGGCCCAATAAGCACAATATAGCCGTTGGGAACAATATAGTCGTTGGGCGTGTCCCCTTCACGCGTAGAGTAGCTCACGCGACCAACTGCCTCCCCGGATATCACGAGAACAGTTAGAAAGACCACGCGCTTTGCCCTCCATCTGGCAATACCTCATTGGTCGATTAGATGCCTTGTTCTCCAGAAATCCTTCTATAAAAACCCCCTCACTTGAGAGGGGCAGGTATCATAAATCACACTCGACTCTTCTTACTTGCTTTCCCCTTTTCTTTTGACCAAATACTTACTTTGGCATCGGAGTACCTTGCAGGTACCTCCACCCCTTTTTCCTCTCCTACGAGCATCCACTCTTGTCCTACACGAAGGCCGCGACGATCTCCTTCTGGTCCTCTCCGATCAAGTTACATAGTCACACACACACACACACACAGATATATATATATATATATATATATATATATATATATATATAAACTCAATGATTTTACTTTTCGATTTTACCTAGTCAAAACGAGTTAAGGTAAAAACTTGATTCTGACAACCTTGATCTTAGGTAAACAACATCCACATAAGTGACACTCTTTTCCACAAAAATGGACGTGTCAACCAAATACAACAGGTTTGCATCTTCGGTTTCTAAAAAAACGTTGAGCAAATTCGGAGATGCATCTTCGTAATGTTCTGCAATTAAAAAAGGACTAAAATGGCATAAATGTACTCTATTCCAACATCCCAAAAAATGCGTTGATCATTTAACCTACATATCAAACATATTACTCATTTAAATAGCATATCCAAACTACCTATAAGATAACCTAATGCTCAATTTCTACAAATTTATATTGGAATAAAAAAATAGAGAAATTAAAAATTTATCAAATGTGAGTTTCATGTTGAACTCTTTGATTGATTAAATATTGACAGTAGAACCTTCGAAGTGTGTTGTATGAGTTTGAGAGTTTGCGAGTTGAGAGGTTTTGAGAGTTGGAGAATTGGAGAGTTTTGAGAAGTGAGTAAGGTAAGAATAGCATTCGAAGATACATCTATGTAAGTTTCACGCAAATGCATTTTAGTATTTTTTTTTTCATAATCATAAAATCTGACTCAAAAACAAATTTGAATTGAGATGCTTCTAAATATATATCTTCGGATTTTATAGATAATTTTCGTTTTTAAGAGTGAAGAAACAATACTTATAGCATTAAACAATTCTTGATTTTTAGTCTTTCTAAGTTTCATCCTGAGCCAAGGTTCTGTTGCGTGGCTACCTTGTACTATATTTTAATTAGGGGTGAAAATAAACTTTCCCAAATTTAAATTTGATCTGTCAAAAAAACTGAAGCCTAACTATGATATGTAATCTGTCATAAACTTATTTTTAAGTTTGAGTCTGGTCTTTTTTAAAACTTGGTTAGCCTGTTAGCCTACATAATAGTCTGTTAGCCTAAATAGAAAAACAAACTAAAAAAACCAACGAAAAAAAGTTTGTTTACATCGACTTATTTTAACTTACCTATTAACATAAGTTTTGTGAGATTATTTGCTTAAAATAAATTATGAAAATAACTTATAATATTGTTCATAAGGTATTTTCATCTTATTTTCATAAGTTCTCCAAAATAACGAATTTTTATTTATGTGTTTTAATCCAAAGTACAAAACATAACATAATAATACAAATATTATTCATATTTATTTAAATAGATCAGTCTGTTATAGACTTATAAAAAAACCTATGTCTTTTTTATTTAAAAAAAATTTAGTCTGACTGAACCTATGTAAACTAGTCTCATAGACCCCTATTATCGACTTGACCTATTTTCAACCCTAATTTTAATCTACTTTGCTATTAAAATAACAAATAAACTCTCCGCCTCCAAAGAATTCTCCCCACATGTGACTCCTTGTTCTCCAATTAATCTATTTTGCTATGAGAAAGAGGTTCATTTAATTTTGAATTGGAATCTACAAGAAGAACACTCATTTTGTCTCATCTTACTAATTAAAAACTCCTTTACCTGAACACATCGTTTTGTCTTGCTTTGTTTTTTCTCTTAACCATCACATGACAATATTTTGTCAGAACTAAATCATCTTTTCAAGGAGTAACGACGGTGGTCCAATCTATTCAACGTGTACCATACATGGACAAATTTGAACCGACCGATTGAAACCGACCGACCCGTTGTCTTTTTTGTGCAAATGGATCGGGTCGGGTCGGGTGCCGGGTTGATTCGATTGATTAATTTGGATATTATAGGATTGCTTCGGTCGGGCTCGGATGCTAATTTTGAATTCAACGAAAATCGAAACCGACCAAACTTAATTAATATATTTTTTATTTATTTTTATTACTATATGAATGACTAACTATAAAAATGAGATTCATAATGTTGCAGAATACTATTATTTTTATAAATTGATGGTTGCATTGTATACTCCTAAAAATACAAGATATGTAATATAAAATTTTATATATTATTTAGTTTATCGGTTAAAGTATGATAATGATCAAAATTAATGTCAAATAATATTAAAAATATTATTCCGTAATAATAATTTTTATTAAAAAAAATAGTTTTATTCTAAAAATTTAATATATTTTATACAAAAATTAAAAAAATCATTTTTATAAATTTTTTCTAATAAATATCAAACCGATTAAACCGATCCGACTTAACCGCCAAACCGACTTAACCGAATCCGACGAAAACCAAAATTTTATCGGTCGAAATTGGGTCATAAAAATGAAACCGTGGTTTACGTCGGATTTAAGTTTTAGGTCCGAAACCGACCGTAACCGACCGATTGTCCACCCCTACCATTCATATACAACCAGCTATTTAACTTCTAATTCATTATTTTTTTTTATTTGTGGCATTTCCAACATAGTTAATAATCATAATTTAATTCAAGTGTTAAGTTAGTACTCCAAAAAATGATCGTTAAAATCATAATTACAATTGGGTGGCATTGGTATGTTTGTATTTTTCTTTTTTTATCAAAATTTAGACAATTAATCATAACAATAATTACAATGATCTCCAAATAATCATAATAATAATTACAATGATCTCCAAATAATCATAATTTACAATAATCATAATAATAATTACAATGATCTCCAAATAATCATAATTTAGTTCGATTCATATACAATTCATATTTTTTCTATTTCCATAACAATGCTCGTTAAAATCATTATTGAATAAACATAATTTTGTTACCGCGATTAAATCTGATAGAGATAAATAGTGACAGTAATCTAGTTTGAATATGCACCTTGATTATGCACCTTGATGTGAAAACTATGAATCCAAGGTGATTCATCTAGAAAGATAAATGAACATTAAACTAATATAATAATGCATGGATATAACAATAATAACACACTTTTGAAAACTTTTCTAATTAATTAAAAACTTTTAAAATATTTTTCTGTCTTACGATTCATGTACGAGAATGGTATTTACGAATTTAGAGCAGCAACAAATGAATTAGATTAAGGACGAAATTGAATGAACAAATGTTTTTATAAATAATTATGGGTAATTTTTCCCCTCGATTGATAGTCTAACAAAAGAAATACATGACTTAATTTTTAAATGCAAAATGAAATAAAAAGAATGACGTAATTTTAAAAGAAATAAAAATCACACTTCTTAAGGTTCGAAGTGTGCCTCTAAGTTAGTTGTTTTCTCTCAGTTATTTATACTAACCAAGAGAATAGATGATATTCTTTAATAAAAAAATTAAAAATGTGGCTCATTGAGGTGTTACAACTCAATTTTTTGTTGGATAAGGTGAAAGTTTTGTCATAAAATATATTATTTGTTGTAGTGGTAACACAACAAAGAGGGGATAACCTGAGAAGTCCTCTTCATTTGATACATTGTTTTCTTACATTTCATCTTATTTGTAGGAAAATAAAAAACAGGTTATAGGAGGGATCACATAGCAATATTCAAAGAAAAGGATATTCTCCAACATAACAAAAATATCCTTCTTGGCCTCTTGGGAGCCAGCGTCCACCAGCAGACGTGTCTTTATACGTTGCTTTAATTGTTCCTTCAATACTGTGTCGGGAGGGGTAACACCCCCCGACGTAACCTAGAGCCTCGCAAAAGTACACCAGGTACCTCAGGAAGTTGTCCTCTTGAAGTCAAATCTTCCATCTTATAGACATAAGATCCATACTCTGTCAAGAAGTGGCTCTGGCGCCAGAAATTAGCAAATATATTTGAGCATTGGTAGGGCGGCCTAAGATCTATGGAGAAAACTATAGCATAATCCTCTTTGTTGAGAGGGGTGACCATGAAAAATCAATCCTTGAAGTGTTTCACACTATTCGAATAGACGTAAACATCTTGGCACATTGGCAAAGAGATATTAAGTTATAACCTTCGCCGAATCAGATGTGTTATATTGAACTTTGAAGTGATGGAAAAAGAGTGTTAAGGTTGGCACAATCCCCTATATTCACACCAATATTTGAAGACTTTAATGAAAACATGATTCATTGGGTGCAGCTTCGAAGGGGTCGATTAACAAGTGATTAAGAACGTCAACCTCAAACGTATTTAAAAGGTGAAGAAAACCTATCAAAAAGAACAAACACTCATAAATAGAGATGACACATCCATCATACTTATTATACGCCCTCTTATCTTCCTCAGGTATAAGCACTCCCCAGTCCGACTACGACCATAACTCGATCAAAGCTCAATCAAAACCACCCTCAGAGGCAAAGGTAAAGGTTGTGTCCAATGTTTCCTAATCCACCTACATTGAATAATTATCCCCTTTGCCTTATGACACATAGTAGGTGGAATGTCCATTCTAAAGAATAATGTCAACATAGAAAAGAGAAATATGGAGATTAACACTCTGATAGACCATACCAAATAACAGTAGTTCGAGCAACAAAGACATAAAAAACTCACTCCCTAGAAACCTGGCAGAAAAAAGAAGCAAAATCAAGAAAAGGTGTTGGATTTATCTTAAAGAGAGTAGGTTAATTGTCTATGTGTACTGAATGCCACTAAACAAAGATCAAAGATGAGCTTAACTAGAAATCGGAGTAGAAGAGCTTGCAAGAAAGAGCGAAATTGGCAAGAGAAGAAGAAGAACATTTCCAGGTTGTGAATGACAAAAAAGAGAAAAAATGTTGCTTCAAGAACCTTTTATATGTGCCTTAAACATATAGGATTGTAAAATCCATTATGCTCTACAACAAATGAGATTTCATCGAAGATTGTTCAAAGTACTCAAGTACGATAAAGAAGAGGAATCGTCATTAATAATTAGTGTAGGGACAGGCGTCAGAGGTTTCCTATGCAACATTACGTGTTACAAGAATATATTTAATGCAAAAGTTCCCAATGATAGTCGAGTCCCCTTAAGGCTTTTCACTTTCTCAGGCCAAGCAGTTGGGCTAAGGTGTATATAACAAACCCTCACTCTACAAGGAAGGGATAAGAGCTTGGGGGAATTGTTCGGGTCCTCCAATAAGATAAAAAAAGAAAGACCTAAAGGAGAAGCAGAGGAAGAAAACACGGGGAATAGGTGTTCATATATCCTTTCCTAAAGCAGGAAATTACCCTATAAATCATTATCAATTGTATCTATCAATTACATGATTGTTCGTGTTGTACACTGCACTCACGCATACGGTTAAGAACTCTCTCATTATATACGATAAAAAACACGTCATTCTCAATTATTTTAATTCACTCTCATTCTCATATCTTTTTTCATTCTCTCGCTGACTTGGGTGTTGGAGAATATACTCGATAAAAGTATAAATGTGTAACAATCTTTGGTGAATAAGGGTTGTCACAACCTTTAAGGTTGTTGTGGTATTGAGAGTTAGCTCACATGAGGTGAGAAACTTTGTATGTGTGTATTTTCTCTATGTTATTAGTTAGTCCTTATGTATCATGGTATTTATAATCCCTTAGGTCTGTGTTAGATGTCAAACATGCTACATATTTGTATTCAATACTTGGCATTTTTCAATACTTTCTATGTTTAACTTGTTGATTTTAGTGGTGATTTGTTGTAGTTCTTCAAACATTGGAATATACTTGTGGTGCTTGTAATTTGTGTGCTAGTGTGTAGAAATAGGCATGAAAGGATCAAGAAAGTAAGACACAAGGAGTTGGTGCAAGCTGCCATAGAATCAAGAAAGCAAAAGCAGGGTTCGCTAGGCGAATCCTGGCGAAGTCACCAACGAAGGTTCGCCTAGCGAACGGTAGCGAATCTTCCAGCGAGGAAGGCCAGAAAGAGTCAGTAAGAAAAGGGGGTGAAATTCGCGTAGCAAAGTGCCAGCGAGTGTTCACTGCTTTGCTCGCTGGGCGAAGGTGCTGGCGAAGGACCCTTGGCTGAGGCAGAGGCGAAAGGACCCAAAATTTGCTGGGGCGAAGGTTTTGGCAAATGGCTCGCTTAGCGAATGATTTGTTCGCCTAGCGAACCCGCGATTACAATTGGGACGGTTTAAGTTTCTGAGGCACTTAAAGTGCCATTTTTTGATCCATTCGCTAGGCGAGTGATTCCTTCGCTAGGCGAGATCTGCAAAATTTTAGTATCTTATAAATAGATTTTTACTTTTCCTTGAAGGGGGCTCGCAATTTTTCACACAAAAACATAGTTTCTGAACTTTGATCATCCAAGAGTGAATTTTCACATAAAGAAGCTGAGGTCACATCCAATCTTGATTATTCAACTCGGATGTTCTTTCATCTCCTCTTGAAACTTGTCATCCAAGCTACCATAAGAATGAGTAGCTAAACACTTTTGTGTTAAGATTAGATGTAGTTGATCTTGATCATATGTATTTCTTTTAATCTTTTGTATATGAACAAGGTTATTGATCAATATAGATGAAGTTATTTGTTCTTAATGAGGTATGTGTGGGTTGTATCACTCTAGACATAGATTTTACAATTCATGACCTAATATTTTCATCTCTTAAAAACCAAACTCTAGACATAAATTTGGGATTTGTTATTCGCTTTGTGTTGATCTTAAAGGTTATTGTTTCGATTGTTCGTGTGAGACATCATCTAATGGTCTAAACAACGACACTCACGAATTTGGTTTATACATAAACTTATTTGAGAGGATACGCGATTGTATTGGTCAGAAACTAAGTTCATATGCGTGATTAATCGGATATGTGTGAAAAGGATTAGCGAAACCTAATCTTGACATGCTTTTCTAAAATCTTACAAACTCTTTACTACGAATTTACTCTTTGCTACAAATTTATGTTACACAAAACCAAGAACCATTTGAAACTCTTTAACTTAAAACATTGCGACTATTGAACGGCAAGCATCAAAATATCACACAATCCCTGCAGATACGATAAAAACACCCCCCGAAATACTGTTTCAACAAAATGACGCCGTTGCCGGGGATTGTTGTTTGATATTGCAAGCATTGCAATAGTTGTTTTGTTTTAAGCTTGTTAACTTTTTCTTGAGCTTGTTGATTTGTTTAGTTTAGTGTGCAGACTTTGTTTTATGCGAGGGAAGTTACCTGCGGACCAACTTCTGTTCGATCCTGAGATTGAAAGAACCACTCGTAAAATCAATAGCAGAATAAGGTGAAGGAGGCAACTTGCCAAAGAAATATGAGAGCGAGACGGAAGTTCAACTTTGACACAAATTCCACAGTTACTTCCAACTATGGATCCACCACCACCACCACCACTTGCTACCAGACCTTGTACAAACAGTCCAAGACATATAGCACAGTTTGCTCTCAATGCTCATAACGGTCGGCATTCAGAAATGAAGAACGGTATTCTCTCGATTCTATATCAGAGTCCTTTTACTGGTATGGATCATGAGGATCCTTATACACACTTGACGAAGTTCTATGAGATTGCGGGAGCAACTGGTGCACCTGAAGCTGAAGAAGAGTCACTGTTTAAGAGATTATTCCCGCATTCCCTCATTGGGAAGGCCAAGTGTCATACCCTAAATTTTGACCACAAATATTTCCCATCATTGTGCAAATCATCATCACAATATGGATGAACCATCTTGCTTTATTAGTCTCCCCAAAGATGGGTGAACACTTACTACAATCAAAATTAGGGTTTCAAGCCCTCTCAGAGTTCTTAGACAAAGGATAAATCAAGAAATGACATGATCTTTAACTTGTCTAACCTCCCAAACATCTACAATGAATCAAGAGGACTCCCACTTTAAGGATTAAGCACAAGGCTGCTCCCTTCCAGGTGGATCAAGCCTCAAGATCGCCAGTGTCACCAAATTAGGGTTTGGTCGACTAGGGCCTCCAGATGGAAATTTTATTCTGGGCATGAGCCAATGCTTCAAAGCATATCCAAAAATACTCCATGGAACCTCATGGGCCCAAGCATCAAGTCAATTTGACCTCAGGGGATGCATACATAAAAAATTAGGAATTAGGGTTTCTTGACCTAATTCACCCCTAAGTTGACTTTTGGGACAAATCATGAGCCAAGACCTCAAGACATGGTTTGAGGGTCTCCAACATACCACATTGATCCATTTGTAACAATGGATTGATCCAAGAAGCTTGAGCAACAAGTCTCAATTTCATCAGTACCACAATTAGGGTTTCGCGAGAAAAGTCAACTGTAGCTTTGACTTTTGACCAGGACATGCTCCCAAACCCTAGGACATGATTCAATACACCCTATAACACCTATGAAATCAATCTATCAAGTTTGATTTAGGTCAAAGACTTGATTTCATAGAGGATCGCACAGTTTGGAATTCATCTGACAAAAAGTCAACTGTGCACAAAAGTCAACTTTGACTTTTTGAGATTTTTCACAAAAATGGTTTTTTAACCCTAAAATGATGTTAATGTATGATTTGAATCATCATTCATCAAGAAAAATCAAGAAAAGTGGGATAGCTTGTAAAAGGGGTAACCATAAAAACTAAGAAAATTTTCTAAGTTATGAACAAAGTGGCAAGCGTACCAACTTTGGAGGATCATAACTCCTAAACCACAAGGCCATTTCCCCCCATCCAAAGCTATATTTATAGCTCTCATTACCCTCTACAAAAGCTTAGAACTGACCTCCTTCCAAATTCATCATGGATTTTGAGTTATGGAATGATCAAAATCACAAAAAGTAAAATTTCACTTTTTTCCAACACTTAGTCCTCTACAAAAGCTTCATACTGACCTATGTCCAAATTCCTCATGGATTTTGAGTTATGGAGTGATCAAAATCAAGAAAAGTCACTTTGTTCCAACACTTAGTGAAAATTTCACTAAGTCAGAATCTGCCTTCACTTTTTTCCAAATGTAGGGGGATTTTTCACTTGGATCCAAAAGGTATCAAAACCAAATATGATCAAACAGTTGTTGTATCATATGAGGGCTTTTCAAAATGGCCAAGAACATCACCAAATTCCACTTGGGCCATGAGATATGACAATGGCAATATGCCTTGCTGAAAACTACCAAGGCTAGGCAGAATTTTGCATTTTTGCTCGATTTGACAAAATCAGATAATTCCAAGCCTTGTCATCACTTTGGACACATCTGAGGATCAAATTTAAAGGGGATAAACACTGAGCCAAGCCTCCAAAGTCCTTGGAACAAGAAGTAGCATGCCAAACCTAGAAATCCCTAAAAGAGGGATAAGACTCCAATTTTGGATTGAAGCATTTAATGGATGCACCAAGGTGGCATGGACTGACACATTTGCAACTGAATTCAGTCAAGAATGATCCAACAACTAGGGAACCACAGCTCTGTGCTCTAACCTCTATTGACTAGAGGAGACTTGGATTCCTATTGATCAACATTGGCCAAACCTCTGCTGCAGTTGCCATTCACTGTTGATCCCAAAACAAACTTGCTCTACTATAAATAGAGCTCATTTGTGCTCAGTTTGAGTTCACCAAAGCCATCAAACAGATGCTTTCCTCAAAATCCCCCTCTTTAGGCCAAAATGCCTTCTTTAGCAAAGTAACTCAGAGTTTTTGAGTTAGAGAGCATTTCTATCACAACTCATGATCCTAACACCTCATAAACATCATATGTAGGTGATCCAAACCATCAAAAGTGACATGTAACACCAAAATCACAAAGTCACCTCTCAAAACCTCAAAATAGGCCTTTTGTGCATTTTTCAAGCCATGACTTGATTCAGTCACTTTCCAAACCAGATAAAACCTCAAACACACTCCAAATAACATCCTTGAATTGTCCCAAATAGTTTCCCCCATCTGGAACACCATTTGAGAGAGTTGCTATTTTGGCCATTTTAACCCCTTTTGCAAGAAAGGGCCAGTTTGTGTTTTTGTAGGTTCCAACTGATTCCAACCATCCTCAAAGCTTCTAAGGGATCATTTGAGAGTGTCCAAAGCATCCAACCATTTCTGGAACAAGAAGTTTGGCAGATTGCACAGAAAACTCCAAAAGCTCAAAAAGAGGTAAGCATCATGACTTGAACTTTCCAAAATATGCATTGCTTTGAAGTCCACTGATCATACACACCTCATACATGTTATATATGTTATGTTTGAACTAATTCATCATGTAATTCATGCATGTATCAAAGTGTAGCATAGAAAATGCAATTATAGGCCTTTTTCAAAACCACTATCGGATTTTGAGGCCTTGTGAAATTCTAGGCCAGATGCATATAAATTTTGTCTCAAACCATGGAGAAATGAGAAAGTTATGACCTTCACGTTTCTGACCCAAAACTTGCCTTGCCTTGGGCCAGGCCAAAACACAAGGCAAACCTTGTATATTTGTGTTTGTGTTTCAAACAATGGATGTATCACCACCCCAGTGGTAAGGCGCGCGCCCTATAACCTTGAGGTCGTGGGTTCAAACCCTACCCATGCCATTTTGTGTTTTATCACATTTTTCTATTTTTTCCAATATTTTCATGTTTTATTAATTAATTGGAAAATTAATAACTCTTTCAATTTTAATCATTTTTTATTGGTTCTTTTTGCAAAAAATCACAAAAATGTTGAAATATTTTATTCCACAAAAAAATTAAGTTTATATTATTTATTTAATATAATTAGTATTTTTGTGGATAAATTCCTTTTTAATGTTTTTAAACATTTTAAAAGTGAATATTTACTTTGAAAATCAAAACCAAGTGAGTTTTAATTCATCTTGTGATTAATCCCTCATTTCTCAAACCTTAAACAAAAATCACAAATGGTTTATTCAAACTTATTTGGTATTTTATTTGATTTTCTTTAAATATTTACTTTTAAAGAATAACAAATTAGGGTTTCTTTGATTTTCACCCTCATCAAACAATTTCAAACACTTTTGGGCCTCTAATAGAGTGTAAGACCCAATCCTTTGTAAATAAAAACCTATTTTTGGGCCTCACTTATTGTATAAGTCCCGTTGTATTTCAAAAAGTTCGACGCGATCATCGTCCGTTGAAAAGCAAACCCTGGGCCTCTCCTCGAGCTATAAGACCCATTCAAAATAAATCGTTTGGGCCTCTATTAGAGTGTAAGACCTAACCCCCTTTGAAAACCAAAACTTTTTGGGCCTCAATGCATTGTATAAGACCCACCGCGTTTTCAAAAATCTCGGCGCGATCGCCATTTTCAAACAAATGACCCTGGGCCTCTCCTTGAGCTGTAAGCCCCACCACTTGTACAAAAATAAATCTTTTGGGCCTCTATTAGAGTGTAAAACCCAATCCCCTTTTAACCAAAACTTTTTGGGCCTCAGGCATTGTATAAGTCCCCCTGCGTTAAAAGAAAACCTCGGCGCGATCGCTAATAAAAAACCAATCATCTGGGCCTACCCTCGTGTTGTAAGCCCCATTCTTTTTCTTTAAACACATGGGCCTCTTGAGAGAGTGTAATACCTACCCCCTTGTACAGAAAACCTTTCTCGGGCCTCAGTCACTTGTATAAGTCCCTTTGTACAAAACGACAGTGCGATCACTGATAAACCTTGGGCCTCTCCTTGAGCTGTAAGCCCCAACATCTTTTCAAAATACTTTCTCCTTTAGATTTTGAATATATTGTTGTTTTAAATCTTTCTTTGTTGAACAACTAACCAAACAACATGGAAGCTCTACAACCGAGTAAGTGTTTATATGCTTTATTTATCCGCTTTCATATACTTATAACTGTATTGTGGGGCTGTTTTATTGTAAGTCTTCTTTCATAAACTCATATCAACTGTGTAATACTAGTATAGATATTTAGAGTTTCCCCGGCAACTACGTCTAGCACTAAGCCCTGTTGATCACTCTTAAATAGACAAAACTAGATCCCCATAGGATTACCAGATACATTCTTCCCTCCTCTTGGGGTTAAACAATATGGAGATGTGAAAGGCAGATTCTTTTTGAACCCTTTCTCAGACTGTCACCTTTAGAAGTTGTCAAAGAGACTCTACTCCCTAGAGATGATCTTTTCTCCGTGAATGGCATCTCTTGAGTTTCTTCCAAATTCTCGGACTTTCATGGCTTGATCTATTCTCTGTGAATAGCCTGTCTTGAATTTCTCGGGGTTTGGGGACCCACATGCTTCCTAAAAGCATCCCCACCTCCTCTTGGGCGTTGTACAAGGACCCTACGACTTCTTAGAAGTATTCACAAGCCTCCTCTTAGGCTTCGTATAAGGATTCTTCCTTCGGGAAGAGAGCCTCCTCTTGGGCTTCGTAAAACTTGTCCCTCGGCTTCTTAAAAGTTTCCAGCCTCCTCTTGGGCTTCGTACAAATTGTCCCGACGACCTCCTAGAGGTATAGGAACAGAAATTAGTCATCTTAATAGAACAGTCTTTCAAAGAGTCTAGATCTTTCTATCGTGAACATACTACTACTGTTTCTTTAAGCATAGTTCAAAAGATAAAACTCTAGACTTGGACAGTCTAATCTCCTTGAACCTCGAAGGCATTCTCAAGTAGGGAAAAACACCAGTAGACTCGGACAGTCTCCAATCCCCTCTGGATTTCCCATTTCCTTAAAGAACAGGAAATAAACCCTGATCCTCTGATCAATCCCAAAGCATAGCCTTACCTTTAATCAGTCTCTTTATAAGAACTGATTTTCTCTTTTAACCAACCTACTGGACCTGTCACTCAACTGAAACATCAATCCTTTTAGCCTATATCTCGAGCTTCGTACGAGATACCAAAAGACTCTCTTGTTGAGTCAATAATCCTTTTAGCCTCCATCCCGGGCTTCGTACGAGATACAAAATCACTCTCTTGTTGAGTATAAAAGACCTCACTTGTTGAGTCAACTCCTTTTAGCCTCCATCTCGGGCTTCGTACAAGATACAAAATCACTCTCTTGTTAAGTATAAAAGACTCTCTTGTTGAGTCAATCATCCTTTTAGCCTCCACCTCGGGCTTCGTACGAGATACAAAACACTCCCTTGTTGAGTTTAAAAGACTCTATTGTTGAGTCAACCTTTAGCCTCCGTCTTGGGTTTCGTACAAGACACATCTAAAAAGCACTCTCTTGTTGAGTCAACTCCTTTTAGCCTCCCTCTCGGGCTTCGTACGAGACACAAAATCATCCTCTTGTTAGGTCAATAGCCTCCTCTTAGGCTTTGTATAAGAAAAACCCCGGTTGAGTCAATCAATCTTTTAGCATCAAAACTGTGCCTCTTTCACAGGATACAAACATCAACAACTCCTTCCATCTAATTGCTGTAAGCGACAAGCCTCTAGATTATTTACATCCACGCCACTGTCCCTCTTTTAGCATGAGAAATTCCTAAGGAAAGATAGCATTGCTCTACACTGAGTTAAAGTCTTCTCCTTCAGGTTAAACCCCCTATAAAGGAAATTATGGCATTGCTAGGATTCGCTTATCCCGGTTAAAGTAATCATCCTTTATAGTCAGTCACCCAACAGTTGTGACAAACAGACCCCCTTTAGAGATGACAAATTCTCTCTAAAGACAACACCTTTTTAGCTTCACATCTTGGGCTTCGAACAAGATACAAATAGACCCTTCAGCTTCACATCTTGGGCTTTGAACAAGATATAAACCACCTTTTCAGGTTCACGTCTTGGGCTTTGAACAAAACACAAAAACACCATTTCCTCCCATAGAATAGGAGGAACTACGATCGCTCTGATTTCCCTATTTCGGTAAACGGGAATACGTAGGCATAAGATTGAAAGAAAAATCTTAGCGAGCACACTAATCAAAAAAACCCAAAATCCCATACCTCCATCAATCAAACGAAAAGCATCAGTCTTAAACCTCCCACCAATCGCCCAGACACTATTTTGACAAAATAACTTAAGAGAGACCCACAATCTAAATCGCATCTGTAAACCAACAGTCATCTGTTTAAACTCAGTATGCAAGCAGGGTTAATTCGAGGCATCTATTTCCCTTCCTTCATCATCTTCAATAGGATAAAAATGAATCGAACTGTAGTACCCCAAAGCAATAGTGCTTCGCAACCACGTCCAAAATTCGCGCTACCCCAAGGAATGGTATCTTGACCAATCGACGACAATAATGACGGATTGGAATGTACTTGAGGAAAATTTGTTGGAACGATTCTTTCCACATAATCGTTTCATGGCGGCAAAGACTGCAATAACAGTTTTCACCCAAGGTGCAAATGAATCTCTCAACGAAGCGTGGGAGAGATTCAAATCTATGTTGAGAAAATGCAAGGGGCATGGTTTTGATGAACTATCTCAAATTCATATTTTTCGGAATGGACTCCAGTTAGTGCAGAAAATATTGTTGGATGCCACCGCGGTTGGATCTTTGATGAGCAAGAGTGCCGAAGAAGCCATTGCCATAATTGACAAGATGGCTTTAAATGACCATCAAGGAAGCCATAACCGTGGCCCTTCTCAAAGGACTCCGGGAGTTTTGGAATTGGGAACCAATGATGCTATACTTGCTCAAAACAAGTTATTATCCCAACAAGTCGAGTTGTTCACGAAACAAATGTCTAAACTTCCTCAACAACTCAAGGAGATTCATGACTCCTCAAGCAAAAATGTGCAAGTCTTAGTATGTGAACTGTGTAGAGGAGATCATCTTACCGGATATTGTCCTCCGGTTGTGGAGGAGGTGAACTATGCGGGAAACCAAAATCAAGGATACCAACCCCGACCTCCTTATCAACAAGGCAACCAAGGTTACCAACAAAGAGGTAATCAAGATTATCAACAACCGTGGAGACCGCAAGAAGCCGAACCGTCAAACCGTCAGCAATACCAAAATTACACTCAACCTCCGCAAGCTCCCATTAGAAATACAAAGATGGAAGACACTCTCACGCAATTTATGCAAATATCAATGTCAAATAAGAAGAATACCGATGCGGCCATAAGGAATCTTGAAACGCAAGTCGGACAATTATCAAAACAATAGGCCGACCAACAAAAAGGAAACTTTACGGCGAATACTCTACCAAATCCTAAAGAGCATTGTAAGGCTATTCTTACAAGAAGTGAAAGAGAGATTGACATGGGTGTAGGTGAAGTTGTAGTGGAGGAGGAGGTTGTAGTTGAAAAAGAAAAAGATAGTGATGAGATTGAAGTAGAAAAAAATGTTAAGGGTGGTTTAGTTGAAAATGAAATGAGAAAAAGCGAGGAAGAAGAAAAAAGAAAGAGAGAAGAAAAATTGAAAAAAACTAGGAAGGGGAAGGAACCGTTGAATAATATTCTGATCAAACATTTACCATATCCTCATGCTCCTTCAAAGAAAAATAGTGCGAGGCACTATGCTCGGTTTATGGATATTTTCAAACAATTGCAAATAAACATTCCATTTTCTGAAGCTTTGGAGCAAATGCCGAAATATGCGAAATTTATGAAGGATATTCTCACAAAAAAGAAGAGGTATACGGATCAAGAGACTATCATGATGGATGCTAGTTGTAGCGCTATCATTCAATGTACTCTCCCGAGGAAAGAAAGTGATTCGGGACGAGTCACCTTGCCGGTTACTATAGGTAATATCTATGTGGGCAACGGGTTGATTGATTTGGGCTCTAGTATCAATTTGATACCTTTGTCGACTGTGAAACGGTTAGGACACATGGAATTAAGATCCACTCAAATGACATTGCAACTCGCCGACAAATCCACTACACATCCTCACGGTGTAGCAGAAGATGTATTGGTTAAAGTGGACAAATTCTTATTTCCTATTGATTTCGTGGCAATTGAAATGGAGGAAGATGAAGACGTTCCATTGATTCTTGGACGACTGTTTATGAAAACTGCTAGAATGGAAATTGATATGGACGACGGTCTTATGAAGGTTAGAGTCCAAGATAAGGAGGTATGTTTCAATCTATTTGAGGCCATGAAACACAAGAATGACAAAAGTGACTGTTTTATAATAGACGCAACAGAAGAGGCGATTATGGATGTCACAAAGCAAGTTCAGGTAGTGTCCCTTTTGCAAAGAGCTCTTGATGATTCCTTTGAAGTATTCTCCGATGAAGAAGAAAGAGCACTTGAAGAGTGTTTAAAGGAACTTGAATCTTTAGAGGAGTTGCAACCTTGGGAGTATGAAGAGGAAGTGTTAAAAAAGGAAGTGTGTGATGCGAAATCTCAACTTGAATTTAAGGTGTTGCCTTCCAATTTGAAATATACTTTTCTTGATGACGGTTGTAACAAACCGATTATCATTAGCAACATTTTATCTACCAATGAGGAAAACCGCTTAATTCAAGTTTTGAAGAAAAATCAAGAAGCAATGGGATTGACTTTTTCCGATCTTAAAGGCATAAGTCCCTCTTATTGCATGCATCGCATATTCATGGAAGAGGATTTCAAACCGATCGCTTAACCGCAACGCCGTTTGAATCAAAGGATGAAAGAAGTAGTGAGAAAAGAGGTTTTCAAGCTCTTAGATGCCGGTATGATTTACCCGATTTTCGATAGTCCTTGGGTAAGTCCGGTCCACGTTGTGCCTAAAAAAGGAGGAATGACTGTGATTCGAAATGAAAAAAAATGAGTTGATTTCGACAAAAACAGTGACGGATTGGAGGATGTGTATAGATTATAGGAGGCTAAACACCGCTACAAGAAAATACCATTTTCCACTGTCGTTTATGGACCAAATGTTAGAGAGATTGTCTGGCCAACAATTCTATTGCTTTTTGGATGGTTATTCCAGGTATAACAAAATTTCGGTGGACCCGGATGACCATGAGAAGACGGCATTCACTTGTCCTTTTGGGATTTTTGCCTACCAAAAGATGCCGTTTGGTTTGTTCAACGCACCGACAATGTTTCAACGTTGTGTTCAAGCAATTTTCTCCGATTTTATTGAAAAACCGATGGAGGTTTTCATGGACGACTTCTCCATTTTCGGAGCGTCTTTTGATCTTTGTTTGAGAAATTTGGAGGTCGTTCTTGAACGGTGTGTTGAGACGAATTTGGTATTGAATTGGGAGAAGTGCAATTTTATGGTTACGGAGGGGATAGTGCTTGGCCACAAAGTCTCCTCCAAAGGTCTTGAGGTTGATCAAGCAAAAATTAAAGTGATTGAAAAGTTGCCTCCTCCAACTAATGTCAAAGGCATCCGAAGTTTTCTCGGACATGCGGGGTTTTATCGGAGGTTCATCAAGGATTTCGCGAAGATTTCAAAGACTTTGAGCAATTTGCTCAATAAAGATAAGTCCTTTGATTTTGATGAATCTTGCATGTTTGCTTTTAATGTTTTAAAGAAAAGTTTGACTACCTCACCCATAATCGTCGCACCTAATTGGAAAATAGATTTTAAACTCATGTGTGATGCGAGCGATTATGCGGTGGGTGCAGTTTTGGGTCAACGGAAATTTTTTTTTTCATGCTATACACTATGCGAGCAAAGTTTTAAACGAAGCTCAAATAAACTATGCAACAACTGAAAAAGAGTTGCTTGCGATAGTGTATGCATTGGAAAAATTTCATTCCTATTTGATTGGTTCGCGAGTTGTCATTTACACGGATCACACGGCGATTAAATATTTGCTCACCAAGCCCGATTCTAAACAAAGGCTATTTCGTTGGATCCTCTTGTTGCAAGAATTTGATTTAGAAATTCGTGACAAGAAAGGATCCGAGAATTTGGTGGCGGATCACTTGTCTCGCCTTGTGAATGTAGACGTGACCAAAAAGGAATTAGAGGTTAAAGAGGAATTTTCGGATGAAAAATTGTTTATGGTGCAAGTTAGACCATGGTTCGCCGACATGGCTAATCACAAAGCCGCCGGATTAATACCAGATGGTCTAACTCACCATCAAAAAAATAAATTTTTGTCGGACGCCAAGTCTTTTGTTTGAGATGAACCATATTTGTTTAAGCTTGGTGTCGACAACCTTTTGCGAAGATGTGTGTCAATGAATGAAGCCACTAACATACTTTGGAATTGTCATAACTCTCCGTATGGAGGACATTTTAACGGGTTAAGAACGACAACGAAAGTCCTTTAATCGGGCTTTTATTGGCCTTCATTATTCAAAGATTCGCATACGCATGCCCAAAGTTGTGACAAGTGTCAGATTAGTGGGGGAATTTCAAAGTGGCATGAAATGCCTTTACAAAACATGTTGGAAATTGAAGTGTTTGATTGTTGGGGAATTGACTTTGTTGGACCTTTTCCATCTTTATTTTCCAACGAGTATATTTTGGTCGCAGTTGATTACGTTTCCAAATGGGTAGAGGCAATAGCATGTGCTAATGCCGACGGAAAAACTGTGATAAATTTTTTGAAAAGAAACATTTTTGCTCGATTTGGTACTCCGCGAGTGTTGATAAGTGATGGAGGATCCCACTTTTGCAACACTCAGCTTGAAAATGCCTTGGAGCAATATGGTGTTATGCACAAAGTTGTAACACCATATCATCCTCAGGCCAATGGGCAAGCGGAGGTGTCGAACTGGGAAATTAAAAGAATTTTGGAAAAAACGGTGTCATCTTTAAGGATGGATTGGTCGAATAAGCTAGACGATGCTTTGTGGGCTTATCGGACGGCTTTTAAAGCTTCGATTGGTCTCACACCTTTTAAAATGGTCTATGGTAAGAATTGTCATTTACCGGTCGAGGTGGAGCATAAGGCATTTTGAGCCTTGAAATTTTTGAATTTTGAGCCAACTTTGATCGGTGATAGAAGAAAAATGCAATTGCATGAATTGGATGAATTGCGTCTCCAAGCATATGATTCCAATAAGCTTTACAAAGATCCAGTCAAAACTTACCATGACAAGAAAATAATGATCAAACAGTTTGAAGTAGGGCAGCTGGTCCTAATCTTCAATTCTCGATTAAAATTGTTCCCAGGTAAATTGAAATCAAAGTGGTCTGGCCCATTTCGGATTCGGGAGATTAAGTCATATAGGGCAATAGTCATTGAAGATGCAAAGACAAAAGAGAGTTGGACAGTTAATGGTCAGAGGTTGAAAATTTATCTAGGAGGTGATTTCAAGCGGAATCCTGCCGTTGTTCCTTTTTGTGACCCTTGAGGTTACATTGCACCGTCGAGCTTAGCCGACGTTAAACAAGCGCTTGTTGAGAGGCACCCCAACATTGTAAGTATTTCCTGTTTTGTTTACTGATTTTAAGTATTTGTTGAAGTTTTGAAGTATTGGGAAATGTGGTAAAGTGCAAAAAAATTTGAAAAAATTCTGTCATGTTCGCTGGCGTTCGCCTAGCGAGCCTGGGGCGAGCATTCGCTGGCTCCTTCGCTTAGCGAACCCAGCGAGACAGGTCATGTTGTTTTGCCACATCAGAAAAAAAAAGTGTAAATTTTGGGTGGGCCAGCCATTTGGGCCCATGACCCAACTCGTGTCTGAGTGTTTTGAGTGGGAAACCCTAGTTTCCTTGTTCACTCTTTGCCTCTCCAAGATTTTTCAAAAATTTTCTCTCCTCTCAAGAACACTTAGCACGAATTGTCTCTGCAAGCATTTCACCTAGTTCCTCCTTTTTCACTTGCAAAATTCAGGTTTGAACATCCTTTTCATTTTTTATTTCTGTTTGACAATAGTTTAGGGAATGGATTGGATTTTAGATGTAAATCATTTAGGTTTTCGAAGTGCATGTACCTCTGTTCATAATGTTTATGTGTTGCATGTTGTAAATTAATCAAGCATTATGAATAGGGTTCTGGTTTAAAAGTGAGGTTGTTGTTGGACTGGTTGTTTGATATTGTTTTTCTGCCTATTCGTGGGTTCGCTGCCGTGTTCGCTTAGTGAACCTGGGGCGAATGTTCGCCAGCCTTTTCCTAGCGACCCCTGGAGCGAACAAAGCCGAATTTAATTATTTTTTTATGAAGTTTGAATCTCTTGCTGTGTTGGCTCTTATCACTAATGTGTTGGTTTGCTGTTGTTGTGTTTTATTGGTTGTTTTGTGCAGATGGCAACTAATCCTGCAAAGAAAAGGAAAGCCATAACTTCGCGACAGGTACCAATCCAGTTCGATGACGCTAGATTCAGAGGAGCCAAGCAGGCTGCATGTTACGAGACCTTGGAAAAGAGACATATTTTGGCAGAGAAGAGGTTTAATCTAAGTGACTGTGGAAGTTATAGATCGGTGGATGCACTTTTGGCAGCAAAGAAGTGGGGTCGCTTAATGACACCTCTTGATGGGTATAACGCGGAGATTGTCCGTGAATTTTATGCAAATGCACTCCCCGAAGATGGGGAGCTCTTTAGTTGGATGTCTCTAGTGAGGGGGACTGTGGTGAGGTTTGATAGGAGGACTATTAACATGGTTCTTGGTGATCCGTTGCCGTTAGTAGGTACTCAGTTGGATGTTTATCATAGAGATATTCATCTTCATCGTGACATTCTGAGGATGACCAGTGATCTGCTCGTTCCGGGTAAAGATGTGGAAGTCAACCCATCCAGGGTTGCGATTAGATACCGGAGAGGGGATATGCAACCCTTGGCCCAACTCATTTTACTTTTTGTGCTCACAAACATCAAGCCAAGGTCGCATCATAGCACCATCCCTATACAATTGGCCCACCTTGTTCATAGCATTCTTACGAATGTAGAGATTGACGTGGCTCGCATTATTACTGATGAGATCAAGGCCATTGTTCTGAGTGGTCTTGGAGGTACTGCTGCTCGGGCGAATGCCCCGCTTGCTTTCCCGTGTCTCATAATGTCGCTGTGTGCTCATGCTAGGGTTGATATACTCGCACGCCGACAAGTCACAATTCCTTCAGCTATAGATGATTGTTAAATGGACAAATTTTGTAAGCCCAGAGGGGCAATTGGTGAGACATCTGGTGCTGGTGTTGATGCTAGCACTGGGGGTGGTGAAGCTGCTGGTTCGGGGTCTCATGCTTTTTATCCTTTTCAGCAGGAAATCTGTCAATACAACTGGGATTGGATGACGGCTTCTCAGTGCGCCATGACTGACCTTCATGATTCTATGCAGGTTCTTCAGTTGCAGATTTACGATCCTGCCGGTGAGAATTCTTTGATGTCTAGGGAGCAGTTCCTGACACATGCTGGTTGGCCTGAGGCCAGGCCAGTACTCGGAGGGGAGGAGGATGCGGCTGATGATGTTGCTGAGGAGGTTGATGATGATGAGGAGGACTGGTTCGGCCCGTGGTTCTGAGGAGGAGGATATCGAGTTGTCCGAGGAGGACTGATTTTGGAGTTCAGATTTTGTACTTCCTTTGTGCTACAAATTGAAGTTTTATCATGTTTTATGACTTTTGTTTTATTTCAGTTTAGTATTGATGTACTTTATCCACTGTGTTGGATTATTTTGGGTTGTATGATGTATTTGTACCCTTGGTGGTATTTTTCTTTGACTTTTTAGGTGTGTTTACACCATTACATTCCTATTATCATTAGTATTATGTTTGAATTAAATGTTGTTTTATGTTAACTTTAGTTTAGATTTTTTTTAGTAATGGTTGAATGGTGCTTGTGAATATTTAATGTTTCCTTCTTTTGTTGATGAAACTTGGGGAATTTTAGGTTGGTGATTCTTGATCTTAAAAGAAGATTCTTCCAAGTTAGATGGCGATGATAGTAATTTAAGCATGATATTGTCGGCAAGGTACATAGTAACCTAGTTCTATAATTTTGAATGTGTTAGAATTTGTGTCTTTGTACAAATGAAAATTGTGTTTCTTGTTACAACTTTATTGTTTGCTTATGTCATTTAGGTCCAAAAATCACAAAAGTGAGAAACCTCCAGGTTATACTATATGCTTTGGATTGATGATAGATTTTGTTTTATACTTTTAATTCATGCTTTATCTTGTGATTCTTGTGATTTTGTGGAAGTATTAGAAAGGATCAAGGCACTTGTTAATATTGAGCACAACCATTTCCAGACAGTAATTTACCCGTGAGTAGCGAGAATTTGTTAGCCCTTTTGTGCCTAAATTGTTTAGATCTCTTTTAGTGATGAACTTTGTGTTGTACATATTTTGAAAATCAAGTTCATCATTGAATTTTTGTGAGCTTCTAAAATTTTTCTTCTTGAACCTTGGAACTTTTATTTTAATTGACTTCCTTGCCTTAAAAAGCAAGGAACGTTCATGTAAGGCTGAGTCGAAAATAAGTTGGGGAGAATGAAAAAGAAGATTGGTGAATTACTCAAAATTGTGAAAACATTTAAGCAAGCATGAAAAGAAAAGAGTATGTGAATATTTGTGTACAAAAGAGAAAAATAATGCTTGCTTGAATGTGAAAAATAGATTCAATAATTGTGCAAGGAAGTTTGAGAAGGTGTGATAAAGGAAAAAAGTGGTGAATGAAGTTGAGGTGTTATGAATACCTTGTAGTGTGAATGTTCTTTTGCATCGACAATTTCGATTCAATGACCGTTAGAAATGTCCCTTTATTGTTAACCCGACCAAGCTACAACCTTGAAGCCCTTTGTGATCTTTTGCTTCCATGATTTCTTTTGTGATCATTTAGATATTGTATGGATTGCTTAGTATTTACATCATTTGTCCTTTGAGTGAAATTTTCCCGTGCTTGTATGCGCGTTTTCCTTCAATCCTTTTTCGAAGAGGAGTGTTAGAATGACATGTGCATGATGATTTAGTTGTTTCTTGAAACATCGTTTGAAAGTTGTTTAAGAGTCAAGTTCTTTTACATTGTCAATTCTAGGAGTGTGCAATTCTTGCCTTTTGTAATTGTTGTTTATTTGAGCCGTTTATCTTGTCTTGGTTGAATTTTATACTCGAGCAAATCCTCTTGTTTTCAATGAGAGGCATACTTTGCTTGAGGACAAACAAAGAGTTAGTTGGGGAGAGTTTGTTAGATGTCAAATATGCTACATATTTGTATTCAATACTTGGCATTTTTCAATACTTTCTATGTTTAACTTGTTGATTTTAGTGGTGATTTGTTGTAGTTCTTCAAACATTGGAATATACTTGTGGTGCTTGTAATTTGTGTGCTAGTGTGCAGAAATAGGCATGATAGGATCAAGATAGTAAGACACAAGGAGTTGGTGCAAGCTGCCATAGAATCAAGAAAGCAACAACAGGGTTCGCTAGGCGAATCCTGGCAATGTCACCAGCGAAGGTTCGCCTAGCGAACGGTAGCGAATCTTCCAGCGAGGAGGGCCAGAAAGAGTCAGTAGGAAAAGGGGGTAAAATTCGTGTAGCAAAGTGCTAGCGAGTGTTCGCTGCTTTACTCGCTGGGCGAAGGTGCTGGCGAAGGACCCTTGGCTGAGGCAGAGGCGAAAGGGCCCAAAATTCGCTGGGGCGAAGGTTTTGGCGAATGGCTCGCTTAGCGAATGATTTGTTCGCCTAGCGAACTTGCGATTACAATTGGGGCGGTTTAAGTTTCTGAGGCACTTAAAGTGCCATTTTTTGATCCATTCGCTAGGCGAGTGATTCCATCGCTAGGCGAGATCTGCAGAATTTTAGTATCTGATAAATAGATTTTTACTTTTCTTTGAAGGGGGACTTGCTATTTTTCACACAAAAACATAGTTTCTAAACTTTGATCATCCAAGAGTAAATTTTCACATAGAGAAGCTGAGGTCACATCAAATCTTGATTATTCAGCTCGGATGTTCTTTCATCTCCTCTTAAAACTTGTCATCCAAGCTACCATGAGAATGAGTAGCTAAACACTCTTGTGTTAAGGTTAGATGTAGTTGATCTTGATCATATGTATTTCTTTTGATCTTTTGTATATGAACAAGGTTATCGATCAATATAGATGAAGTTATTTGTTCTTAATGTGGTATGTGTGGGTTGTATCACTCTAGACATAGATTTTACAATTCATGACCTAATATTTTCATCTCTTAAAAACCAAACTCTAGACATAGATTTGGGATTTGTTATTCGCTTTGTGTTGATCTTAAAGGTTGTTGTTTCGATTGTTAGCGTGAGACATCATCTAACATTCTAAAAAATGACACTCAAGAATTTACTTTAGACATAAACTTATTCGAGAGGATACGCGATTCTATTGGTCGGAAACAAAGTTCATATGCGTGATTAATCGGATATGTGTGAAAAGGATTAGCGAAACCTAATCTTGACATGCTTTTCTAAAACCTTACAAACTCTTTGCTACAAATTTACTCTTTGCTACAAATTTATGTTACACAAAACCAAGAACCATTTGAAGCTCTTTAACTTAAAACGTTGCGACTATTGAACGACAAGCATCAAAATATCGCACGATCCCTGCGGATATGATAAAAACACCCCCCAAAATACCGTTTCAACAAAATGGCGTCGTTGCCGGGGATTGTTGTTTGATATTGCAAGCATTGCAATATTTGTTTTGTTTTAAGCTTGTTAACTTTTTCTTAAGCTTGTTGATTTGTTTGGTTTAGTGTGCAGACTTTGTTTTATGCGAGGGAAGTTACTGCGGACCAACTTCTGTTTGATCCTGAGATTGAAATAACCACTCGTAAAATCAATAGCAGAATAAGGCAAAGGAGGCAACTTGCCAAAGAAAGACGAGAGTGAGACGGAAGTTCAACTTCGACGCAAATTCTACAGTTACTTCCAACTATGGATCCACCGCCACCACCACCACCACCTGCTACTAGACCTTTTATAAACAGTCCAAGACATAATGCACAGTTTGCTTGCAATGCTCATAACGATCGTCATTCAGAAATGAAGACTGGTATTCTCTCGCCTCTATATCAGAGTCCTTTTACTGGTATGGATCATGAGGATCCTTATACACACTTGACGAAGTTCTATGAGATTGCGGGAGCAACTGGTGCACCTGAAGCTGAAGAAGAGTCACTGTTTAAGAGACTATTCCCACATTCACTCATTGGGAAGGCCAAGGAATGGTATCTTGACTAATCGATGACAATAATGACAGATTGGAATGTACTTGAGGAAAAATTTTTGGAACGATTCTTTCCACATAATCGTTTCATGGAGGCAAAGACCGCAATAGCAGTTTTCACCCAAGGTGCAAACGAATCTCTCAACGAAGCGTGGGAGAGATTCAAATCTATGTTGAGAAAATGCAAGGGGCATGATTTTGATGAACTGTCTCAAATTCATATTTTTCGGAATGGACTCCAGTTAGTACAGAAAACATTGTTGGATGCCACCGCGGGTGGATCTTTTATGACAAGATGGCTTTAAATGACCATCAGGGAAGCCATAACCGTGGCCCTTCTCAAAGGACTCCGGGAGTTTTGGAATTGGGAACCAATGATGCTATACTTGCTCAAAACAAGTTATTATCCCAACAAGTCGAGTTGTTAACGAAACAAATGTCTAAACTTCCTCAACAACTCAAGGAGATTCATGACTCCTCAAGCAAAAATGTGCAAGTCTTAGTATGTGAACTGTGTAGAGGAGATCATCTTACCGGATATTGTCCTCCGGTTGTGGAGGAGGTGACTATGCGGGAAACCAAAATCAAGGATACCAACCCCGACCTCCTTATCAACAAGGCAACCAAGGTTACCAACAAAGAGGTAATCAAGGTTATCAACAACCATGGAGACCGCAAGAAGTCGGACCGTCAAACCGTCAACAATACCAAAATTACACTCAACCTCCGCAAGCTCCCATTGGAAATACAAAGATGGAAGACACTCTCACACAATTTATGCAAATGTCAATGTCAAATCAGAAGAATACCGATGCGGCCATAAGGAATCTTGAAACGCAAGTCGGACAATTATCAAAACAATTGGCCGACCAACAAAAAGGAAACTTTACGGCGAATACTCTACCAAATCCTAAAGAGCATTGTAAGGCTATTCTTACAAGAAGTGGAAGAGAGATTCACATGGGTGTAGGTGAAGTTGTAGTGGAGGAGGAGGTTGTAGTTGAAAAAGAAAAAGATAGTGATGAGATTGAAGTAGAAAAAAATGTTGAGGGTGATTTAGTTGAAAATGAAATGAGAAAAAGTGAGGAAGAAGAAAAAAGAAAGAGAGAAGAAAAATTGAAAAAAACTAGGAAGGGGAAGGAACCGTTGAATAATATTCTGATCCAACATTTACCATATCCTCATGCTCCTTCAAAGAAAGATAGTGCGAGGCACCATGCTCGGTTTATGGATATTTTCAAACAATTGCAAATAAACATTCCATTTTCCGAAGCTTTGGAGCAAATGCCGAAATATGCGAAATTTATGAAGGATATTCTCACAAAAAAGAAGAGGTATACGGATCAAGAGACTATCATGGTGGATGCTAGTTATAGCGCTATCATTCAGCGTACTCTCCCGAGGAAAGAAAGTGATCCGAGACGAGTCACCTTGCCAGTTACTATAGGTAATATCTATGTGGGCAACGGGTTGATTGATTTGGGCTCTAGTATCAATTTGATACCTTTGTCAATTGTGAAACGGTTAGGACACATGGAATTGAGATCCACTCAAATGACATTGCAACTCGCCGATAAATTCCCTACACATCCTCACGGTGTAGCGGAAGATGTATTGGTTAAAGTGGACAAATTCTTATTTCCTATTGATTTCGTGGTAATTGAAATGGAGGAAGATGAAGACACTCCATTGATTCTTGGAAGACCGTTTATGAAAACTGCTAGAATGGCAATTGATATGGACAATGGTCTTATGAAGGTTAGAGTCCAAGATGAGGAGGTATGTTTCAATCTATTTGAGGCCATGAAACACAAGAATGACAAAAGTGATTGTTTTAGAATAGACGCAACGGAAGAGGCGATTATGGATGTCACAAAGCAATTTCAGGTAGTGTCCCCTTTGCAAAGAGCTCTTAATGATTCCTTTGAAGTATTCTCTGATGAAGAAGAAAGAGCACTTGAAGAGTGTTTAAAGGAACTGGAATCTTTAGAGGAGCTGCAACCTTGGGAGTGTGAAGAGGAAGTGTTAAAAAAGGAAGTGTGTGATGCGAAATCTCAACTTGAATTGAAGGTGTTGCCTTCCAATTTGAAATATGCTTTTCTTGATGACGGATGTAACAAACCGGTTATCATTAGCAACATTTTATCTACCAATGAGAAAAATCAGTTAATTCAAGTTTTGAAGAAAAATCAAGAAGCAATGGGATGGACTCTTTCCGATCTTAAAGACATAAGTCCCTCTTATTGCATGCATCACATATTCATGGAAGAGGATTTCAAACCGGTCGCTCAACCGCAACGCCATTTGAATCCAACGATGAAAGAAGTAGTGAGAAAAGAGGTTGTCAAGCTCTTGGATGCCGGTATGATTTACCTGATTTCCGATAGTCCTTGGGTAAGTCCGGTCCACGTTGTGCCTAAAAAAGGAGGAATGGTCGTGATCCGAAATGAAAAAAATGAGTTGATTCTGACAAAAATGGTGACGGGTTGGAGGATGTGTATAGATTATATAAGGCTAAACACCGCTACAAGAAAAGACCATTTTCCACTGCCGTTTTTGGACCAAATGTTAGAAAGATTGTCGGGCCAACAATTCTATTACTTTTTGGAAGGTTATTCCGGGTATAACCAAATTTCGGTGGGCCCGGATGACCATGAGAAGACGGCATTCACTTGTCCTTTTGGGATTTTTTCCTACCGAAAGATGTTGTTTGGTTTATGCAACGCACCGGCAATGTTTCAACGTTGTGTTCAAGCAATTTTCTCCGATTTTATTGAAAAAACGATGGAGGTTTTCATGGACGACTTCTCTGTTTTCGGAGCGTCTTTTGATCTTTGTTGGAGAAATTTAGAGGCCGTTCTTGAACGGTGTGTTGAGACGAATTTGCTATTGAACTGGGAGAAGTGAAATTTTATGGTTATGGAGGGGATAGTGCTTGGCCACAAAGTCTCCTCCCAAGGTCTTGAGGTTGATCAAGCAAAAATTGAAGTGATTGAAAAGTTGCCTCCTCCAACTAATGTCAAAGGCATCCGAAGTTTTCTCGGACATGCGGGATTTTATCGGAGGTTCATCAAGGATTTCGAAAAGATTGCAAAGCCTTTGAGCAATTTGCTCAATAAAGATAAGTCCTTTGATTTTGATGAATCTTGCATGTTTGCTTTTAATGTTTTAAAGAAAAGTTTGACTACCTCACCCATAATCGTCGCACCTAATTGGAAAATGGATTTTGAACTCATGTGTGATGCGAGCGATTATGCGGTGGGTGCAGTTTTGGGTCAACGGAAAACAAATTTTTTACATGCTATACACTATGCGAGCAAAGTTTTAAACGAAGCTTAAATAAATTATGCAACAACTGAAAAAGAGTTGCTTGCGATAGTGTATGCATTGGAAAAATTTTGTTCCTATTTGATTGGTTCATGAGTTGTTGTTTACACGGATCACACGGCGATTAAATATTTGCTCACCAAGCCCGATTCTAAACAAAGGCTAATTCGTTGGATCCTCTTGTTGCAAGAATTTGATTTGGAAATTCGTGACAAGAAAGGATCCGAGAATTTGGTGGCGGATCACTTGTCTCGCCTTGTGAATGTAGACGTGACCAAAAAGGAATTAGAGGTTAAAGAGGAATTTCCGGCTGAAAAATTGTTTATGGTGCAAGTTAGACCATGGTTCGCCGACATGGCTAATCACAAAGCCGCTGGATTAATACCGGATGGTCTAACTCACCATCAAAAAAAGAAATTTTTGTCTGACGCCAAGTCTTTTATTTGGGATGAACCATATTTGTTTAAGCTTGGTGTCGACAACCTTTTGCAAAGATGTGTGTCAATGAATGAAGCCACTAACATACTTTGGCATTCTCACAACTCTCCGTATGGAGGACATTTTAACGGGTTAAGAACGACAACGAAAGTCCTT
This sequence comes from Lathyrus tuberosus, assembly GCA_022829125.1. Lineage (NCBI taxonomy): Eukaryota > Viridiplantae > Streptophyta > Magnoliopsida > Fabales > Fabaceae > Lathyrus > Lathyrus tuberosus. Next base: position 852,215 of record JALAZF010000552.1, on the reverse strand, counting down.
CAATCGGGCTTTTATTGGCCTTCTTTATTCAAAGATGCGCATGCGCATGCCCAAAGTTGTGACAAGTGTCAGAGAAGTGGGGGAATTTCAAAGCGGCATGGAATGCTTTTACAAAACATGTTGGAAATTGAAGTGTTTGATTGTTGGGGACTTGACTTTGTTGGACCTTTTCCATCTCCATTTTCCATCGAGTATATTTTGGTCGCAGTTGATTACGTTTCCAAATGGGTAGAGGCAATAGCATGTGCTAAGGCCGATAGAAAAACTGTGATAAGATTTTTGAAAAGAAACATTTTTGCTCGATTTGGTACTCCGCGAGTGTTGATAAGTGATGGAGGATCACACTTTTGCAACACTCAGCTTGAAAAAGCCTTGGAACAATATGGTGTTAAGCACAAAGTTGCAACATCATATCATCCTCAGGCTAATGGGCAAGCGGAGGTGTCGAACCGGGAAAATAAAAGAATTTTGGAAAAAACGGTGTCATCATCAAGGAAGGATTGGTCGAATAAGCTAGACGATGCTTTGTGGGCTTATCGAACGACTTTTAAAGCTCCGATTGGTCTCACACCTTTTAAAATGGTCTATGGTAAGAATTGTCATTTACCGGTCGAGTTGGAGTGTAACACCCCCAATCTATACCCCGAGAAATTAAAGCGATAACAAATAATCAGAGTATAATTAAAACATTCACGGCATAGACGGAGGCGTCACATCAAATGAAACAAAATACAACAACCTGCTCATATAGATATGCAACAATCAGGTAGCACATAACAGAGGAACTCAGTTCCTAACACCCACAATTCAGATACACAATAAAAGCGGAAAATTTGCAACTGAAATCTCATATATATATATATATATATATATATCATAAAAAGTTTGTCTGTCATACATGTACAATCCAAAAAGAACAAATACATATACACATAATCACAAACGATCTCCCCGACTACCCGATGTTACATATCAGAGCCAACCGACAAAAGAATGAAGACCTAAGCTTCACAAAAAGACCTCCAACATCTAATCTGCAATGCCTCATAGAGCATTTAAAACAGCAGAAGAGTGAGAAACACAATTATAATATAATTGCATACAATTATATAATAACACAAAATACACCTATAAAACATTCTCACCACAACTTACACCATAATTCAAATGCAAATAAATTTAATTCATATCTCATTCATCCATCACAAAGGCATATCAATCATGCTTAATACATTTATCACCATATATATATATATATATATATATCTCAACTGATCAATCCCATTCACAATTCCCACACACAATCAATGTTAGACTATGGCTATGGATCTAGAAGGGGGGGTTGAATAGATCCTTTGAGTTTTACACGCAAATGGACTACAAAAATTCTGTTTTAAAAAAATTGTTTAAACGGAAGCTACCACTGGATTAAAAGTCTACAACGAACCTTCTACCAAAAAGGATCGGATATGCACGTATATATTGTGAAAGAGTATGGAAGAGAAAAATTCAGTTGTGTTAATCTATTCAAACGCAATCAACAAATTATAACGTGTTTATGTATAAACCAAAACAATGAGGCAAACGATAAGCAATGAAACACAAACAATGTTTGAGTTTGCTTTGTGACAAATTATCAAACACTTGGTGTGTACAAACACACTAAGTGCAGAATTTCTATGGTTAGTAAGTTCAAGCTGCTCCTAGATACAATTCAAAGAATTGTATCACTTTAACAAAAACGATTTTTTAGCTCTAGATTACAACACCTCAGAAATTCAGACAAATTGAAAACTTGACAAATTCAAACAATGCAGAAAATATAAAGAGTTGAAGGGGAAAGAGAACAAACGCAATTTGATTAGGCAGTTCCCCAATCGTCCTCGCTATGGGTACCTCTGCCCCCAATTCCAAACATGGAATTGAGATATATATATTATCGTTGCAATTGTACGTTTATACAAGAGAAAACTATGAACAATCAAATCTTCGAACGTCTTCGAATTATTGATGTAGAGCCTTCTCTTCCCTTGATTCAAGATGAATCAAGTGCTTCGAATATGGTTGATCCAATTATCGTCCCGCGCTACTAAACCGAAGGAAAACCCCTTTCTTCGATTACCTTCACTCGATCAATTGCAATCTTCCAAAGATTCGAACCCAAACCACTCTTCTACGATCCTCTGATAACAGCTACTAAACCGATCTCTTCGGTTACCTTCGCCCAGCTGAATCCTTGTAGAACGAATTGGCTTGTGCAAAAACCCCCAAAATCCCTTAGATTCTTGGAGGAGAAAACCCTAAGGTTTTATTCAAGAAACACCTACCACAAATCTCAACTCAGAAATGAAGATAACACTTCCAGAAATCTGAACCTTATCACTTCAAATCAATGAACACAACAAACAAAAATTGGTTATGTGTAGTTGTTTGAATGCTCAAGGAAGAAGATGAAATTGATGAGAGAAAATGGCATAAAATCTTTCACGTTTCTTGTTCTATTTTAAAAAATGAACTAACTAGATATATATATCATGCTCTCTAATAATATGGAAATAACAGAATTTTAAGATGAAAATACAAGTGATAAAATTGGCAGGCATCAGCGAGCGGTCGACCTATACAGAGGGTATAGGCGACCTGTTCAAGCCCGCGCATACAACTATGCAAAAATGCATACTGTGCGTCGACCGGAACAGGGAGTGCGTCGACGCATACCTCCCAGTTTTCAATTCTATCAAACGCAGACTGCATAGGTCGACCTATGCAGGGTGATGAGTCGACGCATACCCTAGAAACATGCAAAAGTCAGGATTTTGAGATTCCTAAGGTGTTGTGACATCTCTAATGAACCTGTATCATTTCCAATCATAATCAAACATACTTGCAATACTTAACTACTTGAGTTTTTCATATAAACCACTATGTTTTAATCATGAAGGTTTTGACATCATTAAAAATAAAGTATATAGAGAGAATCTTCCCTCACAATCAATCCATTCATGATTCATGCAAATGCACAGAGACCGACACAACGACTCTATGCAATGCAATACGGTACCGTTCATCCATCATTCTCATCATTAGTTCACTCAGGAACTATTGAAATCATCGCTTGTTACTTAGTGTAACTCCCCGTCGGGCAAACGATGTTCCCCGTCGCTTTAGGTCCTCTTTGTATAAGGCACACGACGTTTATGGATCGCTTTAGGTCCTCTTTGTATAAGGCACATGATCCGACCGCTTTAGGTCCTCTTTGTATAAGGCACACGATCGTCTATAATCATCGCTTTAGGTCCTCTTTGTATAAGGCACACGATGTTATAGCGGATTCCCTCTGGAACCGTTTCGTCACTCACACCCACTAGGGCACACGACATCACAAGAATGCATATCATGATGCTTGGCATACAATGACTCATGACAATCCAATGCATACATATATACAACCATGTGAACCATCTCAACATCAGTAATCATGCATATACAATCAACCACAATCACAATGCATTTACTTGCCCTTAGGCCACAAACCATCATCACAACATTTAATCACATGCATTCACATTGTATAACATCACACAAGTCCTACGATATATATATGAAGCATTTGCATGATAACACAACAATCACATACAGTTAAGACGGTAAAAGTCGGCAAAATGACACATTTCCAAATTCCCGACATAATTAAATCAGCCACAAATCTCAAAACCATTTTAATAATGAAGAACGTCTCAATAGCTTTCTAAAGGTACCAAGAACGCCTCGATCCGAGTTACGGATCAAAAGTTATGAATTTTCAAAGAAAAGAATTTATTGAGAAACAGCCAGATTCGCCTGGCGACTTAGGATTTCGCCTGGCGGATCCCCCTTCGCCAGCACTTCGCCTGGCGAACTAGTGGCGAACCACAATTTTAGAAAAACCCCAAGATTTCCAATAGCTAACACATTTCTGTTTTTCCGTTTTCGCCTGGCGACTTACGATTTCGACTGGCGAATCTCCCTTCGCCAGTACTTCGTCTGGTGAACTAGTGGCGAGACCTAATTCGCCTGGCGAATCGCACCAGAACCAGAATTTTCTACTGTGGGTTAAATTATTCCAAAACCCCCAAAAATCCCATTTTTCATCCCAAATCAATTCCAACAGCAAAACAAGTATCAACAATTGTTCATAGACACAGTGTGATCATACAACGCAATTTATATCGATTTCCGACCGCGAAAACATCGATTTCTAATCATTTTCTCATTTCCAACCTAGAAGTGAAAACTATGGAAAGGCAAGAGAACATTTAAACACACACATACATAATCATACACAAGCATATGATAACCGAGTCTCGCACCCTTACCCGATTAATCATGTTTTCAAAAGTCGGTTGAATCGATTCCTTACTCTCCAAGTTTTTCCCTTTTTCTTCTTTTCTTTCTCTTTTCCTTCTTCTCTTTTTCTTTCTCTCTATTTTTCTCTCTATTTCTATTTTTATGAAAAACATAATATCTAACCAAGCCAAAAGACCAAAATACCCCTACACTCAAATATCTCGCAAATGCTTTCAAAACGCGATAAAACATAATCACGATGAAAAATAATATATTACCAAATAAAAGTCAAGAATAAAATAATATAATAATTAAATAATTAAATCGACTCGATTAAATAAATCTAACAAAAACTGGGGCGTTACAACTCTCCTCCACTTAGAAATTTTCGTCCTAAAAAATATTACCTGAGAGGAACAAATCCGGATACGACTCCCGCATCCGACTCTCCAACTCCCAAGTCAAATTGCCCTCAGCAACGCCTCCCCACGCTACTTTCACAAGAACAATATCCTTGCCTCTTAACCGCTTCAACTCGCGATCCAAAATTCTCACCGGTAATGCCTCAACCGTAAGGTTCTCCCTTACCTCAACTTCATCCATCAGAATCACATGCGACGGATCCAGAACATACTTCTGAAGCTGTGAAACATGGAACACATCATGCAAATTCGAAAGATTTGGTGGCAACGCCACCCGATAAGCCACAGCACCTGTAACACCCTTCTACCCCACATACAATTTTATGAAAAACACTAAATATTATCAGAGTAAAAATCAGCAAGAAAGGTGCCACGTATATTCGAGCAACATTCAAAATCATTGTCCTGTCCCGTAACACGGGTTATTCATTCATCATTAACATAAATTAACAACTACGCAGCGGAATCAAACTTTTAGTTCAGGTCAACAAAATACTTCATAGAATAAAAGTCTCCAATTTAAAATGGCATCAACAATATAAAAAGAAATTCTAACATAGAACCAAAAAGGAAATACGAGGTTCACAACTAATCCCAACCCGATGTTACATGACACAGAGCAGGACACCACTTAAAACACGGCTAAAACGACAAAAGAACACTCCAAGACTCAATCCTCCAGCACCGCAAGTCTACTCTTGGTTATCTGCAAGTTACCCACATAAGAGGCAACATTTTCAAGCAGGCAGGGTGAGAAATCACAATTCATTATAATAATATAAGGACGTGGAAAATAAACAGAATAAGCAACAACAACATCATAGCATCATCAACATAATCCTCACCACCCAATCACAATTACTTCATTCATACGCAATGTCAACTATAATGAAATGCAAAGGATGCATGTGGTATCGATTCAACGTGGATGGACACTAGCCATCAACCCTCCAAAAGGAGCACAACATAATCAACGTATCGCTTCAATCCGCGCAATGGGATTGAAGCTACCAATGGACCGAAGTCCCAACATAAAAATGCTATGAAATGCAATGATGTTAAACCTCCGCAATTCATCAACCATCAACGTGTGCATCATTCATTTCATATTCAACAAGTATTTATCATACAACCATGTTTGATCATCTTACATTAACAACAACTCGACAACAAAGATCAGCATAAGAAAACGTCAAGAAACCTCAAGAAAACAACAAAAAACAGCAAAACAACATGTCTGACACGGCCACCCGTGTCCTGTGACACGGCCCGTGTCAGGAAACCTGCACTCAAAACACGAAACGGACAAAATACAGCAAATACAGTGGTCTGACACGGCCGCCCGTGTCCCGTGACACGGCCAGTGTCCGAAACTCTGTAGCAAGAATCCAAACCAAAAAGAAATGCAGCAGGAACAGTAGTCTGACACGGCCGCCCGTGTCCTGTGACACGACCCGTGTCAGGCAACCTGTTAATAAAAATTTTCACACGCCCAACCAGAAAGCTGACACGGGTGCCCGTGTTGTGTTACACGGCCCGTGTCAGGGTGCGACAAAACCCAACTTTTCCCGAAAAGTGATTTTCTGCATTTTTGACTTCGATTACCCCAAAAATCAGTTTTCCCCCACGAAAATTTGATCAAAAGGCTCACATAATACACATATATCAACACATACCACTCAATTTCATCATATTCTCATCAAATCATTTATTCTACATCAACATTCACCACAATTATACACAATCCATGAATACCTAATCTATTCATCACCATGTCCTAAAGAACTATAAGAAACCATGAAAACTCCCCATACCTTAGAGAAATTCAGTAGCTTTCCTCCTTCTCTATAATTCTTCAGAAACCTTCAAGTCATAGGGTTCTTCTCCTTCTCTTCTCTTCTTTAGCGTTCTTCACAAAAACACGATCCGTTAGAAAAGTGATCAGTCAACTCCTCTTTAGACAAAATATTCCAGTTTATGAACTTCCAACTCTACCCTTACCTCTTTTCCTTTATGACCACCTTGCCCCCTTTCTTATTATTTTTAATAATAATAATAATAGTATAAATAATACATTAATTATTCATTCTATTAAATTATTAAAACAAATACTCTTTTGATCCAAAATTCTCCAAAATTACCAAAACTTCTTACTTACTTCTAAATTAATTAAATAAATAAATAAATGATTAATTTAGATTTTCGGGGCGTTACAACTCTCCCATACTTTACGAATTTTCGTCCTCGAAAATTTACCTGATTCGAATAACTCGGGATAGGATTCCTTTATCTTGCTTTCCAGCTCCCAAGTCATGCTTTCTCCGGTAGCTCCTAACCAGACAACTTTCACCAACGTAATCTCCTTGCCTCTTAGAATCTTCATCTCACGTTCCGCAATTCGTACAGGCATCGTTCCACAGTAAGATTATCCCGTATTTGCACATCATCCATATGAATCACATGAGATGGATCTGGAACATACTTCCGGAGTTGTGACACATGAAGCACATCATGTAAATTAGACAGACTAGGCGGCAAAGCCACTCTATAAGCAACATTTCCAACTCTGTCTGAAATCTGGTACGGACCGATAAAACGAGGAGTAAGCTTCTTAGACTTCAGCGCACGCCCAACACCTGTCACAGGTGTAACTCTAAAAAACACATGGTCACCTGCTTGGAATCCTAAATCTTTTCTTCGCTTGTCATGATAACTCTTCTGCCTACTTTGGGAAGATTTCATCTTTTTTCGGATCAACTTCACCTTCTCAGTAGTATCTCGAACAATTTCAGGTCCTAGCACTACACTTTCTCCAGATTCATGCCAACATAAAGGAGTCCTGCATCTTCGACCATACAATGCTTCAAAAGGTGCCATTCATATACTAGAATGATAACTGTTATTATAAGTGAACTCTATTAACGGTAAATGTGTGTCCCAAGAACCTCCCTGCTCGAGAACACATGCTCGCAACAAATCCTCCAACGACTGAATAGTTCTCTCTGTTTGACCATCCGTCTGAGGGTGATACGCCGAACTCAACCTCAACTTAGAACCCAACGCTTCTTGCAAGCTCTTCCAAAAATCAGAAGTAAACCGAGGATCTCTATCCGACACAATACACAAAGGAACACCGTGCAGCTTCACAATTACACGAATATAAATCTCTGCCAACTTCGATACTGGAAAACTGATGTTAATAGGAATAAAATGGGCCGTCTTCGTAAGCCTATCAACAATAACCCAAATAGAATCATGTCCTCTAGAAGTATTAGGTAATCCTGTCACAAAGTCCATTAAAATGATGTCCCATTTCCATTCTGGATCTTCTAATGGTTGCATCAACCCAGCAGGCTTCTGATGTTCAACTTTTGACTTCTGACAAGTTAAACATGCATACAAAAAACGAGCTACATCACGCTTCATCCCAGGCCCCCAAAACAATTTCTTCAAGTCCTGATACATTTTTGTAGCTCCCGGATGAATGCTCAAATTACTTCTATGGCTTTCCTCCAAAATTGCTTTCTTCACTTCTGCATCATCAGGAATACAAATTCAATTTCGGAATCTCAATACACCTTGCGCATCTAACTTGAAATCATCATTCTCCGACTGATCGATTCCAACCATTGAATCTACCAGTTTCACGTCTAATTGCTGAGCTTCCTTGATATTATCCAGAAAATCATTGTTAATCTTCAACATTCCTAACATAACACTCTGCGGTGTCACTTCGCAAACTAAACTCATATCTCTGAACTGTTCAATTAATTCCAACTCTTTAACCATCATCGCCGACATATGTAAAGTCTTTCGACTTAAAGCATCAGCCACAACATTAGCTGTTCCTGAATGATAATTCAGACCGAAATCATAATCTTTTAATAACTCCAACCATCTTCGCTGTCTCATATTCAACTCCTTCTGGTCAAATAAATACTTTAAACTTTTATGGTCACTAAATACTTCAAATCTAGAACCATAAAGATAATGTCTCCAAATCTTCAGCACAAAAACAACCTCGGAAAGTTCTAAATCATGTGTAGGATAATTCCTTTCGTGAACTCTCAACTGACTGGACGCATAAGCAACTACCTTGTCATTCTGCATAAGTACACCTCCCAAACCCATCTTAGAAGCATCACAATATACCACAAAAGGTTCTCCTGGGTTAGGTAATATCAAAACCGGAGCCGATGTCAATCTCTTCTTCAATTCGTTGAAACTTCCTTCACATTGAATGTCCCACACAAAAGCTCTAACTTTACAAGTCAACTTAATCAATGGAAGTGCTAACTTAGAGAATCCCTCGATAAACCTTCGGTAATAACTGGCTAGTCCCAAAAAGCTTCTAATCTCGGTGGCCGACTTTGGAGTTTCCCATTGCAACACAGCATCTACTTTAGACGGATCCACAGCAATGCCACTACCTGAAATGACATGACCGAGAAAACTAACCTCCTTTAACCAAAATTCACATTTGGACAACTTTGCATATAACTTCTTCTCCTTCAAAACTTGCAACACTAGTCTTAAGTGTTCTGTATGCTCCTCTTCTGATTTAGAGTAAATTAATATATCATCAATAAACACCACCACAAACCGATCCAAATAAGTGTGAAAGATACGGTTCATGTACTCCATGAATACTCCCGGCGCATTAGTAACACCGAAAGGCATCACTGAGTACTCATAATGTCCATAACGCGTTCTGAAGGCCGTCTTCTAAATATCTTCATTTTTCACTTTAATCTGATGATATCCCGACCTCAAATCAATCTTGCTAAACACGCGAGCACCTACCAATTGATGCATCAAGTCATCTATTCTCGGGAGTGGATACTTGTTCTTAATCGTCACTTTATTTAGTTGTCTATAATCAACACAGAGCCTCATACTTCCATCTTTCTTCTTTACTAACAACACTGGAGCTCCCCGTGGCGATACACTTGGCCTTACAAACTTCTTTTCAAGCAAATCCTCCAATTGTTTCTTTAATTCTGACAATTCCGATGCAGACATCCTGTATGGTGCCATGGAAACAGGTCTGGTACCAGGTACAAGGTCAATTGCAAATTCCACTTCTCTTTCTGGAGGCACATCGGGAATTTCATCAGGGAAAACTTCAGGAAATTCACGCACCACTTGCAACTCCTCAATTACAGCTCGGCTCTCAACAGATAACGACGCCATCACTGAGAACATCTGAGCTCCTTCTTGCATCAACTGTTGTAACTGATTAAAAGACAACAAACTAGTTTCTTCCTCTTCAGCAGTAGAAAATCTCACTGACTTGTTATAACAATTGATATGAACATAGTTATATTCTAACCAGTTCATTCCCAAGATTACATCTATCCCAGATAACGGCAAACACACCAAATCAACAGTAAAGTCTCTGTCGAAGATCGACAAAGGACACTTTAAACACACAAGAGAAGTAGTCACTGATCCTTTAGCCAGAATCTCGAAGACCATTTCTCCATTCATAGAAGACAACACAAGACCCAATCTTTCAACGCATTCGGCAGCAATAAAGCAATGAGTAGCACCAGTGTCAATCATAGTAATTAAAGGAGTACTATTAATGAAACATGTACCTCTGATGAGTCTGTCCTCATTAGTTGTCTGAGTCCCAGCCAAAGCGAACACTTTCCCACCGGTTTGCGCCTTCTTCGGTTTCTGACACTGACTACTAATGTGTCCTTCTTCGCCACAGTTGAAACAAATCATCTATTTATGCTTGCACTCAGATATGGCATGCCCAGTCTTACCACAACGGAAACACCTCTTCACTTCAGCAGTACACACATTACTCTTATGACCAGGTTTCCCACATTTGAAACAAGTTATGCCAGCAGGAGCATTTCCCCCACTAGTCCTTTTGCCATCAACCACTTTCTGTTTATCTTTTCCAGCTGGAGCATCATAAGGTTTGCCACGATTCTGTTGGTGCTTGCCCTTCCTCTGATTAATGATCTTATAATGAGCATTGTTATCTTCTTAAAAAATTCTACAAATATCAATCAAATCAACAAAAATACGAATCTTCTGATATCCAACTGCCTTCTTAATCTCTGGGCGCAACCCACTCTCAAACTTGATGCATTTTGAGAACTCAACATCATCATCGTTATAGTGCGGATAAAACTTAGCCAATTCAACAAACTTTGCAGCATAATAAGTAACCGACATGTTCCCTTGCTTCAGTTCGAGAAACTCGATTTACTTCTTACCACAAACATCCTCTGGATAATACTTCCTCAGGAACTCTCTTCGGAACACATCCCAAGTGATACCTTCACCTGCAGTTTCCAACCTCTGACGAGTCTCTAGCCACCAGTCATTAGCCTCGAATGCTAGCATATGAGTCCCATATCGAACCTTCTGCGTTGGAGTGCAGTCCATCACACGAAAGATTCTCTCTATCTCTTTCAACCAATCCAACGCTCCATCAGGATCATACTTGCCCTTGAAGGTAGGCGGATTCTCCCTCTGAAAAGTTGCCAAACTGCGAGATCCAGCATTCTCGTCAGCGTTCGGCTGATTCTGCAAAGCCTGAGCCATTGTTTCCAATGCAGCAGCAATTGCAGCATCGTTCCTTCCAGCCATCTCAACTTATCACCACAACATAAACAAAAGTTAGGACTAGTTAACAATACTCGATTGTTAAACAAACTACGACTCGACAACTTGGCCGGACGGACCGACCTGCTCTGATACCACTAATGTAACACCCTTCTACCCCACATACAATTTTACGAAAAACACTAAATATTATCAGAGTAAAAATCAGCAAGAAAGGTGCCACGTATATTCGAGCAACATTCAAAATCATTGTCCTGTCCCGTAACACGGGTTATTCATTCATCATTAACATAAATTAACAACTACGCAGCGGAATCAAACTTTTAGTTCAGGTCAACAAAATACTTCATAGAATAAAAGTATCCAATTCAAAATGGCATCAACAATATAAAAAGAAATTCTAACATAGAACCAAAAAGGAAATACGAGGTTCACAATTAATCTCAACCCGATGTTACATGACACAGAGCAGGACACCACTTAAAACACGGCTAAAATGACAAAAGGACGCTCCAAGACTCAATCCTCCAGCACCGCAAGTCTACTCTTGGTTATCTGCAAGTTACCCACATAAGAGGCAACATTTTCAAGCAGGCAGGGTGAGAAATCACAATTCATTATAAAATATAAGGACGTGGAAAATAAACAGAATAAGCAACAACAACATCATAACATCATCAACATAATCCTCACCACCCAATCACAATTACTTCATTCATACGCAATGTCAACTATAATGAAATGCAAAGGATGCATGTGGTACCGATTCAACATGGATGGACACTAGCCATCAACCCTCCAAAAGGAGCACAACATAATCAACGTATCGCTTCAATCTGCACAATGGGATTGAAGCTACCAATGGACCGAAGTCCCAACATAAAACTGCTATGAAATGCAATGATGCTAAACCTCCGCAATTCATCAACCATCAATGTGTGAATCATTCATTTCATATTCAACAAGTATTTATCATACAACCATGTTTGATCATTTTACATCAACAACAACTCGACAACAAAGATCAGCACAAGAAAACGTCAAGAAACCTCAAGAAAACAACAAAAAACAGCAAAACAGCATGTCTGACATGGCCACCCGTGTCCTGTGACACGGCCCGTGTCAGGAAACCTGCACTCAAAACACGAAACTGACAAAATACAGCAAATACAGTGGTCTGACACGGCCGCCCGTGTCCCGTGACACGGCCCGTGTCCGAAACTCTGTAGCAAGAATCCAAACCAAAAAGAAATGCAGCAGGAACAATAGTCTGACACGGCCGCCCGTGTCCTGTAACACGGCCCGTGTCAGGCAACCTGTTAATAAAAATTTTCACACGCCCAACCAGAAAGCTGACACGGGTGCCCGTGTTGTGTGACACGGCCCGTGTCAGGGTGCGACAAAACCCAACTTTTCCCGAAAAGTGATTTTCTGCGTTTTTGACTTCGATTACCCCAAAAATCAGTTTTCCCCCACGAAAATTTGATCAAAAGGCTCACATAATACACATATATCTACACATACCACTCAATTTCATCATATTCTCATCAAATCATTTATTCTACATCAACATTCACCATAATTATACACAATTCATGAATACCTAATCTATTCATCACCATGTCCTAAAGAAATATAAGAAACCATGAAAACTCCCCATACCTTAGAGAAATTCAGTAGCTTTCCTCCTTCTCTATAATTCTTCAGCAACCTTCAAGTCTTAGGGTTCTTCTCCTTCTCTTCTCTTCTTCAGCGTTCTTCACAAAAACACGATTCGTTAGAAAAGTGATCGGTCAACTCCTCTTTAGACAAAATATTCCAGTTTATGAACTTCCAACTCTACCGTTACCTCTTTTCCTTTATGACCACCTTGCCCCTTTTCTTATTATTTTTAATAATAATAATAATAGTATAAATAATACATTAATTATTCATTCTATTAAATTATTAAAAACAAATACTCTTTTGATCCAAAATTACCAAAACTTCTTACTTACTTCTAAATTAAATAAATAAATGATTAATTTAGATTTTTGGGACATTACAGCACCCACTCTCGCGGATATCTGGTAAGTACCAATAAACCTAGAAGTAAGCTTCTTCGACTTCAATGCCCGTCCAACACCCGTCACCGGTGTAACTCTCAAGAATACATGATCGCCTTATTGAAACTCAAGATCTTTCCTCCTTCGATCATGATAACTCTTCTGCCTACTCTGAGAAGTCTTCATTTTCTCACGAATAAGTTTCACCTTGCCCGTAGCCTGTTGCACTAACTCCGGTTCAACCACCGAACTCTCACCAGATTCATGCCAACACAAAGGTGTTCGACATCTCCTTCCATACAACGCTTCAAAAGGTGCCATTCCAATACTCGAATGGAAAATGTTGTTATACGTGAATTCAACCAACGAAAGATAACTATCCCAAGCACCACCTTGCTCAAGAACACAAGCTCTCAGCAAATCTTCCAATGACTGAATAGTTCTCTCGGTCTGACCATCCGTCTGAGGATGATAAGCAGAACTCAATCTCAAATTGGAACCTAACGCCTTTTGCAAACTTTCCCAAAATCTGGAAGTAAACCTCGGATCTCGATCTGAAATAATACACAACGGAACACCATGCAGCTTCACAATCACACAGATATAAATCTCAGCTAACCTCTCCAAAGAAAAACTTATTTCAATCATAATGAAATGCGCCGATTTAGTCAGCCTATCCACAACTACCCAAATGGCATTATGTCCCCTCTGTGTATTCGGCAACCCTGTCACAAAATCCATAGAAATGCTGTCCCATTTCCACTCAGGAATATCCAACGGTTGCAATAATCCACTAGGCTTCTGATGTTCTACCTTCGACTTCTGACACGTCAAACACGCATAAACAAACTAAGCCACATCCCTCTTCAATCCAGACCACCAAAAGATCTTCTTCAAATCTTGATACATCTTATTAGCTCCCGGATGTATACTCAAATTACTCCGGTGTCCTTCCTCTAAAATCATCTTTTTCAAATCCGAATCATCAGGAATACAAATTCTACCATGGAATCTCAAAACACCCTTATCATCCACTTTAAAGTCACCATTCACACTTTGATCTCCAACCGTCATCAAATCAACAAATTTCACATCCAACTTATGTTTCTCACTAACGGTTAACAGAAAATCATTAGTGACCCTTAACATACCAAGCCTCACGCTATCAGATGTCAATTCACACACCAAACTTAAATCCCTAAAGGCTTCCAAAAGTTCCCACTCTTTAACCATCAAAGCGGACATACGCAAAGATTTTTGGCTTAACACATCGGCTACCACATTAGCTTTACCGGGATGGTAATTCAAGCTAAAATCGTAGTCCTTCAAAAATTCCAACCATCTCCGTTGCCTCATATTCAACTCTTTCTGAACAAACAAGTATTTCAAACTCTTATGATCACTAAAGACTTCGAATCTTGCACCGTAGAGATAATGCCTCCAAATTTTCAATACAAACACCACAGCCGCTAATTCCAAATCATGAGTAGGGTAATTATTCTCATGAATCCTCAATTGGCTCGAAGCATAAGCCACAACCTTACCTTCTTGCATCAACACTCCACCTAAACCACTCAAAGACGCATCGCAATACACGACAAACGGTTCAGTAGGATTCAGTAAGATCAAAATCGGAGTTGTAGTCAATCTTCTCTTCAGCTCACTAAAACTTTCCTCACACTGAATATCCCAAATGAACGCTTTACCTTTACAAGTCAGTTGGGTCAAAGGAAGTGCTAACTTGGAAAAACCTTCAATGAATCTTCGATAATATCCAGCTAAACCCAAAAAGCTTCTAATTTCAGTAACAGATCTAGGAGCCTCCCATTGTAGAACTGCATCTACTTTAGATGGATCCACAGTAATACCATTACCTGAAATCACATGCCCAAGAAAACTCACTTCTGACAACCAGAACTCACACTTGGACAACTTGGCGAAAAGTCTCCTTTCCTTCCAAATTTGCAATACAACACGCAAATGTTCCGCATGTTCCTCCCGGGACTTAGAATAAATCAAGATGTCATCAATAAACATAACAACAAATCGATCTAAATGCTCATGGAAAATACGATTCATATACTTCATAAACACACCCGGCGCATTAGAAACCCCGAACGGCATCACAGAATATTCGTAATGTCCGTAGCGGGTCCTAAAAGCCGTCTTCTGAATATCTTCCTCTTTCACTCTAATCTGATGATAACCCGACCTCAAATCAATTTTACTAAACACGCACGCAGCCACCAACTGGTCCATCAGATCATCAATTCTCGGAAGAGGATGCTTATTCTTAATCGTCACCTTATTCAGCTGGCGATAATCAATACACAATCGCATACTCCCATCTTTCTTCTTCACCAATAAAACTGGAGCACCCCAAGGCGATACACTCGGCCTCACAAACCTCTTCTCTAACAATTCATTCAACTGCTTCTTTAACTCAACCAACTCAGATGCCGACATACGATATGGTGCCATAGATACAGGTCTAGTACCAGGAACTAGATCTATAGAAAACTCCACCTCTCTTTCTGGAGGCACATCTGAAATATCCTCTGGAAACACCTCTGGAAATTCACACACCACTGGAAACACATCAAGTGCAACTTGACTATCCACAGTCAACGATGCAAACAACCCGAACAACTGAGCTTCATCCTCCAAAAGTTTCTTCAACTCTTTGGTAGATAAGAAACTCGATTCCTCGCCTTCTTCAAGAGAAGGAAATCGTACCAACTTATGATAACAATCGATATGAACCCGATTGAACTGCAACCAATTCATTCCCAGAACCACATCTAAACCCTCCAACGGCAGACACACCAAATCCATCTCAAAATCTTTACCATAAATGGTCAAAGGACAACTTAAACAAACCAAAGAAGTAGTTACCGACCCCATTGCTGGAGTATCAATAACCATCTCTCCACCCATCAATGACAACAAAAGATTCAAACGCTTCATACACTCAGACGAAATAAATGAATGAGTCGCTCCGATGTCAATAATAGAAACTAAAGGCATACTATTAATAAAATAAGTACCTCTGATCAGACGATCTGCACTAGTAGTCTGAGTTCCTGCCAATGCAAATACTTTCCATCCAGTTGGAGCTTACTTTGGTTTCGGACACTTCGTACTAACATGACCAGGTTCACCACAGTTGAAACACTTCACCATATTCCTCTTACAATCAGCTGCGACATGTCCTAAACCTCCACAATTGGAACACTTCCTCATATCCTTTCTACATTCAAACTGACGATGTCCTAAGTCACCACACCTAAAACATCTTGGAGGATTATACATACCTCCCCCACTTGGCCTTTTATCAAAATTATCCTTTTGCTTACCCTTGTCAGCTGGTGACACATAAGGACCCCCACGAAACGGTAGCTTTCCTTTCCTTTCGTTCACACTCTTATAATGAGTAGAACGAGCTTTGCTATCCTCCTCATAAATTCTACAACAATCCACTAAATCCGAAAACCTCCTAATTCTTTGATAACCAATTTCATGTTTGATCTCGGGACGCAGCCCATTCTGAATCTTCACACATTTGGAAAAATCCGCAGTTGCTTCAGCATAATGTGGATAAAACTGAACAAGCTCCACAAACTTAACAGTGTAATCAGTAACAGACATGTAACCCTGTTTCAACTCCAAGAACTCTATTTCCTTTTTTCCTCTAACATATTCAGGAAAATACTTCCTTAAGAACTCACTGCTAAACAAAGCCCAAGTGACAACTTCACCTGCAGCTTCCCACACATGACGCATACTAACCCACCAATCATCAGCCTTCTCCTACAACATGTGAGTACCCAGTCTCACCTTCTGTTCCTCAGCACAGTCCATCACTCGAAAGATTCTTTCAATCTCCTTAAGCCAAATCTGAGCACCATCAGGATCATGTCTTCCTTTAAAGATAGGCGGTTTGTTCTTCCTGAACTCATCATTCCCACCAGCATTAGGTGCACCCCGCACAGCCTGAGCCATAGCTTTCATAGCAGCAGCAAGAGCAGCGTCATTCCTACCAGCCATATTCTGTTCATATCCAATAACAGTAACTATGGTTAAACAATCAGCTCGCCAGAACACAACTGACGCACAACAAACAACTTGGTCAAAACGACCGACACGGACTGGTACAGACTGACACAAACTGGCTCTGATACCACTTAATGTAACACCCTCAATCTATAACCCGAGTAATTAAAGCGATAACAAATAATCAGAGTAGAATTAAAACATTCATGGCATAGACGGAGCGTCACATCATGATGATGAAATATGATAACCTGCTCATAAAGATATGCAACAATCAGGTAGCAACATAAACATAGGAACTCAGTTCCTAACACCCACCATTCAGATACAGAATAAAAGCGGAAAATCTGCAACTGAAATCTCATATATATAAACCTAGAAGTTTGTCTGTCATATACAGAGTCATACATGTAAAATCCAAGAAGATATATATACATAATGTCACGTAACGATCTCCCCGACTACCCGGTGCTACATATCAGAGCCGACCGACAAAAGAATGAAGACATAATCTTCACAAAAAGACCTCCAGCATCTAATCTGCAATGCCTCATAGAGCATTCAAAACAGCAGAAGGGTGAGAAACACAATTATAATATAGTTGCATACAATTATATAATAACACAAAATACACATGTAAAACAATCTCACCACAACTTACACCATAATTCAAATACAAAACAACACAATTCATATCTCATACGTCCATCACAAAGGCATATCAATCATGCTCAATACATTTATCACCAACATATATATATATATATATATATATATATATATATATATATATATATATATATATATATATATATATCAACTCATCAATTCCATTCACAATTCCCACACATAATCAATCCATTCATGACTTATGCAAATGCACAGAGACCGACACAACGACTCTATGCAATGCAATGCGGTACCATTCCATCCATCATTCTCATCATTAATTCACTCAGGAATTATTGGAATCATCGCTTGTTACTTAGTGTAACTCCCCGTCGGGCACACGATGTTCCCCGTCGCTTTAGGTCCTCTTTGTATAAGGCACATGACGTTTATGGATTGCTTTAGGTCCTCTTTGTATAAGTCACACGATCCGATCGCTTTAGGTCCTCTTTGTATAAGGCACACTATCGTCTATAACGTCGCTTTAGGTCCTCTTTGTATAAGGCACACGACCGTTACAACAGATTCCCTCAGGAATCGTTTCGTCGCTCACACCCACTAGGGCACACGACATCACAAGAATGCATATCATGATGCTTGGCATACAATGACTCATGACAATCAAATGCATAATATACATAACCATGTGAACCATCTCAACATCAATAATCATGCATTGAAATCAAACCCAAAACAATGCATTTATTTTCCATAAGGCCACAAACCATCATCACAACATTTCATCACATACATTCACCTCATATAACAGCACACAAGCTATACGTTATATATCAAAAGCATATCGCATGTTAACACATCAATTACACTCAATTACGACGGTAAAAGTCGACAAAACGATACATTCCTACCAGCCATATTCTGTTCATATCCAATAACAGCAACTATGGTTAAACAAACAGCTCACCCCAAACACAAATGTCGCACAACCAACAATTTGGTCACAATGACCGACACAGACACAAACTGACACAAACTGACACGGACTGGCTCTGATACCACTTAATGTAACACCCCTAATCTATACCCCAAGAAATTAAAGCGATAACAAATAATCAGAGTATAATTAAAACATTCACGACATAGACGGAGGTGTCACATCAATTGAAACAAAATACAACAACTTGTTCATATAGATATGCAACAATCGGGTAGCACATAATAGAGGAACTCAGTTCCTAACACCCACAATTCAGATACAGAATAAAAGCGGAAAATCTGCAACTGAAATCTCATATATATATATATATATATATATATATATATATATATATATATATATATCATAAAAAGTTTGTCTGTCATATACAGAGTCATACATATACAATCCAAAAAGAACAAATACATATACACATAATCACAAACGATCTCCCCGACTACCCGGTGCTACATATCAGAGCCGACCGACAAAAGAATGAAGACATAAGCTTCACAAAAAGACCTCCAGCATCTAATCTGCAATGCCTCATAGAGCATTTAAAACAGCAGAAGGGTGAGAAACACAATTATACTATAATTGCATACAATTATATAATAACAGTAAATACACCTATAAAACATTTTCACCACAACTTACACCATAATTCAAATGCAAAACAACACAATTCATATCTCATACATCCATCACAAAGGCATATCAATCATGCTTAATACATTTATCACCATATATATATCTCAACTCATCAATCCCATTCACAATTCCCACACACAATCAATCCATTCATGATTCATGAAAATGCACAGAGACCGACACAACGACTCTATACAATGCAATACGGTACCGTCCATCCATCATTCTCATCATTAGTTCACTCAGGAACTATTGGAATCATCGCTTGTTACTTAGTGTAACTCCCCGTCAGGAAAACGATGTTCCCCGTCGCTTTAGGTCCTCTTTGTATAAGGCACACGACGTTTATGGATCGTTTTAGGTCCTCTTTGTATAAGGCACACGATCCGATCGCTTTAGGTCCTCTTTGTATAAGGCACACGATCGTATATAATCATCGCTTTAGGTCCTCTTTGTATAAGGCACACGATGTTATAGCGGATTCCCTCTGGAACCGTTTCGTCGCTCACACCCACTTGGGCACACGACATCACAAGAATGCATATCATGATGCTTGGCATACAATGACTCATGACAATCCAATGCATACATATATACAACCATGTGAACCATCTCAACATCAGTAATCATGCATATACAATCAACCACAATCACAATGCATATACTTGCCCTTAGGCCACAAACCATCATCACAACATTTAATAACATGCATTCACATCATATAACATCACACAAGTCCTACGATATATATATATATATATATATATATATATATATATATATATATATATATATATATATATATATATATATATATATATATATATGAAGCATATTGCATGATAACACAACAATCACATACCGTTAAGACGGTAAAAGTCGGCAAAACGACACATTTCCAAATTCCCGACATAATTAAATCGGCCACAAATCTCAAAACAATTTTAATAATAAAAAACATCTCAATAGCTTTCTAACGGTACCAAGAACGCCTCGATCCGAGTTACGGATCAATAGTTATGAATTTTCAAAGAAAAGAATTTATTGAGAAACAGCCAGATTCGCCTGGCGACTTAGGATTTCGCCTGGCGGATCCCCCTTTGCCAGCACTTCGCCTGGCGAACTAGTGGTGAACCACAATTTTAGAAAAACCCCAAGAGTTCCAGTAGCTAACACATTTCTGTTTTTCTGTTTTCGCCTGGCGACTTACGATTTCGCCTGGCGAATCCCCCTTCGCCATCACTTCGCTTGGCGAACTAGTGGCGAGACCTAATTCGCCTGGCGAATCGCACCAGAAACATAATTTTCTGTTGCGGGTTACATTGTTCCAAAACCCCCAAAAATCCCATTTTTCATCCTAAATCAATTCCAACAGCAAAACAAGTATCAGCAATTGTTCATAGACACAGTGTGATCATATAACGCAATTTATATCGATTTCCGACCGTGAAAACATCGATATCTAATCATTTTCTCATTTCCAACCTAGAAGTGAAAACAATGGAAAGGCAAGAGAACATTCAAACACACACATACATAATCATACACAAGCATAT
The DNA here is from genome assembly GCA_022829125.1 of Lathyrus tuberosus. Lineage (NCBI taxonomy): Eukaryota > Viridiplantae > Streptophyta > Magnoliopsida > Fabales > Fabaceae > Lathyrus > Lathyrus tuberosus. The sequence goes on along the minus strand of JALAZF010000552.1, from coordinate 830,968 downwards.
GATAACTGAGTTTCGCACCCTCACCCGATTAATCGTGTTTTTAAAAGTCGGTTGAATCGATTCCTTACTCTCCAAGTTTTTCCCTTTTTCTTCTTTTCTTTCTCTTTTCCTTCTTCTCTTTTTCTTTCTCTCTATTTTTCTCTCTATTTCTATTTTTATGAAAAACATAATATCTAACCAAACCAAAAGACCAAAATACCCCTACACTCAAATATCTCGCAAACGCTCTCAAAACGCGATAAAACATAATCACGATGAAAAATAATATATTACCAAATAAAAGTCAAGAATAAAATAATATAATAATTACATAATTAAACCGACTCGATTAAATAAATCTAACAAAAACTGGGGCGTTACATGGAGCATAAGGCATTTTGGGCCTTGAAATTTCTGAATTTTGAGCCAACTTTGAACTGTGATAGAAGAAAAATGCAATTGCATGAATTGGATGAATTGCGTCTCCAAGCATATGATTCCAATAAGCTTTACAAAGATCCAGTCAAAACTTACCATGACAAGAAAATAATGATCAAACAGTTTGAAGTAGGGCAGCTGGTCCTACACTTCAAATCTCGATTAAAATTGTTCCCAGGTAAATTGAAATCAAAGTGGTCTGGCCTATTTTGGATTCGGGAGATTAAGTCATATGGGGCAATAGTCATTGAAGACGCAAAGACAAATGAGAGTTGGACAGTTAATAGTCAGAGGTTGAAAATTTATCTTGGAGGTGATTTCGAGCGGAATCTCGTCGTTGTTCCTTTTTGCGACCCTTGAGGTCGCATTGGACCGTCGAGCTTAGCCGACGTTAAACAAGCGCTTGTTGGGAGGCACCCCAACATTGTAAGTATTTCCTATTTTGTTTACTGATTTTAAGTATTTGTTGAAGTTTTGAAGTATTGGGAAACGTGGTAAAGTGCAGAAAAATTTTAAAAAATTCTGTCATGTTCGCTGGAGTTCGCCTAGCGAGCCTGGGGCGAGCATTCGCTGGCTCCTTCGCTTAGCGAACCCAGCGAGACAGGTCATGTTGTTTTGCCACATCAGAAAAAAAAAGTGTAAATTTTGGGTGGGCCAGCCATTTGGGCCCATGACCCAACTCGTGTTTGAGGGTTTTGAGTGGGAAACCCTAGTTTCCTTGTTCACTATTTGCCTCTCCAACATTTTTCAAAAATTTTCTCTCCTCTCAAGAACACTTAGCACGAATTGTCTCTGCAAGCATTTCACCTAGTTCCTCCTTTTCACTTGCAAAATTCAGGTTTGAACATCCTTTTCATTTTTTATTTCTGTTTGACAATAGGTTAGGGAATGAATTGGATTTTAGATGTAAATCATTTAGGTTTTCAAAGTGCATGTACCTCTGTTCATAATGTTTATGTGCTGCATATTGTAAATTAATCAAGCATTATGAATAGGGTTCTGGATTAAAAGTGAGGTTGTTGTTGGACTGGTTGTTTGATATTGTTTTTCTGCATTTTCGTGGGTTCGCTGCCGTGTTCGCTTCGCGAGCCTGGGCGAGCATTCGCCAGCGTTCGCTTAGCGAACCTGGGGCGAATGTTCGCCAGCCTTCGCCTAGCGACCCTTGGAGCGAACAAAGCTTAATTTAATTATTTTTTATGAAGTTTGAATCTCTTGCTGTGTTGGCTCTTGTAACTAATGTGTTGGTTTGCTGTTGTTGTGCTTTATTGGTTGTTTTGTGCAGATGGAACCTAAGATGGCAACTAATCCTGCAAAGAAAAGGAAAGCCACAATTTCGCAGCAGGTACCAATCTGGTTCGATGACGCTAGATTCAGATGAGCCAAGTAGGCTGCACGTTACGAGGCCTTGGAAAAGAGACATATTTTTGCAGAGAAGAGGTTTAATCTAAGCGACCGTGGAAGTTATAGATCAGTGGATGCACTTTTGGAAGCAAAGAAGTGGGATCACTTAATGACACCTCTTGATGGGTATAACGCGGAGATTGTCCGTGAATTTTATGCAAATGCATTCCCCGAAGATGGGGAGCTATTTAGTTGGACGTCTCTAGTGAGGGGGACCGTGGTGAGGTTTGATAGGAGGACTATTAACATGGTTCTTGGTGATCCATTATTGTTAGTAGGTACTCAGTTGGATGCTTATCATAGAGATCTTCATCTTCATCATGACATTCCGAGGATGACCAGTGATCTGCTCATTCCGGGTAAAGATGTGGAAGTCAACCCATCCAGGGTTGTGATTAGATACCGAAGAGTGGATATGCAACCCCTTGGCCCAACTCATTTTACTTTTTGTGCTCACAAACATCAAGCCAAGGTCGCATCATAGCACCATCCATATACAGTTGGCCCACCTTGTTCATAGCATTCTTACGAATGTAGAGATTGACATGGCTCGCATTATTGTTGTTGAGATCAAGGCCATTGTTCTAAGTGGTCTTGGAGGTACTGGTGCTTGGGCGAATGCCCCGCTTGCTTTCCCGTGTCTCATAATGTCGTTGTGTGCTCATGCTGGGGTTGATATACCCGCACGCCGACAAGTCACGATTCCTTCAGCCATAGATGATCGTTATGTGGACAAATTCTGTAAGCCCAAAGGGGCAATTGGTGAGACATCTGGTGCCGGTGTTGATGCTAGCACTGGGGGTGGTAAAGCTGATGGTTCGGGGTCTCATGCTTTTTATCCTTTGCAGCAGGAAATCTGTCAATACAACTGGGATTGGATGGCGGCTTCTCAGCACGCCATGACTAACCTCATGATTCTATGTAGGTTCTTTAGTTGCAGATTTGTGATCCTGCCGGTGAGCATTCTTTGATGTCTAGGGAGCAGTTCCTGACACAAGCTGGTTGGCCTGAGGCCAGGTCAGTACTCGGAAGGGAGGAGGATACGGCTGATGATGTTGCTGAGGAGGCTGATGATGATGATGAGGCGACTGGTTCGGCCCGTGGTTCTGAGGAGGAGGATATCGAGTTGTCCGAGGAGGACTGATTTAGGAGTTTAGATTTTGTACTTCCTTTGTGCTACAAAGTGAAGTTTTATTATGTTTTATGACTTTTGTTTTATTTTAGTTTAGTATTGATGTACTTTATCCACCGTGTATGATTATTTTGGGTTGTATGATGTATTTGTACCCTTGGTGGTATTTTTCTTTGACTTTGTAGGTGTGTTTACACCATTACATTCCTATTATCATTAGTATTATGTTTGAATTAAATGTTGTTTTATGTTAACTTTAGTTTAGTTTTTTTTAGTAATGGTTGAATGGTGCTTGTGAATATTTAATATTTCCTTCTTTTGTTGATGAAACTTGGAGAATTTTAGTTTGGTGATTCTTGATCTTAAAAGAAGATTCTTCCAAGTTGGATGACGATGATAGTAATTTAAGCATGATATTGTCGACAAAGTACATAGTTACCTAGTTCTAGAATTTTGAATGTGTTAGAATTTGTGTCTTTGTACAAATGAAAATTGTGTTTCTTGTTACAACTTTATTGTTTGCTTATGTCATTTAGGTCCAAAAATCACAAAAGTGAGAAACCTCCAGGTTATACTATATGTTTTGGATTGATGATAGATTTTGTTTTATACTTTTAATTCATGCTTTATCTTGTGATTCTTGTGATTTTGTGGAAGTATTAGAAATGATCAAGGCACTTGTTAATATTGAGCACAACAATTTCCAAACAGTAATTTATCCGTGAGTAATGAGAATTTGTTAACCCCTTTATGCCTAAATTGTTTAGATCTCTTTTAGTGATGAACTTTGTGTTGTGCATATTTTGAAAATCAAATCATCATTAAATTTTTGTGAGCTTCTAAAATTTTTCTTCTTGAACCTTGGAACTTTTATTTTAATTGACTTCCTTGCCTTAAAAAGCAAGGAACATTCACGTAAGGCTGAGTCGAAAATAAGTTGGGGAGAAAGAAAAAGAAGATTGGTGAATTACTCAAAATTGTGAAAACATTTAAGCAAGCATGAAAAGAAAAGAGTATGTGAATATTTGTGTACAAAAGAGAAAAATAATGTTTGCTTGAATGTGAAAAATAGATTCAATAATTGTGCAAGGAAGTTTGAGAAGGTGTGACAAAGGAAAAAAGTGGTGAATGAAGTTGAGGTGTTGTGTGTAACGCCCCGATTTGGTTAATCGTATTTATTTATTTCATTTATGTGAATTTTGTGAATTGTGTAAATTAATTGAGTTTTACCTGTTAAGTGGATAATTTCTCTGATAGATAAAATAATTGCAATTGATAATCTTTTCTTATTAACTTGTAATTCCTGATATATTTTGCATCGCTGTTTATGTTTTATCGCATTTGGAGAGCGTTTGGGAGATATTTGAGCAAAGGGGAATACAGAGAGAGAGAGAGAGAGAGAGAGAGAGAGAGAGAGAGAGAGAGAGAGAGAGAGAGAGCAACTAGAGATCAATTATTTTATTAAAGAGACGAATTAATAATTATTAGTTCAAGAGAGTATTTAATGTAACTCTAATAATTGATCAATTGGGTTGAGATGACAAATATCAATTGAAGATGTTTTACCCTATCGGATTATATTATATAATATTGGATTATATATATATATATATATATATTTGTTAGTAAGAGGGAGGAAGAAAGAGAGAAGAGGAGGAAGAGGAAAATTGGAGAAACCTCCGTTTCAATCGCGATTAATCGGGTAAGGATGAGAAGTTCCGATTATATTTCGATTGTATATGTCTATGTATGTGTTTGTTTAGTTTGATTTTGGTTGAAAATGTTAGGATTTTAACATTTGATAGAAATGGTAAATTGAGTGGAAATCGATGTTTTCACGGTTGAAACTTGGTATAAATCGCGTAGTATAGTCGGGTGAGGTTAGGAATTAGTTGGGAATGTTTACTTGTATGTTTTCACATGTTGGTTGAATTTGATGGAAAATTACAACAGTTAATATGTTGAGTTTTTGAGATTTGGATACAACACTGTTGTGTTGGAAATCGTGATTTAAGGGTCCTAATTGTTGATACATGATGGATATAGGTTGCTATGTATTTAATTTGGATTATAGTGATGTTTAGATGAGATTTTGAGGAGAATTGAGTGAAACCCGTAGCAGTACTATGCAGAAAAATCTGGGTGTTCACTGCCCATACGCGTAATGGGCAAGGCAATACGCGTATGGCCAGGGCGATACGAGGGCGTTACGCGTATGGAACCCATTTTTCCATGGCCCTCTGTTGAAACACGTAATGGTACGCGTAAGGTGCAAGGAATTACACGTAAGGAAGTAGGTACTAAGCGTAATGGAATTAATATGGAATCAAGATGGAATTTTTGAGAGAATCAGCTTCTGCCCGCACGCGTAACCCTCTGGACAATACGCGTATGGCAAGCGGTAGAACTAGGCAATACGCGTATGGGTGTGGGAAATACGCGTATGACCAGCGAGAGGGGAGAATTATGCCGTTTCGCGATTTCTTTCCCGATTTCGCGTCCGATGCAGTTTCTTTCTGGTCTGAGAGGTTGGAATAGGTGCCAGAACTTGTTGAATTTAAGAATGGTAGTAAAAATGATTTAAAATGGAATTTGGATGGATTAATTAGATAATTAACTAATTAAGGCCTCGTGAGGTATTTTCCTTAATTGTGTGTATTATGATGAATTAATTTGACAGTTGTAGTAATACTAGTGTGTATTACGGTGAGTATGTATCCACGTGTGATCAGGATGATCGTGTAAATGTATAACTGATTATTATATATGTGTTTTGTGCATAATTCTTGTTATGTATGTGTTATGTTGAATTGATTGGACAGGTTTGGTAATACTATTGTGTATTACGGTGAGTATGTATCTCACGTGTGATCAAGGGGATCATGAAGAGGTATAATTGTTATTATACCTATGTTTTGTACATCATTTGTGTCGTGCATTTCATGATGTGTCTGGTGGAGACAGCTAGGTGGGAATCCATGATGGGTGCCTAGTATTTTCCGGACTCCAATGTGGAGTTGTATGGAGACAAATCATTGCTCAGTGGGAGTGATGTGATTTGTCCGGACTCCAATGTGGAGTTGTATGGAGATAAATCATTGCTCAGTGGTGTTAACCCTCAATTTCGACGCTAGACAAAATCAAAGCTATTTTATGTTAAAAAATTATTTTTAATATAAAGAAGGCTTCGACCTAGTTTTGGAGAGGCCTGAGTCGAATAGAGGTGTAGGAACCTCAAAATTGGCTAAGTGCTGAAAGGGTTTCGACCATGAGAATGTAGTAACAAGCGTTGCAGTGGTTATATTAAGGTTGGAGGGAATTTCCAATATTTGAAATTTAAATAAGAGCAGTTGTGAACGTGGGAACAGTTGAGATCAAGGGGAAGGCGCCAAAATCAACACGTTCGAAGCAGTAACCACCACTTAGTAGTTATTTCCTAGCACTATAAATAGGAGTTAGTTCTATGTAAATGGGGTGTTCATATTTTTGTGCAAGTTACTCTAAGAAACTCAAAGTACCCGCGTGTAGAGAAACGAGTTCGTGAGAATGTACGTAATGTAACACCATTTTCTTCATCAATATAATTTATCTTCAGCATGTTTAAGATTCAGCCATTTACTTTCCATGCCTTTACAGTTTCTTGAACTTTATCTTCCATGCCAAATTTACTTTCAAAGCCATTTAAACTTCATGCGTTTACCTTCGACTGTACTTTTACGTTCAAACAGTTAATCTTCAAGCCTTTACTTTTCAAAGTCTTTTATTTTCGAGAACGTGGAGTTCTCCTTTAAATCCATTTGCATCTATTTTCAAAGTCTTTTACTTTCCTTCACTTTACTTTCGACAGCACTTTTATTATCCCAGCCTTTACTTTCCAAGAACGTGGAGTTCGTTGCATTTTACTTTCAAAGCTTTTTATTCATTGTCATTTCTTTTCGACGCCTTTAATTTCTGCACCCTTTACTTACGTCTCTTTAAATTTCAAGTCTCTACTTTACTTTATTGCACGTAGTCGAACGTGGAGTTCAGGTAGATTTTATTTCAGCATTGTCGAACGTGGAGTTCAGTTTACATTTTCTTTAATTTACACTTTTCTCTCAAATTTAGCACATGTCTTAGGATTTGTGTGGTCGATCCTGTAAGTTAATCAATTTGCGTTTATATTGATAGACCAGAGGTTGTTTACCAAAATTCACAGTAAACAAATTGGCACACCTGGTGGGACCCAATGCTAAGTTATACCTTTTTGTCAACCTTGTCTTTCTTGGTGAAGAAGTACTTTCGTTGTATGTTATTGAGAAGTGGGAAGTTAGTCACAGCAAACGAAGGAATACCAAAGAAAAGATACACTCAGAAAATGGTAACCAATGCCAACCAACAAGTTGATCCTCAAGGGAGTATTTCGAACACTCAGTCAAGTACCAATATGGGGTCTCAAAGCACACCATCACCAGTGTCTTCGACGGGAGGACAGATGTCACTTCCATTAGTAGTGTCTGAGCCAGGATCAACATATACAAAATCATATACTCAACCTGTGTTGGAGTACATAGGACCACAAAGTTCTAATTCACCAACACCCCCAGGAGGAAATTCAATGTACAGGCATGTTCCTCCTCCAGGTTTTCCACATCCAGGGTCAAGAAGTCAACCCTATGGTATGCCTACATCAATGATGCAAAATCTACAGAATGCTCCGCCTGTATTTTCAGAAACTGTTGTGTCTTCGCCACTACAAGGGTCAGGATCAGGAGGGCGAAACAACCAGAATATAGGTGTTGGTTACTCTGTTCAAACGCCTAGCCTTACAAATACATCCATAAATTGTTTGAGACAGCAGATGGATGAAAGTAACATGCAAATGGTACATACGTTGTCTCAGACAATGGGAGAAGTTTTTCAACCTTTGATTCAAAATACGACATAAACTAACCAACAATTGGTTGCACAAGTGGCACGCATGGCTGATTTCATGGGAGTACCAGCGGTAGATCGAAGAACAACTTTTGTCGAAGATATCCCAAGACGTCATCCACGTCAGACACCTGATGCGAATTTGGAGGATCAAGAAATGATTGATCATTTTAGAGTCGAACCACCAAGAAACCAGATGCCTTACCAGATGGAGGAAGAACCAGTAGTGAAGGTGAACAGGAACCAAAACGCAGATCAACTACTTAGACAGGTTCGACACCAAAATCAAGCAGAAGAAAATAATCTTGCAGCCATGGTTGAAAGGATAATGACCAGAAATGGTATGAATTTTGGCTTCGCCAGGCCAAATTATACTTCGCCTATAGTGGATTACATTCTCCAAGCAGAATTACCCCCTAGGATAAAGGTTCCAAAATTCAGCAAGTTTTCAGGAGATACTACTGAGTCTACTGTCGAACATGTGGCTAGGTATTTAATCGAAGCAGGAAAAATTGCAGCTGACGAAAGCCTTAGGATCAAATATTTCCCAAGTTCCCTTACCAAGAATGCCTTCACATGGTTTACTACTTTGCCTCCAAATTCCATATATAACTAGACCCAACTAGAACGTTCGTTTGGGTCATAAAACTTCTCAATGTTTTCTTTTTAGGGATTTGGTGCAAAATGCTATCCAAGAAGGAAGGCTGAATTTTGGTGACAAAAGTAAAGCCCAGATGAAGATTGACTCTAACCCATTGCAAATTGCAGAGGCTAACTACACAGAGCCTCATGAGGTTCAGATGGTGGAGGCCACAGAGGGATTCGATGAGTCAGTCAACATGGTGGAGGTTACTGAAGACTTCGCCACCAGTTCAGTGATAATTGAAGGTTCTAGTAAGGCTGCAAGTGGCCTAAATGTTGATGGTACCAGTCTAATGTTGGTGACCAAAGAAACTGCTGATAAGTTTGTTGAAATAGATAATGCTGCTAAGGTTTTGGATATGACCGTGAGTGGGTGGAAGATAAATGCCAATAAAGGCATTAACATGGTCGAGTTGGCTGGAGAATCTGATTCTAGCTCAGATAGTGTCGACACCAATGAGGCTATAGGCAGAAATGCCCCCAAAATTCAAGTTGTTAAGGAATTGGAAAATGACATGCTCTTGGTAGGAGAGATGCTAGACATGGATGGTTGTCTGGTGGAAAACTGGATATGTATGGCTGCTGAAAATTTTTTCAAGACATCTCCTGATGTCGAGAGAGTCAATGCTGAGGAGATGGTTGAGGCTGAGAAAGCTGCTTGGCAAAAAGCTTCCCAAAGAGCTGCAAAGGCAGCAGTAGGTGATAGCTGCTTGGCGAAGACCACTAAAAGTCTGGAAGCCCGTTTCTCCAAGATGCACCTAAAGGATAGAATGGATGTCAACATGGTCGAAATCACGGATCGAAGAAATGAACAAGTGAGTCAGGTAGATGAGCTAGAGAAGCACAACAAAATGGCTTATCCTAAGCCAGAAGAGACAATCGTGGACTTCTTGCATCGTTGCCAGAAAAAAGGCTCTGGAGTAATGTTGTGTCCCAGGTGCAGCCCCATTTTTGATGAAAAAGCTGCCCACAAACTAGAAGGTGTCAAGAAGGCTGGTGAAAGCTGGGGGCAGAAGGTGAACAAAGGGCACAGAGGTTTTGACCATAGGCGACTTTCGACAGGGCTAAAAAACCAAGCACCAGGAATTAGGCCAGGTACGTTCAAACCAGATGCGAATGTGCCAACAGGTAGTTGGATCAAGCCTGTCGAAGGGAGAGGACAGAAGAAAAGGTGGGAGAAGTTTGATGTGGAAAGAGGTTCGTCATTTGAGTACAGAAAAGAGAATCACACCACAAACAAATCAGCGTACATTTCTCAAAATTACAAGGTTAAAAACCCCATGTCTAGATCACAATGGCGAAGAGAGCAGCGCAGACGAAAGGCTGTCAGGGAGGCCCAGGTGCAAGGAGAATCAAGCACCAATGTGGATAATCAAGCTGGGGCAATGGAGAAGTTGCCCACACGACGAAAGTTGTTCACTATTCAGCCAGAAAAGAAGGTTGAAGAGGATGAGGATATGACTGATAACTTCGACAATGAGTCAGCGGCTTCCCTAGACATTCTGGTAAATGTGGTGTCAGTGATGCCAAGAGAATTTGGTCAAGTCTCAGAGGTCGAAGACTTAGACCAAACTGCTGAATTGGAAATGATGGCACACAAGCCTGTGTGCTATTACATCATGAATAATGGGTGCGTCGAAGAACAGAATGCTTTCTTTGAACGTCCCACAGAGGCAATTAAGGGTCATTTGAAGCCTCTTTACATTACTGGAAAAGTAGAGAATGTCCCTGTCAACAAAATTTTGGTAGACTGTGGTGCAACGGTTAATTTGATGCCAAGATTTTTGCTAAGCAGGATTGGAAAATTTGAGACCGATACTAAGCCCCACAACATGGTTCTGTCGAACTATGAAGAAAAAGTTGGTTCCACTCTGGGAGTAATTCAGGTGGATCTCACTGTGGGAACTATTACCAGACCAACAGTGTTTATGGTCGTCGAAACAAAGGCTAACTACAATCTACTCTTGGGTAGGGAGTGGATTCATGGGATAGGAGCGGTACCCTCGTCTATGCATCAGAGAATCACAATTTGGAGACCAGATGGGATAGTGGAAAACATTGAAGTTAATCAAGGGTACTTCAAGGTGCCTATTAATCATGTGGATAGTAGGCAATTTGAGAAACATCTGGAGAATATTGCTCCATGTCCTCCAGCTGATTTTGAGTTTACACCTGACGAGGAAACGTTTTATTCGTTGTACTTACACCCTGTTGAAGGTTTCAGATGGGACAGGGAAGTACCAAGAGGAAGATTGCCATGCTTAGGCACACCTCCAATAGATCCCACAGGGTGGGGAGATGAATTCAGTGATCATGACTGAGTTCGACGCTTTGAAAAGAATTTCGGCCTATGTGGCTGAAATAAAACTACAAGCGGCTTTGGAAGCCGCCAATGATTATATGGCTGGTGAAGCCATTTCTGAAGTATATCAAGAAGGTCCTGGTAAGGACTTTGACCCAAAACCTCCAGATAAGGTTGAAACTGGAGAGCAAAGCCAGAGGCTCGACACCATCTATGAAGATGAGCCTTTGGGATTTGAGAAGGATCCGTTGGCAAATAATATAAAAATGCTAGCACAAGATCCTTTAGAAGAAGTGGACCTCAGTGAGGGGACAACCAAAAGGCCTACCTACATCAGTGCCAATCTTGATCCCCAGTTGAAGGTCGAAGTAGTTCAGCTGTTGAAAGAGTTCAAAGACTGCTTCGTCTGGGATTATGATGAGATGCCTGGTTTGAGCAGGGAGTTGGTCGAACAGGTTGCCTATGACGCCTGGGAAAAAACCAGTCAAGCAAAATCCAAGACGGTTTGCACCAGAGATATTGTCAAAGATCAAAGAGGAAGTCGAAAGATTGCTTCGTTGCAAATTCATTCGCACTGCAAGGTATGTCGAATGGTTGGCTAATATAGTACCTGTTATTAAAAAGAATGGGTCTTTGAGAGTTTGCATTGATTTTAGAGATTTAAACTCTACAACTCCCAAAGATGAATATTCAATGCCAGTAGCAGAAATGTTAGTAAATTCTGCAGCAGGACATGAATATCTTAGTATGCTGGATGGATATTCTAGCTACAACCAAATATTCATTGCTGAGGAAGATGTTCATAAAACTGCTTTTAGATGCCCTGGAGCCTTAGGCACCTATGAATGGGTAGTGATGCCTTTTGGTCTCAAGAATGCTGGTGCCACTTATCAAAGGGCAATGAATTCAATTTTCCACGATTTTATAGACACATTCATGCAAATTTATATTGATGATATTGTTATAAAATCTATTTCTGGGAAAAATCACATTGACCATCTTCGACAGTCCTTTGAAAGGATGAGAAAATATGGTCTTAAAATGAATCCTCTTAAATGTGCTTTTTGTGTGCAGGCAGGGGATTTCTTAGGCTTTGTGGTCCACAAGAAAGGGATTGAAATAAATCAGAATAAAACCAAAGCCATAATGGAGGCGAAAGCGCCATCAACTAAAAAGGAGTTGCAATCATTGTTGGGCAAAATCAACTTCTTAAGAAGGTTTATATCCAACCTGAGTGGCAAAACACAAGCTTTTTCGCCATTGCTTCATTTTAACAAAGATGGTTTTGAGTGGGGGCAATTACAGCAGGAAGCCTTCGACAAGATCAAGGAGTACCTAAGCCACCCTCCAATTCTTTCACCGCCTTATAGAAACAAGAGTATGAGATTGTATATAGCTGCATCAGATAAAACTCTAGGGAGCATGTTAGCTCAAGAGGATGAAAATGGAGTCGAAAGAGCCATTTATTACCTTAGTCGAGTTTTAAATGATGCAGAAATTAGGTATAGCATGATTGAAAAGTTATGTTTATGCTTGTATTTCTCTTGTACTAAGCTGAAGCAATATATAAAACCCGTTGATGTGTATGTTTCGTCTCACTTTGATGTTGTAAAACATATGTTATCTAAACCTATTCTGCATAGTCGAATTGGCAAATGGGCATTAGCATTGACAGAATTTTCCTTAACATATCAACCTTTAAAAGCTGTGAAAGGGCAAATAGTTGCAGACTTTATAGTCGATCACTCCATAAATGAAAATGATTTGAATTACGTCGAATTAAAATCCTGGAAGTTATACTTTGATGGATCAAGTCATAAAAATGGAACAGGAGTAGGAATACACATTATTTCTCCTGAAAAAATTCCAACAAAATTCAAGTACAAGGTCGAAGGACCTTGCTCTAACAATGAGGCTGAATATGAAGCATTAATTGCTGGCCTTGAAATTTTGTTAGAATTGGGGGCAACTAGAGTCGAAATAATGGGAGATTCAGAATTGGTTATAAAACAAATCACAAAGGAGTATAAATGTGTTAAAGAAAATCTCATTATGTACTTTGTGATAGCCAATAGATTATTAAAGAAATTTGAGGTAGTGGCCATCCAACACATACCTAGAATAGAGAACCAAGTTGCTAACGGCTTGGCTCAAATTGCCTCTGGATACAAGGTGTCGAAAGGAAACCTTCAAGAAGTAATTGAAGCAAGAGGTAAGGTGGTGGTTGTTGGATTATGCCCATCATACTTAGAAACAACTAAGCTTGGGTGCATAGATGGTGAAAATTTTGAAATTTTTGCCATAGATAATTTAACAGATGAAGATTGGAGGAAGCCCATAGTTGAATATTTGCAAAACCCAACGGCTTCGACAGAGCAAAAAATCAGATATCAAGCTTTAAGCTATGTACTGGTGGGTAATGAATTGTTTAAAAAGACCCCTGAGGGAATCTTATTGAAATGCCTTAGTGAATCAGAGGCATATTTGGCCCTTTTGACAGTACATAGTGGGGCATGTGGAGCACACCAAGTTGGCCAGAAAATGAAATGGCTGTTGTTTCGACAAGGCATGTATTGGCCCACTAAGCTGAAGGATTGCATAGAATTTGCTAAAGGGTGTCAAGAATGTCAAATTCATGCTGGCATACAGCACATCCCTGCAAGTGAATTACATTCCATAGTGAAACCATGGCCTTTCAGAGGATGGGCTTTGGATATAGTGGGAGAGATTCGACCAGCATCTTCAAAGAACCAAAGATATATTTTGGTGGGAATTGATTATTTCACCAAATGGATAAAGGTAATACCACTGGTGAATGTAGGTCAAGAGGATGTTATTGAATTCATTCAAAATCACATTATTTATAGATTTGGTATTCTTGAAACAATTACTACAGATCAGGGATCAGTGTTCACTGGTCGAAAGATGCAGGAATTTGCCAAAGAAATAGGTTTTAAGTTATTAACTTCGACACCTTATTATGCTCAGGCCAATGGGCAAGTCGAAGCTGCCAATAAGATAGTAATTGGACTAATTAAGAAGCATGTGGGAAAAAGGCCTAGGAGTTGGCACAGGACGTTAGACCAAGTTCTTTGGGCGTGTCGAACATCCCCTAAAGAGGCTACCAATACTACCCCATTTCGACTCACTTTTGGTCACGATGCAGTACTGCCTGTTGAGATTTATCTACAGTCTGTAAGAGTTCAAAGACATCATGAAATTCCCTCTGAGAATTATTGGGAAATGATGATGAATGAATTAGTGGATTTGGATGAAGAAAGGCTCAGAGCCTTGGAGTTGTTAGGAAGACAAAAGAAGAAGGTCGAAGAATCCCACAACAAAAAGGTTAAGTCTAAATCTTTCGCATGTGGGGAATTGGTTTGGAAAGTGATTTTGCCCATGGATTGAAAGGATAGAACATTGGGCAAGTGGTCCCCTAAGTAGGAAGGTCCATTCCAAGTCATACAAGTGTTCTCTAATGGAGCTTATGAAGTGGAAGAGTTAGACAAAGATAAAAGAGTCTTGAAAGTAAATGGCAAGTATTTGAAAAAATATAAGCCTATGCTACAAGAGATTCACATTAAAACATAAGCTTTATTTAATAAAAGAAAGCCAAAATAGGCCAAGTCAGGCTAATATGGCATACAAAGCAAAGAGAAACTAGCACAACAATGTTTAATCAAGGAAAGGTTATTCATAATCTCTCCAGTCTATGGATTTGAGGAAGTCCATATAATCTGCATCTGGCTCATCATCAGAGTCTTGGGTGTTGGAGCGCCCTTTATTAGAGATCTTTATTTTGGTTTCTTTCTTCTTGGCTAGAGAGGTTGCTCCAATTGAGGCTTTAGGTTGCTAGGGCGCCTTCATCTCTTTTGTGTCCTCAATTGCCTTGGCCTTTCCAGCCATCTTCTTGGTTGAGGATTTCTCCGAATTATTCATGTTTGCTTCTACGCAAAACGTGGTCAGGTGGAAGAAATTTATAGAGGCTAGTGACTGATTGGATTGGCCAGCCAAACGGTGGAAACACGTGAGTTATTCTTGGAGGTAGGCCTGAGGGCTATGCTATAAATGTTGCTTTAAAAGCTAGGGGCTTATGCCTTGGAATTTAAAGCTGGAAAGGTGACTTTCCAAGGAAAAGATAGAATGCCTTAATTGCAAATTTGACTGATAAAAGACAACAATAAAGTACATCATCATGCAGTATGGGTCGAAAGCAGTTAAAGGCAAAATAATAATGATTAATTAAATCAATGCCAACAGGCATAAAAATTGTCATTACATAAAAAGCCTGAAAAGGCCAAGAAACAAGTGATGATTAAACAAACGAAGGTGTCGAAAGTATTAGAAGGGAAGCCTCGACGCCAACTGAGAAAAAGATTTTATGTGATGTTTGAGGCGCGCGTTGCACAAAGATTCGGCAAGTTTTGCTTCTGCGAGCTCTTTCTCATATCTTTGGGCCGCCTCAATGTGATCAATAGCAGTCTTTGTTTCTTCAGCTATCTCAGTGTCGTCGAAATGGTGCAAATCACGGTTGCGTTTTTCAGCATTTTCAATTTTGGCTTGTAGCTCCGTGATTTGTTGCTTCCAGGTTTCAATGTCCTTCTGGTTGGAGGCTATCTCATCTTTCTTTTTCCTTTGATCAGCCTCCAAACGTTGGATCTCTTCGTACGCCTCTTTTGCACCACACCAGGCTGCACTCTCACAGCCAGATGTTCTCTCTATGGTGTCCCTGATCGAGGGAAGCAGCTTTATTTCTGCAGCTATTTGGTTACCACAGCAGTTAGCTCTATCAGAAAACCAGAAACATCTAGATTGAGAGTGGTGGCCTCAATCTTTGCAAGGGTGTCCTTCAAGTAAGCAGTTGCAGTTGGATCTGAAGCCAAAACTTTGTAAATATCCCCCCTGAAGAATTTTTTCTTGATGGCCTGGAGAATTGATTGGGCGAAGTCATCTGATGCTGGGGTCGAAGAGACAGAAGAATAACCATACCTTTGCTCAAGAATCAATTTGGTAAACTCACGTGGTTTCAACCACTTGAGTGCTGTCAGCGAGTCCCTAGGTAGTGGAGTGACCATAGGCGAAGGAGTATGGTGGGGGCGAGGCTCAGCTTGTTCTTCTTCCTCCTCTGTTGATTCTTCTCCTTCTTCATCTTGGTCTTCTCCCATTTCTTCATTAGACTCTTCAGCAGCTGGTTGCATATTCTCCTAGCCATCAGCTGGTGTAGGAGGTAGTTCATTTGTCTCCTCGGGCGCAGCTGGATCAGGATTGGCGTTATGTGTTTGGACTTCAGGTTCATGAATTTCTTCTTCGACCAACTGACCTTTATCCATGGAGGTACCCAGATTAAAAGGTGGTGGGCTTGAGGCGTCATCCTCATCAGAGTTGGCTCCATCAGCCTGTGCGTTTTGAGTTGGGGTTGGAGCTGGTGCTGCAGTGGGTGTTGTAATATATGGAGTAGGTTGATTAATCTCACTCAAACCAGAGCCAATATCAGAAAATGGGTGATAAGTTACCTCACCTTGGCTGTTGAGGAGCGTGGTGGTGAGGCTTTCTGAAGTTGGGTGAGGAACAGAATCGTCGATTACAGTGGTGGCAAAGTTGCTTGGAGTTGGTCGGGAATCTGGATTGTTGATTATGGGTGCCTAAAGAACACAAGTGGAGAAAGTGAGAATGAAATAATAGGCGAAAGATGTCAAGCATAATAGAAAAGGGCAATGGTGCACATACCTGAGTTTGTTCAACAGCAGGACTTGATTTATCACTCCCATGGTCACCAAGAGGGGTTCTCAAGGCCACCTGGGAGGTTTCTTTCTCGACACCACTTGTAGTGGATGCCTTTTCGAGTATTTTGGCCACCTTCGAAGGAGGTGGGCCAGTGGGTCCAGAGGCCTTTGTGGGTTTTTTCCTTTTCCTTGTAAGAACCTCCTCAGGAGATTCATCTGAGGCCTCTGAAGCTATAACCACAGCTGGGGTATCCTTCTTATCTTTCTTGGAAGGTGTTAGAGGTTTTCGACCAGTTTGAAGAGGCAGTGCAAATATAAGAAAGAAATTCACATAGTACAAGCAGAAACAGGGGAGATGAAATTTACCTGTGTACTCCCTTGTTCCTTGCCACTTTGCAAGGTGGCAGCTCTAGTCGAAGCAGCTTTCTTAGGCACAGCTGAAAGATAGCATACAATTGTTACAAGTTAATGATTACATGGTTAGTCATAAAGCCATGGATTAAGGATTTCAAACCTTCATATATTTCAGATTCGACACGAACGTCCTAAATTCCTATATGAAGGTGCCTTTTAAAATTGTCTAACGTATGCTTAGTGGAAACCACTCGTTGAGCCTTTGGCTGAGACTTCTGTCGAAGAATTTTTAAATGCTCCCCACAGACAAACCAATCTGGAAATGGAGGGGCAAACGCCACTCCAAAATCAGCATTAGGCAGTCGAGTGAACTTTGGAGGAAAAAGTTTAAAAGCTACCTCATAACGTTTCTCACGAGGGACGTTGGGAGGAATTTTTAGTTGGTCCAGCTTTTCTAGAAATTTTCTCTTTAGAGTAACAGCAGCCTCATGAATGGTTCGACTAAGATCATCTGGTCGATAGATAGTTTCAAAGTATTTTTGAAAAGCCTGTATTTCTTCGATGTGAGTGAACTTACTTTTTTTCGTCTTGTCCTGCACATGGAGAAAAGATTGGTCAAGTAGCGAAGAAAATGTAGCCACATCAAGAAAGTACTCACTATAATGCTTCGACCACCATTGGTGGAAGGATGAAGTGCATAAAAAGGAAGGTTCAAAAAACACAGGAGAAAGGATTCTTCTTTTTTCACTCCAGCTGTCGAGTGTTTGGGAGACGTTTTCCTCGTCGAGGCAAGCAGTGTGAAGAATTACTTGGCCCTTTCTCTCATACAGGCACTGAGGGAAGCTCTGGGCCAGCCCAAATTGTCGAGAGACCAAGTTTGGTTGGTAGGCAATCAATGCTGATAGACCTCTCCCTAAGTTCAGCCTGTGGATGATGAATCTAGGAATTAAAAAGGCTTCCCAGATAGCAACAGATTCTGGATCAAAAGGTTGAAGAGGATTTGGAAATGGTCTTTGAAACCACCCAGGGCCATAGCTTCGTCGAGCAAAGGGTGCCATGCTAGGAGTGAACTCATAGCGCTTGGCGAACATCATAATATAACTGGTGAAAGCCCTTTGAAGGTTTTCACCATCATCATTTGGAGTAAGTTTGGCCAGACGTGTCCCTTCGACACTCCTTTCCTTTATCTCAGCAGCAGAGGCTTCATCAACTATGCCTTTTCTGGGGAGGCTAGCCTCAAATGTAGCATTGAGCCACAATTGAAGTAGCCAAAGAGGGTCGTTCAAGTGCATAGGACCTTGGGCTTCCACAATCTTAAGTCGAGAAGCCCCCTCACTGATAGATTCGTAAAGGTTCGCCAGAATGAGTTCACTCAGGTAGGTCCCTCTGTTGTGGTGGAGTTGGTTCGCCAGGGGCAGGTACTTCTTAGCCACCTGCAAAGACTTTGTACAAAAAACATACCTCGACAGCCAGACTGTGAGGAAAGCAATGTGTTCTTCATCAGACACCTCATCATCTTCTTGTTTGAAGTGGTGCTTGATAAAGAGGGTGTAGGTCAGTTTAGAGCCTGAAATGTTGATGGTATCCTCAGCATCAACCTCAGGTTTATAGACAAGGCCATCTGGACGAAGCCCCGTGATGGCAGCTACGTCGAAAAGGGTTGGAGTAACCATTCCACATGGCAGATGGAATGTATAATGGGTGTTGTCCCAAAAGTATAAAGATGCTGCCAACATGTTCAGACAATAGGGTATGCTGGTCTTCGACAGCATAAGGAGGTCATAAATCCCTATCTCCTTCCAATGGTCAGCTTTAACCTTCTCCATCTTTGCCATCCATTGGTCGAATTCCTTTAAAGGATTGACAGCTCTCACCAGCCTGGTGTCATCAGTGAGATAGCCAATGTTAATTTTGGGTAAAGGGATCTATTCAGGGGAAGTTCCAGCAGCGGGATTAATTTTAGGGAAACTCTTTTGCCCTAATGGTCTAGTTCTCCGGTACGAGGGGAAAAACTCACCTAGCCTCTCGTTAGAAATGTCCACATCAGCCAAAGGACCAGATAACGCATAAGTTTTATCAGACATAACTATGGGAATCATTACCTGAGATTGGTAGATGGCTCTTGATGTTTCAGAGGTGGGTTCTGGCATGCAGTGGCGATTATCTACCAGTTGGGGGCCTGGGATGTTAGCGAACAGAGGGATGGTTTGCTTAAATGGAGTGGCCTTGCCCCTTTGAGTCTTCTTTGCTTGAGGGTTAATTTGGGTAGATGCCATTGTTGAAGAAGATGAAAATATGGTGTCTTCGCTGGGTTTGCGTGAGAAAACTGAAGAGAAGAAGAGTTTGCTTGAGAATACGAAAAGTGTGGAAAGATCACAAAGTGGCGGAAATGGGTATATATAGATATTTGAAAATCTCAAGGGACTTGGATCCACCGTTAAAGCTGAGGGGTTAGTGGGATACGTGTCTTTCTCCTGAAGGCATGATGAAAAGTAGCAGTTATGTGCAGACTGTTAACGTCTGTTTTCAAGAAAGGTGTTATGATGAATACGGCTAAAAGGACGTTTTAAGGATTTGTCATGATGGTGTAACGTCAGAGGCGTGGGTTAAAGAAACTGAACAGTTTAGCCATTGAGTAATTAGTGGGATGTTCAGTTAAGGTCATGCAAATAGGCGTCGAAATGGTTATTATATCAAGAAATGGCCTTCCTACCAATTCTGGCGAAAGGACATTCCTTGGGGGCAATTTGTTAACCCTCAATTTCGACGCTAGAAAAAATCAAAGCTATTTTATGTTAAAAAAAATATTTTTAATATAAAGAAGGCTTCGACCTAGTTTTGGAGAGGCCTGAGTCGAATAGAGGTGTAGGAACCTTAAAATTGGCTAAGTGCTGAAAGGGTTTCGACCATGAGAATGTAGTAACAAGCGCTGCAGTGGTTATATTAAGGTTGGAGGGAATTTCCAATATTTGAAATTTAAATAAGAGCAGTTTTGAACGTGGGAACTGTTGAGATCAAGGGTAAGGTGCCAAAATCAACACGTTCAAAGCAGTAACCACCACTTAGTAGTTATTTCCTAGCACTATAAATAGGAGTTAGTTCTATGTAAATGGGGTGTTCATATTTTTGTGCAAGTTACTCTAAGAAACTCAAAGTACCCGCGTGTAGAGAAACGAGTTCATGAGAATGTACGTAATGTAACATCATTTTCTTCATCAATATAATTTATCTTCAGCATGTTTAAGATTTAGCCATTTACTTTCCATGCCTTTACAGTTTCTTGAACTTTATCTTCCATGCCAAATTTACTTTCAAAGCCATTTAAACTTCCTGCGTTTACCTTCGACTGTACTTTTACGTTCAAACAGTTAATCTTCAAGCCTTTACTTTTCAAAGTCTTTTATTTTCGAGAATGTGGAGTTCTCCTTTAAATCCATTTGCATCTATTTTCAAAGTCTTTTACTTTCCTGCACTTTACTTTCGACAACACTTTTATTATCCCAGCCTTTACTTTCCAAGAACGTGGAGTTCGTTGCATTTTACTTTCAAAGCTTTTTATTCATTGTCATTTCTTTTCGACGCCTTTAATTTCTGCACCCTTTACTTACGTCCCTTTAAATTTCAAGTCTCTACTTTACTTTATTGCACGTAGTCGAACGTGGAGTTCAGGTAGATTTTATTTCAGCATTGTCGAACGTGGAGTTCAGTTTACATTTTCTTTAATTTACACTTTTCTCTCAAATTTAGCACATGTCCTAGGATTTGTGTGGTCGATCCTGTAAGTTAATCAATTTGCGTTTAGATTGATAGACCAGAGATTGTTTACCAAAATTCACAGTAAACAAGTGGGAGTGTATGTGATTTATCCAGATTCCTTTACGAATCGGGTTCAATTGAATGAACCATGTTGTGTGGTACAACTTGCATTGCATTGTGTCATTGAGTTATATTGCATTATTATGTTTGGTTGTTCAGGATCATCGTGAGCCCAATGGGGAGTATAGCGATGTATCCATTTTTCCTGCGGGAATTGGTGGGTTCTTGAAGAACCACTTTTGATGTGAGACATATATGTCATATCTGTGAATATGAAAATAGGTGATGTGTTGGTGTGCTTATATATATATATATATATATATATATATATATATATATATATATATATATATATATATATATATATATATATATATATATATATATATATGTCCTAACTTGTGTATATGAATTTATGATATTTTGGTATGCTATATGTGTTAGCATGTGGTGTGTGGGTGAGTTGATTAATATATGTGAATTGTATGTTTACATATGATTATGCAATCTTGTTATAGTTGTTATTTCTCACCCTTATGCTGGAATATGCTTTTTATGACATAGTGCAGATTAGCCAGTGTAGAGGCGTGGAGGCAAGTTGAAGAGTTAGATCTTTGTTTTGCTTAAATCTTTGGTGTCTGCTCTGATACGTAACACGGGAGTCGAGGGAAACGCTTTTGTTATTTACGTTTATATATATATATATATATATATATATATATATATATATATATATATATATATATACATATATATATATATATATATATATATTTTGGATAACTTGTACGTATATTTTGATGTTATGACACCACTTATTTTGTAAAACGAGTCAATTATGGATCGTTCCGCTTTATTCCATAATTGAACTTTTCTTTTGTTGGAAAAAGTTTCCTGTTATTATTTATTCCATTTTGTGTTATGTATCAAAGTTATAAGCAGGTGGAATATGTTTTTCTCAAATGTGGCATCCTTATTTCTGTCGAAAAATTTTTTATTCACTCTGATTTATTATTTATTATTTATCCACTATATGGGAATTAGGGTGTTACACTTGGTATCATAGCAGGTCGGTCCGTCCGGCCAAGTTGTGAGTCGGTGTGGCATGACAGTTGAATACTGTCGATGTTGTTTGTTCCTTAGTACGTGACATGTGTGTGAAACATTGTCAGTGCTTTCTGGTTTTCTAATCCTTTATTTTCAGGATTGAGAATAAGATAAGTGGGGGAGAAGCTGGTGCTTCTCCAAGTTGCTTCAGTTGTGGAGTGTTGGTTTAGTATGTCGTTGTTTATGAGATTATAAGTGTTGTTTGGACAGTGTTATTCCCGATTCCAGAGGGAATGCGGAGGTGAGGTTTATGTCGACTAAGGATTTGTGCCTTAGGTAGTTTAGTGCACAAGATGCAAGAAATGCTATTCTGGTCTGGTAAAGATGGTTTATGCCCCATCATGATTGTCGGCCGCCTATTGACAATTTGAGGAACTGATCACCCTTAATCTCTTATTGATAGTAGACAAAATTATATTGGATGGAATAGACGTGCCTTTCCGGCTTTGATAGTGTGTGCAATGAATTGTTTGGAATTAAGGAAATGATTACAGATTATTTTGAAGAGTCGATGAAGATTCTTATAT
The DNA here is from genome assembly GCA_022829125.1 of Lathyrus tuberosus. Taxonomy (NCBI): domain Eukaryota; kingdom Viridiplantae; phylum Streptophyta; class Magnoliopsida; order Fabales; family Fabaceae; genus Lathyrus; species Lathyrus tuberosus. The sequence goes on along the minus strand of JALAZF010000552.1, from coordinate 808,633 downwards.
CGGAAGATGAGGCGCATTAGAGGCTTTGGTATATTGGTCAAGTCAGGATATCTCTGAGGGAGAACGATCGTGTATTATTGTTGGTTGCTCCACAGGAAGTAGAGAGTGAACTTAATATGGACGAAGGTGAATAGTTGAGGTTCGTTTCTGCTAAGTAAGTAGAAAAACTCTTCGGAGATTAGACTAAGTTGCTTGTTGTGTTTGTGGTAATAGTGTTCTGGAATTGACAAGAAAGCCTTAGTGAAGGGCTGCCAGTTGTGTGTGATTACCAGATGTGTTTCCGGATGGAATATTGGGTGTTAGCGTTAGAATTACCCAGTAAAAATTTTTGCAAAAAACTTTAAGAATTTATATCTTTTGGAATTTGGTTGGGCATTACAATGTACAGTGATGTTGTTCGGGGTTAGTAATGCGTCTGGAATGGTTTTGGAGTATATGGATCGTATCTTCCATATTTAATTAGATACGTTCGGAGTGGTGTTCATTAGGGATATTCTGATCTATTATAAAATCAGAAGGAAAGTATGTAGGATGTTCATTGTGAGGGAAGTTTGAGAGGGCTAAAGTAGAATTGTCTACGGCTCCAGTTTTAATTCTGCGTGATCCTAATAAACCGTTTGTGAGGTATTGGGATGCGTCCATGATGAGTTTAGTCAGTGTGTTAATGCAAGATGGCTGCAGTTACTTTTGGGTTGAGAATATGGAGGTATTATTTTATGGTTTTGAGTTCGAAGTGTTTAGTAATTAAAAGAATATTGAGTACCTGTTTGGTCGGAAATAATAGAGTATGAGACAACGAGGATGGTTGAAATTCCTGATGAGTTATGACTTTAGTTGGAATTATCCTATTGGTGAAGTTAAGTCAGAAGTTTTACCTGTCTGTTTTGATGATCAGGGGATTAGAATTATTTGAGCAGTTCAGAGACGTGTGTCTGGTGTGTGTGTGTGATAACACAGTAGAGTGTGAGGTTGGGTATATTAGAAATGAACTATGATTTTTTCTGGTGAACATTAGAGAGAGTCAGAAGTTGGGTATGAAATTGGTAGATTTAATTGTTGCGAGTAATCAGAGTGCGCATCGAAAGCGTGATGTGGCACATTTTGTATATGCGTGTGTGACTTGTAAGAGTTCATAGGTTGAACATTGGAACATGTAGGAATGATGATACCATTGGACGTTTCAGAGTGGAAGTGTTAGGTGAAAGGTTTAAATATTATTCATTGGCTACTATGTAGATGGATGTTTTGGTTATATGTTCGATTGGTGAATCGTAGCATTGTTGTAATAATGTTGTGTGACAAGGATGTTAGTATTATGGTTACGTAGGGGTTGTTGAAACGATCTTGTGTCGTGGAACTTTATGTTCTTGTGTTTGTGTTGCCTCGTTTCCATCGTGGTGATTCGAGTACGAGTAGGTAATTCCTATGTGGAGAATTAAGGGAGTGTTACCTCTGGTGTGGGTAACGATCTTGTTGTGTTCTGGTTATAAAGTGAACCTTTGGGTGTTCGTAACTTGGGTATTCTTTGAGTCGTGAGTTAGTCGTCAAGTGTATTGTATGGGCATTGCATCTTGTCGTTGTCGTGGTTACTGTTAGCAAGGTGGTTTGTCAGTTTGTGTTATTCGTGGTGTGCCTAGTGTTGGCATAATAGTTGATTAGTCGGATGCGAGAGTCGTATCCGGAGTTGTTCGTCTCAATTATATTTTCGAGGACGAAAATATCTAAGTGGGGGAGAGTTGTAACGCCCCGATTTGGTTAATCGTATTTATTTATTTCATTTATATGAATTTTGTGAATTGTGTAAATTAATTGAGTTTTACCTGTTAATTGGATAATTTCACTGATAGATAAAATAATTGCAATTGATAATATTTTCTTATTAACTTGTAATTTCTGATATATTTTGCATCGCTGTTTATGTTTTATCGCATTTGGAGAGCGTTTGGGAGATATTTGAGCAAAGGGGAATAGAGAGAGAGAGAGAGAGAGAGAGAGAAAGTAACTAGAGATCAATTATTTTATTAAAGAGATGAATTAATAATTATTAGTCAAGAGAGTATTTAAGGTAACTCTAATAATTGATCAATTGGGTTGAGATGACAAATATCAATTGGAGATGTTTTACCCTATCGGATTATATTATATAATATTGGATTATATATATATTGTTAGTAAGAGGGAGGAAGAAAGAGAGAAGAGGAGGAAGAGGAAAATTGGAGAAACCTCCGTTTCAATCGCGATTAATTGGGTAAGGGTGAGAAGTTCCGATTATATTTTGATTGTATATGTCTATGTATGTGTTTGTTTAGTTTGATTTTGGTTGAAAATGTTAGGATTTTAACTTTTGATAGAAATGGTAAATTGAGTGGAAATTGATGTTTTCACGGTTGAAACTTGGTATAAATCGCGTAGTATTGTCGGGTGAGGTTAGGAATTAGTTGGGAATGTTTACTTGTATGTTTTCACATGTTGGTTGAATTTGATGGAAAATTACAACAGTTAATTAATGCGTCCGCAAGTGCACGGAAATATCGAAGTAATATAAAAGATTGTCGAACCCACCGAGACCAATGTCAACCTACCGTAATCTATTGCTGCGAAGTAAAGCTAAGGCTAATGATAATTGATAAAAGTGAAACTAAGACTAGAACTAGAATAAAACTAAGAAAATATGATAATAAAGAGAGGCAGGAATATGGATTCTGCGTTCCTAAAGGACTTTGTAGAATTCGGGTACTAATTACAACTATAACTTAGTTCCGTAGAATATACCGACTTAAAAACTCCACCTCATGTTCTCACGGTATTAACTAAAGTCATGTTCCCTAATCCCAAGATTTTGCTCTCGCTCGCCCGGTAACTAGGAAATATATTTTGAAAGCCAATAATATCCTAAACGTATCTGAAGCGCTCTCGTTGTATTCAGATATGTTACCTAATTTCCACTATCTGGTTCGACCCCCACGCTCTCGCAGTGCCGACTCTAACCTTAATTAACTTCTCACTCTCGTGACAAAATCGTGTTAAATAACCTCTCACTCTCATGACAAAGCTATTTAAATTAGACTTGGAAATTAAAACCAAAACAGAATTTTAATCATAAGTTCGCACATATTATTTTCTACCGAGTCCCGTTGGTAACGACGGCCCTCATACACCGGACTCAAGAATATTTAGAAAGACATAGATAGGAAAACAAATAAACAATTTTCGGTTTTTGAATTAGACGAAAACATAATAAGCGATTTAAAATAATTTAATATAAGGCAAGACGTAATTAAGCAATTAATTGAAGACAGTAAAGTAAACAATAAAATAAAACCTATAATCGACTGGAATCGTAATACACCGGTAGCTTAAATCCAAAACAGAAATTAATGCTAAAATAAATCCTAAGACTATATTGGGAATAGTCCCCTGATGTGGAGAACTATTCCGTTTACATCGTGAATGAAAACTGCCTAAGAAATTCTAAAGCAAGGAAACTTTGGCTAAAATTCATCCCCCCTCAAATGGAGGTTTCGTTTCCTATTTATACTGGGTTGAGGTTGAGAAATTCTCGGATGGTGCGCGTGAGAAACGGGTGAGAGAGTGCATCCGAGAAAGGCCGAAGAGCGAGAGAAAATAGGGGAAGTGGGAGATTTTTTCTCCTCGCATATAGGTGGCTTGCGCCACCTCCCCCATTTCCTCATGTGGCTTGCGCCACTTCTTTTCAATGTAGTGGGCGCCACCCCACAATGTGGCTTGTGCCACATCTGTGAGTGGTCGTGGGCCCACCCCTTTATTATTTTGTTTTCTTTTCTTTCTCTCCAATTTCCTTCCTTTCTTTTTCTTTAATTCTTCCCTTTAATTCTTCTTTTCTCCAATTCTTCACATTTCTTCTTTCTTATAATTAAATCCCAAGCTACCTAAAAAAGAAAATAAATACCGGCATAATAAAACATAAATCAAGGAAAATAAATAAAACGAAACTAACAATCCATGTGAATCGGGTCTGAAAATACGATACATTTTCGTGTTATCATTAATATGTTGAGTTTTTGAGATTTGGATACAACACTGTTGTTTTGGAAATCATGATTTAAGGGTCCTAATTGTTGATACATGATGGATATAGGTTGCTATGTATTTAATTTGGAATATAGTGATGTTTAGATGAGATTTTGAGGAGAATTGAGTGAAACCCGTAGCAGTACTATGCAGAAAATTCTGGGTGTTCGCTGCCCACACGCGTAATGGGCAAGGCAATACGCGTAATGGGCAAGGCAATACGCGTATGGCCAGGGAGATACGAGGGCGTTACGCGTATGGAACCCATTTTTCCACGGCCCTCTGTTGAAACACGTAATTATACGCGTAAGGTGCAAGGCATTATGCGTAAGGAAGTAGATACTATGCGTAATGGAATTAATATGGAATCAAGATGGAATTTTTTAGAGAATCAGCTTCTGCCCGTACGCGTAACCCTTTGTACAATACGCGTATGGCAAGCGGTAGAACTGGGCAATACGCGTATGGGTGTGGGCAATACGCGTATGACCAGCGAAAGGGGAGAATTTTTCCATTTCGCGATTTCTTTCCCGATTTCACGTCCGATGCAGTTTCTTTCTGGTCTGAGAGGTTGGAATAGGTGCCAGAACTTGTTGAATTTAGGAATGGTAGTAAAAATTATTTAAAATGGAATTTGGATGGATTAATTAGATAATTAACTAATTAAGGCCTCGTGAGGTATTTTCCTTAATTGTGTGTATTATGATGAATTAATTTGACAGTTGTAGTAATACTAGTGTGTATTACAGTGAGTATGTATCTCACGTGTGATCAGGAAGATCGTGTAAATGTATAACTGATTGTTATACATGTGTTTTGTGCATAATTCTTGTTATGTATGTGTTATGTTGAATTGATTGGACATGTTTGGTAATACTATTGTGTATTACGATGAGTATGTATCTCACGTGTGATCAAGGGGATCGTGAAGAGGTATAGTTGTTATTATACCTATGTGTAGCGAGCGATTTTGGACGCGGTTCTTAAGCGATGGTTGCTCTCACTGCGGTTGAGTTTACTACAGGTCGATTCATTTTTTATCCTATTAAAGCTGATGAAGGAAGGGAAATAGATGTCTCCAATTAACCCTGCTTGCATACTGAGTTTAAACAGCGGTCTGTTAGGTTACGGATGCGATCAATGTGGTGGGGCCTTTGTATCGGTTATTTGTATTTTTGCCAATACTGATTTCTCTCTGGGATTTTGTTAGGATACTGCTTCAAATTATGATATATGGGAGTATGGGATTTAGGGTTTTTGTTTAGTGTGCTCGCTAAGATTTTTTTCTTTCAATCTTATGCCTACGTATTCCTGTTTACCGAAACGGGGAAATCAGAGCGTTCGTAGTTCCTCCTATTCTATGGGAGGAAATGGGTGTTTTGGTGTCTTGTTCAAAGCCCAACACGTGAAGCGAAAGGTGATTTATATCTTGTTCAAAGCCCAAGATGTGAAGTGAAAGGTGATTTGTATCTTGTTCAAAGCCCAAGATGTGAAGCTAAAAGATGTTGACTTTAGAGAGAATTTGTCATCTCTAAAGAGGGGGTTGTATGTCACAACTGTTTATAAAGGAGAATTACTTTAACCGGGATTTGTGAATCCGGCAATGCCATAAATTCCTTTATAGGGGATTTCCAACCTGAAGGGGAAGACTTTAGCTCAGTGTAGAGCAAGGCTATCTTTCCTTAGGAATTTCTCATGCTAAAAGAGGGACAGTGGCATGGATGTAGATGATCCAGAGGCTTGCCGCTTACAGCAATTAGATGGAGGGGAAGGAGTTGTTGATGTTTTTGTACTGTGAATGAGGCACAGCTTTGATGCTAAAAGGTTGATTGGATCAACCAGTGGTTTCCTTATACAAAGCCTAAGAGGAGGCTAATATGTGTCTCGTACAAAGCCCGAGAGAGAGGCTAAAAGGTTTTGACTCGATGATGAAATCTTTCGGTATCTCGTATAAAGCCCGAGATGGAGGCGATTTGACTCAACAAGAGAGTTTTTGTATCTCGTACAAAGCCCGAGATGGAGGCTATTGTTTGTTTGGCTCAATAAGAACCTTTTTGTATCTCGTATAAAGCCCGAGATGGAGGCAAAAATGGGTGATTGACTTAACGAGGGAGTCTCTTATGTGTCTCGTACAAAGCCCGAGAGAGAGGCTAAACGTTGTTTGACTCCGCTGGGGAGGATCATTGTACAAAGCCCAAGAGAAGGCTAACTTCACTGGAGAAGGATCATTATACAAAGCCTAAGAGGAGGCTATGGTTACTGTTTCAGTTAAGTGACAGGTCCAGTATACTGATTTTTAAAGAGAAAATCAGTTCTTATATGAGCAACACTGTACTCGAGGATTTGATTCGAGGATCCAGGTTATTCCTGTTCTTTAAGGAAGCGGGAAATCTAAAGGGTATTGAAACTGTCCGAGTCTGCGGGTTTTCTCCCTATTTTTGAAGGGGTGCTTGAGAATGTCTTTGAGACTCAAGGGAATTAGACTGTCCAAGTCTAGAGTTTTATCTTTTGTACTATGCTTTGAGAAACAGTAGTAGACTCTTTGAAAGGACTGTTCTATGCAGATGACTAAGTTCTGTTCCTATACGTCTAGGAGGTCGTCGGGACAATTTGTACGAAGCCCAAGAGGAGGCTGGAAACTTTTAAGAAGCCGATCGGTCCTTGTACGAAGCCCAAGAGGAGGCTATCATTCCCGGAGGAAGAGATCATTATACGAAGCCTAAGAGGAGGTTGTGAATACTTCGAAGAAGCCGACGGGTCCTTGTACTAAGCCCAAGAGGAGGCGGGGTTGCTTTTAGGAAGCCTGTGGGTCCTTGTACGATGCCCAAGAGGAGGCCGATGCTTTTAAGAAGCCCGTGGGTCCCCAAACCCCGATAAATTCAAGGCAAGCTATTCACAAGGAATAGATCAAGTCAGGAAAGTTCGAGAATTTGGAAGAAACTCAAAGATGCCATTCACGGAGAATACATTCATCTCTGGGAGTAGAGTTTCTTGACAATTCCTAATGAGGACAGCCGAAGAGAAGACTGTATCTGGTGATACTATTGGGGATCTAGTTGTCTATTTCTATGAATAAACGAAACGGCGTCACCTAGTTCTAGACGTAGTTGCCGGGGAAACTCTAAATATCTATACTATTATTACACAGTTGATATGAGTTTATGAAAGAAGACTTACAGTGAAACAGCCCCACAATACAGTTATATGTATATGAAAGCGGTAAATGAAAGCAATAACCACTTACTCGGTTGTAGAGCTTCCATGCTGTTTGGTTAGTTGTTCAACAAAGAAAGATTGAAAACAACAGTATATTCAAAATCAAAGGAGAAAGTGCTTTGAAAAAGAAAGATTTGGGGCTTACAGCTCAAGGAGAGGCCCAAGGTTTTATCAGTGAGCGCATTACTGAATTTGTACAGAGGGACTTATACAAGTGACTGAGGCCCAAAAAGGTTTTCTGTACAAAGGGATGGGTCTTACACTCTCTCAAGAGGCCCAAAAAGTTTTTAAAGAAAAATAGTGGGGCTTATAACACGAGGGTAGGCCCAGGTTTGTTCTGAAAAGGCGACGATCGCGCCGTTTGTTTTCTTTTAACGCAGAGGGACTTATACAATAAGTGAGGCCCAAAGTTTTGGTTAAAAGGGGGTTGGTCTTACACTCTATTAGAGGCCCAAAAGTTTTTGAATGGGTCTTATAGCTCAAGGAGAGGCCCAGTTGGTTAATTTTAAACTGGCGAGCGCGCCGAGGTTTTTGAAAATACAGTGGGACTTATACAATAAGTGAGGCCCAAAATGTTTTGTATTTTACAAAAAAAAAAGGATTGGGTCTTACACTCTAATAGAGGCCCAAGTGTAATTGTTTGATGAGGGTGAAAATCAAAGAAACCCTAATTTTAATCTTTAAATAATAAATATTTAAAGAAAATCAATGAAAAAATACCAAATAGATTTGAATAAACCACTTGTGATTTTGGTTTAAGGTTTGAAAAATGAGGTATAAATCACAAGAGATATTAAAACTCATTTGGTCTTGATTTTTCAAGATGGATGTTCATTTTAAAATGTTTAAAAACAAATAAAAATGAATTTATTCACAAAAATACTAATTATATTAAATACATAATATAAATCTATTTTTTTTTGTGGAATAAAATACTTCAACATTTTTAGGATTTTTTGCAAAAAGAATCAGTCAAAAATAATTAAAATTGAGTGAGTTATTAATTTTTCAAATCATTAACAAAATAATATGAAAAATAGGAAAATAGGAAAAAGTGATAAAAAAAAGGTCTGGGGCGAGGGGGATTCGAACCCCAGACCTTTCGCTTGCCAATACATACAAACCAGCTGATCAACCACTAGGGCGCAATGCCAATTCATTAATAACATGGCAAGTGAAAAATATATATCAAACTAGTTGGATTTTCTGAAAATGGCGCCATGGCCATCTTCTTCCTCTAGCTCGTGCATGAAGCCCTTCATCTCTCTCGTTTCTCAACCATTTGACATGATTCAAACACCAAACTCATGCGTTTTTTCACAAGGAAGAAGATGGCAATACCCAATTTCATTCATTTTCAGTGTATAGCAAATTATATCATTGTGGTCGTATGAACCCTAATTTTGCAAAAGCAATCGAGTAGGCATGATTATGAGTGCAATGATCAAATTTTTTGAGGGAAAACAATCAACATATGATGGCAAGCAATTGGCAAAAATATCATGCGAGGAAATATGCATGGATCATGGAGTTGGAGTTTTGAGGCTTACCTTGATGCAAGCTGAAATGGAACTCTGCACAAACCTTGTTCCAGTTGTGAATTAATGATCCCTACAACTTCAATGGATGTTACGGAGTGTGTTGCAAGCTTTGGAACACTTTGAAACTCTTTGGATCAAGCTGGAGACCTCCACATGCATAATTGAGGCATAATGGCTTGGTTGAAGGGTGATTTTGAGCCTGAGGTGTTACAGTCAGTGTTTAAGTGTTTGGACACCTCAAATACATCATATGTGATGTGTTTGAGCAACTGGAATTGATTGCTTAAGGCTGCAACTCAAAACCCGATAGTGGTTACTCAAAAAACAAGAAACTTGAGGTTTAAGGAAGAATGAGAGAAAGCAGTGCTGTAACTGGCTTTGGTGTGAGTTGAATGATCCATTGGAACCTCTATTTATAGGTAATCAACTTTTGTCTTGGAGGAATAGTGAATGGCTGCTGGACCAGATCACATTTGCATGGATTGGCTTGGAGGATTTCTTCTCAAGCAAGGCAAACTAGCCATTCCCAAGAGCAGGGTTATGCCTTGACCAAAATCACATTCTTCAGATGTTTTTATTGTTGTTTAATCAGAGAACTTGACTGAGTAGAGTGGATTTATTGAAAATGCACTATTCCACATTAATGCCCCTTTGAATTCAAGGCAAAATGTGCCAAAGTGGATGAATTTCAAGTTGGAAGATTCCTTGGCTTTTTGACTCAGCCTTATCAGTTGGATCGATGCATTGTGATTGGTTTGAGTACATGTGACATGCTGATCCTCAGTTTTTGGTTCAAAATTGTGTGTGGCAAGCAAACATGCAAAGTGATTTTTCCAAAACAACTTGCAGCAGCATGGCTTTGGGCATGGATTTCTCTTGGCTCAAGTTGAATCAATTCATGTTGTTAAGCTCTTTGAATTCTTGGCAACATTGATGTTTATCTTTGGACTTGATTCAGCTTGCAACTATGTGAAAAGATCTCACAAGTTTTGGTGTTTCAACACAAAATCTGCCTTGCCCAGAATTTTTCTAAGTGTTGAAAAAGTTGTACTTTCATGTTTTTAGTGACTTTGATCACTCCATAACTCAAAATCCCCAATGAATTGGAATTAGGTCTAGTTGAAGTTTTTGTAGAGGGCAATGAGATCTACAAATCAAGCCTTGGATTGGAGAAAATGGCTTTGTGGTTTAGGAGTTATGACCCTCCAAAGTTGGTACCCTAGCCACTTTATTTTTAACTTAGAAAATTTTCTAAGTTTTTATGGTTACCCCTTTTACAAGTTATCCAACTTTTCTTGATTTTTCTTGATGAATGATGATTCAAATCATACATTAACATCATTTTAGGGTTAAAAATCCATTTTTGTGAAAAATCTCAAAAAGTCAAAGTTGACTTTTGTGCACAGTTGACTTTTTATCAGATGAATTCCAAACTGTGCAATTCTTCATGAAACCATGTCCTTGACCTAAATCAAACTTGATGGACATTCTCCATGGGTGTCATAGGGTATATTGAATCATGCCTTAGGGCTTGGGAGCATGTCTTGGTCAAAAGTCAAAGTTACAGTTGACTTTTTCCTTAAAACCCTAACTGTGGTGCAGATGAAATTGAAACTTGTTGCTCAAGCTTCTTGGATCAATCCATTGTTGTAAATGGTTCAGTGTAGTGTATTAGAGACCCTCAAATCCTCCTTTGAGGTCTTGGCTCATGATTTGCCCTAAAAGTCAACTTAGGGGTGAATTAGGTCAAGAAACCCTAATTCCTGATTTTTTTATGAATGCATCCCCTGAGGCAAAATTGACTGGATGATTGGGTCCATAAGGTTCCATGGAGTATTTTAGGTTATGTTTTGGATCATTGGCTTGTGCCCAGAGGAAAATTTCCATCTGGAGGCCCTGGTCGACCAAAACCCTAATTTGGTGATATTGTCGATCTTGAGACTTGATCCACCTAGAAGGAAGCAACCTTGTGCTTAATCCTTGAAGTGGGAGTCCTCTTGATCCATTGTGGATGTTTGAGAGGTTAGACAAGTTGAAGATCATGTCATTCCTTGATTGATCCTTTGTCTAAGCACTCAGAGAGGGCTTGAAACCCTAATTTTGATTGTAGTGGATGCTCACCCATCTTTGGGGAGACTAATGAGGTATGATGGTTCATCCATATTGTGATGATGATTTCCACAATGATGGGAATCTTAGTGGTCAAAATTTGGGGTATGACATTATGTTTTGTGCATCATTTGTGTCGTGCATTTTATGATGTGTCTGGTGGAGACAGCTAGGTGGGAATCCATGATGGGTGTCTAGTATTGTCCGGACTCCAATGTGGAGTTGTATGGAGACAAATCATTGCTCAGTGGGAGTGTATGTGATTTGTCCGGACTCCAATGTGGAGTTGTATGGAGATAAATCATTGCTCAGTGGGAGTGTATGTGATTTATCCTGATTCTTTTATGAATAAGGTTCAATTGAATGAACCATGTTGTGTGGTACCACTTGCATTGCATTGTGTCATTGAGTTACATTGCATTATTATGTTTGGTTATTCAGGATCATCGTGAGCCCAGTGGGGAGTATAGCGATGTATCCATGTTTCCTGCAGGAATTGGTGGGTTCTTGAAGAACCACTTTTGATGTGAGACATATATGTCATATCTGTGAATATGAATATAGGTGATGTGTTGGTGTGCTTATAAATATATATATATATATATATATATATGTCCTAACTTGTGTATATGAATTTATGATATTTTGGTACGCTATATGTATTAGCATGTGGTGTGTGGGTGAGTTGATTAATATATGTGAATTGTATGTTTACATATGATTATGCAATCTTGTTATAGTTGTTATTTCTCACCCTTCTGCTGGAATATGTTTTTTATGGCATAGTGTAGATTAGTTGCTGTAGAGGCGTAGAGGCAAGTGGAAGAGTTAGATATTCGTTTTGCTTAGATCTTTGGTGTCTGCTCTGATACGTAACACGGGAGTCGGGGGAAACGCTTTTGTTATTTATGTTTATATATGTGAATATATATATATATATATATATATATATATATATATATATATATATATATTGGATAACCTGTACGTATATTTTGATGTTATGACACCACTTATTTTGTAAAACGAGTCAATTATGGATCGTTCCGCTTTATTCCATAATTGAACTTTCCTTTTGTTGGAAAAAGTTTCCTGTTATTATTTATTCCATTTTGTGTTATGTATCAAAGTTATAAGCAGGTGGAATATATTTTTCTCAAATATGGCATCCTTATTTCTGTCGAAAAAAAATTTTATTCACTCTGATTGAATTATGTATTATTTATCCGTTAGGTGGGAATTGGGGTGTTACATTGTGAATACCTTGTAGCGTGAATGTTCTTTTGCATCGGCAATTTCGATTCAATGACCGTTAGAAATGTCCCTTTATTGTTAACCCGACCAAGCTACAACCTTGAAGCCCTTTATGATCTTTTGCTTCCATGATTTCTTTTGTGATCATTTAGATATTGTATGAATTGCTTAGTATTTACATCATTTGTCATTTGAGTGAAATTTTCCCATGCTTGTATGCGCGTTTTCCTTCAATCCTTTTTCGAAGAGGAGTGTTAGAATGACATGTGCATGATGATTTAGTTGTTTCTTGAAACATCGTTTGAAAGTTGTTTAAGAGTCAAGTTCTTTTACATTTTCAATTCTAGGAGTGTGTAATTGTTGCCTTGTTGTAATTGTTGTTTATTTGAGCCGTTTATCTTGTCTTGGTTGAATTTTATACTCGAGCAAATCCTCTTGTTTTCAATGAAAGGCATACTTTGCTTGAGGGCAAACAAAGAGTTAGTTGGGGAGAGTTTGTTAGATGTCAAACATGCTACATATTTGTATTCAATAATTGGCATTTTTCAATACTTTCTATGTTTAACTTGTTGATTTTAGTGGTGATTTATTGTAGTTCTTCTAACATTGGAATATACTTGTGGTGCTTGTAATTTGTGTGCTAGTGTGCAGAAATAAGTATGAAAGGATCAAGAAATTAAGACACAAAGAGTTGGTGCAAGCAGCCATAGAATCAAGGAAGCAACAGCAGGGTTTGCTAGGCGAATCCTGGTGAAGTCACCAGCGAAGGTTCGCCTAGTGAACGGTAGCGAATCTTCCAGCGAGGAGGGCCAGAAAGAGTCAGTAGGAAAAGGGGGTAAAATTTGTGTAGCGAAGTGCCAGCGAGTGTTCACTGCTTTGCTCGCTGGGCGAAGGTGCTGGCGAAGGACCGTTGGCTGAGGCAAAGGCGAAAGGACCCAAAATTCGCTGGGGCGAAGGTTTTAGCGAATGGCTCGCTTAGCGAATGATTTGTTCGCCTAGCAAACCCGCGATTACAATTGGGGCGATTTAAGTTTCTGAGGCACTTAAAGTGCCATTTTTTGATCCATTCGCTAGGCGAAGGTGTTGGCGAAGGACCGTTGGCTGAGGCAGAGGCGAAAGGACCCAAAATTCGTTGGGGCGAAGGTTTTGGCAAACGGCTCGCTTAATGAATGATTTGTTCGCCTAGCGAACCCGTGATTACAATTGGGGTGGTTTTAGTATCTTATAAATAGATTTTTACTTTTCCTTGAAGGGGGACTTGCTATTTTTCACACAAAAACATAGTTTCTGAACTTTGATAATCCAAGAGTGAATTTTCACATAGAGAAGCTGAGGTCACATCCAATCTCGATTATTCGACTCGGATGTTCTTTCAACTCCTCTTGAAACTTGTCATCCAAGCTACCATGAGAATGAGTAGCTAAACACTTTTGTGTTAAGGTTAGATGTAGTTGATCTTGATCCTATGTATTTATTTTTATATTTTGTATATGAACAAGGTTATTGATTAATATAGATGAAGTTATTTGTTCTTAATGAGGTATGTGTGGGTTGTATCACTCTAGACATAGATTTTACAATTCATGATCTAATATTTTGATCTCTTAAAAACCAAACTCTAGACATAGATTTGGGATTTGTTATTCTCTTTGTGTTGATCTTAAAGGTTGTTGTTTTGATTATTAGCATGAGACATCATCTAACGGTCTAAACAATGACACTCACGAATTTGCTTTAGACATAAACTTATTCGGGAGGATATGCGATTGTATTGGGCAGAAACTAAGTTCATAAGCGTGATTAATCGGATATGTGTGAAAAGGATTAGCGAAACCTAATCTTGACATGCTTTTCTAAAACCTTACAAACTCTTTGCTACAAATTTACTCTTTACTACAAATTTATGTTACACAAAACCAAGAACCATTGGAAACTCTTTAACTTAAAACGTTGCGACTATTGAACAACAATCATCAAAATATCGCACAATCCCTGCGGATACGATAAAAACACCCCCCGAAATACTGTTTCAATAGTCTGGACTCAAGTCTCCATAGGATACCGCAACCACCTCAGAAGTGGGTAGTTGATTTCCAAAAATCCAGAGAGCTTAGCTGAATCCCACGACCCTTAGTGTAACGTTCGTTGACCTAAAACATGTTTTAAAGATGATCGTGCATTATGGACAAAAATACCAAGGTCTTGTGAGACATATACGAAGAAGGGGTGCCTTGTCTGAATGAGGGGAGCCCGAAACATTAAAAGGGGGACTTGGTAAGGACGATGGGCTAAGCGAATGCCTTTTTCCCCGTCCATAAGGTCTCTTCCAATTATACCACAACACAGTCCTTCAAGCATGAGGGCTCATAGAGGCTAAAGTGTTTTAACTGTTGACACATATTCAGGCCTTCCTCAGGAGCCTAGTCGAAGATTTTTTCCTACCTTCAGTTCTCAAGTTTCAAATGATCCTTTTGGAAAAGGGTCACATGAATCTCTCAAGTGAGACTTAGTTGAGTCTTCCTAACAAAACTTAGTTGAGTCCCCTAGGTGATACTTAGTTGAGTCTCTCAGACAAGACTTAGTTGATTCTCTCAGAAGAGACTTAGTTGAGTCTTCATGATCAGAATTAATTGAGTCTTCCTTACGAGACTTAGTTGAGCCCCACATGTGAGACTTAGTTGATTCTTCCTGTAGATACTTAATTGAGTCCCTCCAACGAGACTTAGATGAGTCATTGTGAAGAGACTTAGTTGAATCTTATTTTAGGTTTGAAAATATCCTTGTAACACAATTGCTCGTAGATGGATAGGATTTTTCTGTGGAAATCTAACAATTCAGTTACCCTGTATGGCGATAAGGATCTTCGTGTGGAAATTCAGCAATGTAATTACCCCGTAGGGTGGAAAAGGTCTTCATGTGGAAGTCAAGCAATGTAGTTACCCCATAGGGAAACAAGGATCTCCTTATGGATGCCCAAAAATGTAATCACCTCATAGGGCGACAAAGATCTTCCTGTGGAAGTCCAACAATGTACGTAATTACCCTATAGGGCGGAAAGGATCTTCCTCTTGAAGTCCAGCAATGTAATTACCCTGTAGAGTGACAGGGATCTTCTTTTGGTAGTTTAGAAATGTAATTACCCCGTAAGGCAGAAATGATCTACCTATGGAAGTCTAGTAATGTAATTTGATAGTAAAACCATAATAATTTGTTCCAAATATCAGAATCTTTTATAAGATTTTTTTCGTAACTAGGAGACTCTCCTTTCTACCAATAAACTATAATAATATCTTAAGTTGACCAAGTTCTATATTCTGGGAATGATAATTCCTAGTAAACCAAACCTGCGCGTAATTTTATTCCAATAAAAGTAAAGAACTCTTTTATGATTATGAACTTTATATGGTTAGGATCTATAGGAAAGGGTCCTAGAATGTTAACGCCTCATAGATAAAATGACAAATGCATTGTCAGAGAATGGAGAAGTTAAGCTGGCACATGGTTTAGATTAACATGTCTTTTGAATTTGTCACATTTCTTGACAAAAGCCATGATGTCTCTCATTCATGAAGACTAGTAGTAACCAGCTCTTAACAACTTGTAGGCCAAGGCTCACCCACCAATATGGTTTCCACATACCCCTTGATGAACTTCATCTAAGACCATGGTAATTTCATGACACAGGAGCGACTCTTCAAATTTTGTAGAGCTTCCTTGACATTAGAGTATACTTTGGTGGACACTTTTAGATTTTCTTTGCTTCTAACTCGTCTTGTGGTAATCCTCCTAACTGTAGATAATGGATTATAGGTATCATCTAACTTCTAGTCAGGGCGATATCTACAACATTTTCCTGCTCCGCCTCTATGCTTGGGGTGGCGAGCGCTTATTGTATTATAGTGTGGTTGAAATCTACTTTCTTCGAACTAGCTAGCTTGGATAAAAGGTCTACCTTGAAATTTCGTTCTCCATGCACATGAATTATCTCACAAGTTGCATACCTTCTTCAAATATTTGATGATTTGTGGTTCCATCATTTGGTACTCGTCAACGAGTTTCTTTGCCACAAACTTAGAGACTCTTTTAGCCTTTAGAGGCAATGTGCCTACATCCAAGGTGAAGGACATGCCGACAATGAGAGGTTCATACTCGGCCCGATTATTGCTAGCCTTGAATTCTATCTTTAATGATTACTCGATTAATAGGTCGGCTTGTCCTTCTAGCACTATCCTAGCGCCATTCCCTTTAAAATTTGAGGCTTTGTTCGTCGAAAGGATCCAGGCGGGGGAAATATCCTTACAATTTGGCATGATGAACTCTTCTAGAAAATATGCCAAGACTTGCAATTTAATGTTTCCTCGGGGAATATACTGGATGTTGTATTCAGACAACTTTATTGCCCAAGATACCACTCTTCCAGCCAGCTCTGACTTCTTGGGGACCTGGCATATGAGATATTATGTTTTTACCAATATTTGATATCCTTAACAATAAGACCTGAGCTTTCTTGCGGTCACCACCATCACTTATGTGAGCCTTTATATTTTATGATAACGAGTCTGAACGCTCTGAAATAACTTGCTTACAAAATAGGCAACTTTTTCCATTTTATTTGTTTCCTGGACGAGTATTATGCCTAACGCCTGGTCAGTTACATACAAGTAGAGATATAAAGGTGAACCTACTATCGGGCGTGTCAGGATGGGCGATGATGCTAGGAACGACTTCAACTTTGACAACGTATGCTCGCATTTGTCCTTCCATTTGAACCTCACCTTTTTCTTTAACATGGTGAAGAAGTGGAAAGCCTTTTCAAGTACACAGGAAAGAAAACGAGAGATGATGGCTAAACTCATCTCGGTTGTTAAGCCTCATTTATATTGGAAGGGCTTCTCATGTCTACGATGGCCTAAAATTTAGGTTCCCTTCTATAACTCTTTTAATGAGTATGAAACCCAATAGTTTTCTTGCTTGTACAGAAAATGAGCACTTGGCCATATTCAAACGCATGTTTTAATTCTTGACTGGCCCATTCTAAGTCTGTTGTATGGCTCTCCCATTATGATGTCTTCATAATTATGTCATCAATGTAAACCTACAATTTATGTCCTATTTGTTTTAGAACACCGTGTCCATGAGCCTAGGATAGGTAGCGCCAACATTATTAAGCCTGAAAGGCATGACATTGTAGTAGTAAATGCCATGGTTGAACATGAACACCGTATTAAGAGCATCTATGGGATCCATATTAATTTGGTTGTACCTTGATTATGCATCCATGAAACTCAATATTTTAAAACCCGAAGATGCCTCAATCAGTAGATCTATGTTGGGGAGAAGATATGAATCTTTAGGACATGAACCATCGAGGTCGGTGAAATCAATGCACATATGCCACTTATTTGACGTCTTTCTCATCATGACCATGTTAGCCAGCCACAATGGGTATTTTATATCTATTATGAAACTGATGCTTGTTATCTTCTGTACTTCCTCGTCAATGGATGTTTTATTTTGCTCACCAACCTTCCATTTTTTTGAGACACTGGCTTAAATGAGATATTTATGGCAATATTGTGGCATACCACTCTGGTATCTATGCCAGTCATATATGAGGGTGCCCGGGTGAACTGATTGACATTCTTCCTGAGTATGATGATCAAATCTTCTTCTTCTGAATGAGGCAATGAGGTGTCTGTCATACCCTAATTTTTACCTCTAATATTCCACCTATCATATCATTTGCATCTCATCAAAATCACAAGCATGGTACCCTCCTAACCCCCTCTCTTTGGGTTTGCCTTTGGGGAGAGATCACCAAGCACCTTTGTGTTTTCTTTGCTTGCCTGTATGCTAACATTGCTAACCTTATCTAAAATACAAAATATGTGTTGTTTTCTCTTTCTTGTTGTATAAGGTAGGGACTTGCAATCAATGGATCAAGCTTGGTTTCTAAATTAGGGTTTGGATTCTCAAAGTCAAAGTGTGGTCAATAAATGGTTCACAAGAGCTTTCACTTTAAGTAATGACCTATAGTTCTAGGTCACATTCATGTCAAGCTTCATTCAACATCATGGGATCAAGAGAAGTTTAAGTTGGTGTATGATTTCAAAGATGATTCAATTATGGTTCATGTGTTTATTTACACGCCATCTTCATCCAACTCTTAAGCAATCATCAAGATTATTCAAAAGATAATTAAGCTTCCTTCATTTTGGTATTCAAGTGTTCATTATTGGGCCTTTGGATGCAAGAAAATAGCAAGAAATTTCAAGTTGGCGCATGTTTGGTTGACCTAAAATCAAGTATGGTATGTCACTTGGTTCAAACACCATAACTCTCTCATTTCTCAACATTTTTGGAATCTACTTTGAGCCAAATGTCACATTTGAACTCCTCTACAACTTTGTTTCAAAGGTCAAACATCAATTCAACATCTAAGTCCATCAATTTTGGGATTTGCTCAACTGCCCATGTGTGCACAAAAGTAGGCCCAAGACCTGATCGACCTAATGCATGGCTTAGAATTTCAGATCATGACCCCAACTTTGAATCAATTCCATTTTCAATCCAAGCATCCTTTTGATGTTATTCTTTTTGCATCTGATTCTTTGCAATAAGGAGAACATTTGGCACAAAGAAAATATCAAAATGCACGAGCCAATTCCATTTGGCCTAAGCTCAAACATGGTGCCTTGACCTCTGCTTCTTGGTCAGTTTCAGGTCATGATTTTCAACCCAATCTTCACTTGGGGCCATAAGCACATCTGCAAACTTGTTTGTTATGTTGAAACGCATCTGAACAAGTGTAAAACGACTTGTTTGAAGTGTCAATTCACACATTTCATGCCTCATGTTCACACGATTGCAAAATCAAAATTCCAACCCTAGCTCACACAAATTTCAGATCAAAACCACATGTGTGAGCTCACCATTTCATTTCCTATAAATAGAGGATAATTTTTCCTTCATTCCCAAGTTTGAATAGCCAAAGAAACTCTGAATCGATTCAGCTCGGAACCTTTAAAAACTAGAAACTCCCATTTCATTTCAAGCTTCTTTTAACTTCAAATCTCTACCCAGAATTACTCATCGGCATCATGTGAAGCTAACTGAATCATTACAACAACTTGAAACCTCTTGTAACCTGCAACTCGATTTCACCATTGTTGGACCTTTGAGCTTCAACTGAAAAGGTAGCTACGAGTAAAATTTCTAAGCAAACAAGTTACCAGTCTCTTTGCCTTGTTTCATTGATCAAAAGCCATTTCTACCTTGAATTTATCTTTTGATTTAGTCATTTAATTTTACTTTGAAGAACTAGGGTTCTTCACGTGTTTGAGCAAATTCTCTGTGCTCAGAGCAAATCAATTGCTCTGATGTAGAGAGACATGAACAATGAAGTATTTAGAAGCTGAATCCATGATTGATTCGTGCTAAAAATACGAGTTCATGAAGTTGCAGAAATCAAATCCTGAGGTTGAAGATGAAGTGCTTCGCGCGTTTTTTTTTTGTTGAAAAACTAGTTGTAGCACCTTATTTTCAAACATTTTTTATTTTATTTTTTTATTTCATTTTCTTTTCTAATTTTTACTTTAATCATTTTAATGATTTTTTAATCTAATTTTTTTCATAATTTCATAAAAATATTTTCTACTACATATTCTTTCATAATTTTTATAAATCAGTTTGCATTTAATTCATATTTTCTCTTATTTTTCATTTAATTTTCAGTTTCACCTTTAGTTTTGATCATTTTCAAATATTTTTGCATCCAACTTTTGAGATCCTTTTATTTGCAATATTTTGGATTTCTTATAATTTTCTCCATCATTTATTTTACATTTTGATCCTTCTTTTGATTTTTCCATTTAATTTCCATTATAAATCACTTTTTAATTCTTTTTTATTTACTTTTTTATTCATATTCTTGATACTTGCGTTTTGGCACTTGATGGTTGTTTGGTTGATCATGTCTTCAATATCTCAAATCTTTGATTGATGATCCCTTGGTTAATTAAACCTTCTTTGGTTTAAACATGTTGATGGATGATCATTTGATCATCTGTGACACTTTGCATCAGAGATAGGTTATCCCTTAGGTGATTCTAATTTGAGGTTTTGGTTTGGTGGTTAGATGATCCCTGCATGATGGCCTCATCTCTCTTCTTATCTGTCTCTTCTTCTTTTTGTTTTGACCACCGTGTTACATGTTTTAAGAGAGTAACTTTGTGTTACTTCTCTAACATATTTGACACGTACATTGTTATTGACCGACCTCAAATATGTGTGGCTTCTACATAAGTCCACTTACGATTGCTTAACATATCGCTAAATTGTCTCAACTCGGTTAAATTTTCATTAACACTAACATTGACATATTAATTGTGCTAACATATAACATTTAGTTTATGCTCTTTACATTTATGTCATTTTACATTCATTGTCATTTACATTCTGGTTGGTATTTTTGCTCTTTATTTCTTTCTTATCTTAAAAGAACAAAAAAACATGATAAAATGGCCAAAACCTAAAAAAATTAATGTGATATCTTGGACTTTGTGTTACTATCCTTTGCTTAAGGAGTATTTGAACCTTGGACATTAGGACTTAGTATTTCCCTTTGCTTGGAGTGCCATCTGAGACCTTGTGATTTATCTGAGGCATAGTGCTACACCTGAGACTTTATGATCCTTAATTCAAGACTTGGATGTTTTCTTTGGGACTCTATGACCTCATTATTCATCTGGTTTTATTCATTTGTGTTTGTTGCTTGCTCATATTGTGACTCAATTCAAAGGGAAAGGAATGTTGATTTTGACCAATGTAAAATGTTTGCCTCTTCTTGTGGTTAGTTAACTTGCACACACAAAGGCTTTCTCTTAGGCTACCTTACAATGAGACCATTTACTTTATGCTTTAGGATAGTCTCTTCATCTCCTTCCCACTTTTTAAACTTTCAAAACTTCTTCTTATTTCAAAAACTTCTTGTTTTCAAACTTCACACCTTTTTGTTAATAAACCTTGACGTTGTCAAGTGATCTAGAAAATCTTTTCTCCATAAATGCTATAACACTTAAGCATATTCAAATTTTTCCAAAACTCTAAAAAAGACAAACCTGGTCAAACTTATTTTTGTGCCTTTGTGCACTTTTTCTTTTCAGAGCCTTTGTCAAAAGATTAGATATGAGTCCATTCTTGTAATGATGCAAACCGCTAGACTTATACAAGATGCTAAGAAATAACTTACATTTTCCACTTGAATGTTGAGACGTACTTGTGAGAAAGTCTAAGTAAAAGTTTTCCATATCAAGATGATGCAAATGCTCATTTCCTCATACTTATGGGTAGTAAGTAGAGTTTTCCACTCGAATACGACAAAATATCTTTTCATTTAAAATTAATCAACAAACAACCCAGCTTTATATAAACACAGATTAGCAAGTGGTTCCTGTTGAGTACAACGGATGTGAGGGGTGCTAATATCTTCCCTTTGCATAACCAACCCCCGTATCCAGATCTCTCTTTTAGCTTTTTTAGCTTTTTATAGGTTTTGTTCGATCTTTTCCCTTTTCCCTTTGGAAACAATAAAGTTCGATGGTGACTCTTGCTTTTCTGAGTTAAGTTAATCAATAGTTTAATCTCAACGATTTTTCCCACTACGACAGTGCCAAACTTAGTGACTTGGTGATGTAGAGGAACAATCTAGACCTCTTTCAAGTCCTCGGTTGGGGTAAGTCTTTCACTTTCTGCCTCTAACCTTGATTCCTAGCTTTTACATCGATGTCATTTATTTCAGGACAATGGATGGCACCCAGGGTGACAAACAATCTGGACCGCTTAAAAGTCCTCGGTTGGGGTAAGCCTTTCACTTTCTGCCCTAACCTTGGTTCCCAGTTTTCTACATTAACGTCATTTATTTTAGAACAAGGGATGGAACCCAAGGTGAGGGTTCCCTTATTACTTTCAAGCTACTTAGGTAACATTCTTGGGCGATCATATGATCCCCTCTGACCGTACCCACATGTCCTTAGGTAGTTAATATTTTAGGCTTAAATGGATGGTGGATAATACCACCCCCAACAGGTTGAAAGTTGTCATTCTTAGGATGACATTGTAAGGGAATGTGGCGCATACTACAAGATACTTCATTTTTATGGTTTTGACACTCACCCTTGAGCTTAATGTTATTTCGAGAGCGATGTGGTTCTTTGATCTGCAGTTGTTCGCCCGATAGGCCGACTAGGGATCCTAGGAAAACTTCAATGTTGTTGGGATCTAGCTGGAGGAGCCCTTGGAAGACGCTCCAAAATAGGATGTCTATTGACCTGCTAGAGTCGATTAATATTTGTTTCACATCCTTTTTAGTGTACTAAATCGTGATGACCATAGGGTCATTATTGAGGGGGGAGCACATTGATCATGTGCTTTCTGAAAAAGGTGATTATGGGCTATTAACACCTGTCGGACGTACCTTCTCCAGGAGGAGTTAGATTCTCCCCCTCCCCTGGCAAAACCTCCAACCATGGTGTTAGTGGTCTTCTACGAACTTTGCTTGAACATCCTAGTGAGAAGATGGTGAAAGCAACCATGAGTGAATGATGTGTGTAGCCCAGGTTAGTTTTATCAGGGCCCTTTGGTGGACGCCAATTGTACCCGCTAAAAGTAAAAATGTGTAACAAACTTTGGTGAATAATGATCGCCCTTGTTGTATTGAAAACTAGTTCACATGAGGTGAGAAACTATTATATGTGTGTATTTTCTCTATTTTGTTAGTTAGTCCTCGTGCATCACAATATTGAAGTATTTATAATTCTTTGGACCAGGATCCAGTATCCCTAGGATATCGCAACCACCCAAAAATGAGTAGTTAATTCCTTGAAATTCAAGGAGCGTAGTTGAATCTCATGTCCCTCAACGCAATGTTCATTGTCCTAATACACATTTTACTTATGATTGTATGTTATGGACGAAGATACCAAGGTCTCAAGTGACGTACCAGAGAAGGGACGCTTTATCCGAAAGAGAGCCGTGTGAACCAATAAAAGGGCGACTTGGTAAAGACAATGGACATATGCCTTTCGCACCTCCCCCAATGTCTCTTTCAATTATACCATTGCAGAATGGTAATCTTGCAAGTCAATCTCATATCCACCGCACTGAAAAATTAAGTCTATCATAACAAACACTATTTTACCGTTCACCGAGCATTTTTCCACAACAAATCAATAAAAATAATCTTCATAAAATAATTAGAACAGAACCGGTCGTAACAATAATAGTCCATTTTATTTTTTTAAGAACCTAATACTAAAAGTGATACTTCTAGTACATCTTTGTTATTACTTTAATATTCTGTACAATTTCGTGCTGTCCTAAGTTTTTAACATACCAAGGAATAATATAATCCTAATAAGTAGAAAAGGTGTCGGAACCCTAACTAGCTTTGACTTGGTTTTGGACTTTGA
Organism: Lathyrus tuberosus; assembly: GCA_022829125.1. NCBI lineage: Eukaryota > Viridiplantae > Streptophyta > Magnoliopsida > Fabales > Fabaceae > Lathyrus > Lathyrus tuberosus. The sequence continues at coordinate 784,995 of JALAZF010000552.1, read as the reverse complement.
ACCACTCTATAAAACTCAAGTTTTGCTAGTTAACTCTTCTCTCTTTCCCTTGTTAAACATACTATAAACATAATCATAACAAAAAGAAACACTAAGATGAAGTTCATTCTCATATTACTCTCAAGCCTTTTACTAGGATGTCTCTTGGTTATGACTGTCCAAAGGAACACATCCACAATGGTTGTTTCAGGTAAAATAATATTGTCATTTGTTTATCTACTTTCCAAATATCAACTAAAGATTACATGATGTGAATTTTTTTATGAGAGCTTTTTTTTCTAAAAGAAATACAAGAGATACTTCAACCTGTGTATATAATCTGATAAATTACGATATCTGTAGGTGGCGAATGGAACAAAAACAAGTTTGAGATGACGACTCAAAAGGTAGTTTTCCGCTCTCAAATTTTAACAACAAAAAGTTCATACTTATGTAGTTCGGCCTTATATGCTTACGCTTGAATACAGAGCAGTTATAGTTTCGTCTTATTATTTGAAATTGAATGAATTAGGGTTTTGGTGTTATAAATCATACATAGTGTCTATATATGCTCAAGTTATGGAGATTATTAATTTTGTTTCATGTTACTAATGATTACATCTATGATTAGGAACCTTTTGAGAGAACTATTGGAGCTTCTCCTATGAGGAAGTTAGGATTTGGAACTCTCATGCATCATGAAGAAAAAAGTGTGGATTCTAAGAATATTGAAGAAGAAGAAACTTCAAAGATTTCAGGTGCAATTCATTGTGATGGATCAGATTATAAAATTGTAAAATGTAATAGTAAAGAGGAGAAAAATATTAAACCAACAAGAAAGCTGAAAATGGATATTGGTTTTGTAGATTTCACTGATGATTATCATGGACCAAGGCATCACCTTCCAAAACATAACTAAGTGAAATGCATTATTTGTGAGTGATTTCATCAGTGTAGGAGTGGAAATTTTTTTGTATATCATAAGTATATATATGTATATATACTTTGGAAATTAATTTCCTTGAGTGTGAAAATGGTCTTATAATTATGCTATATAGTTATGAAAGAAATTTTTTATATAAATCTATTTCCATTCCACAGGTAAGGAAAATGGTGGTTTGAAGAAGTCTTTCAGAAGCTTATTCCAATTACAAAAGAGTGATGTTCATGAGGTGATTTATTTAATTTTTAACATATTTCTCTTATTATTTTTCTTCATATATATATAGTAAATAATTGATATAATTATTGTTTCAAAAAAATTGATATAATTATTGACACTTATATTCTGAGTACTGAAATAACCCATTAGAAATATTTACAGATCCTAATATAACTATTTTCAATACTAAAATAAGATATTTTAGTAAAAAATATATTTTCTCATATGAGGTTTTAGTTTTTTTTTTTAATTATATTTCTAATTATTTAATTTTTTTTGTATATATTGAGGAAAATGAAATATTATTTCTAACTTCATTAAAATTCAAACAAACAGAAGCATATGATAATGAGGCCAAAGGTAAATTTGAAAGTCACCGCCACCAAGGTTGCAATTTCAAGGAATAGTCTCACAACCAACACAAACACCAAGGGTTCACAAGATTGTGATGATGCAAAAGAGAAATCATCAAGGAATGAACAAGAAATTTCTAAAGAAGCTCAAGATATTGATGCTGCAAAAGAGATTGAAAGCCTCATGTATAAGGATTATAATAATAAGGGAAAGCCATCACATAGGCCACCTATCAATAATCATGAACCTAATAATCCTTAGTGTTATATGATTTCAGGTTCATATTCAATTTTGTACTAAGTTGCTAGCAACTTATAGTAAACTAATCTCTTAGATATTTAATATAGTATAGGTTAGCTATATATTATAGTAGTTTTTTATTTCATGTGTCAATTGAAAAAAATAAATTGTTTGTTTCTAAAGATATGTATGTAGAACTCATGCAGTTTCAGAATTGTATATTAACTATATTATATCTTTATAGCATCTTTATTACATATAAGTGAAATGTGATTTTCAACTTTGAAACAATATATTTATTTGTATCAAGTCGCTTTAATTATTAGAGTGGCAGATACGGAGAAATTATGGGTGTTTAAAGTGATTTTTCATTTTTCAAGTTAGCTTCTAGTTTTGAAGTCAATTTTCATAAACATGGAATTGTTGGAGTGAATGTAAAGAATGATTTTCTAGACTTTCTAATAGTTTATTCCATGGTATTCAAATAGGTGGGAATCATCGTCTTAGTTCTTTTTGGCAACCGGTTATCGACAAAGTGAAGGCTAGACTATCCTCTTGGAAGGGAAGATTAATGTCTATTGGAGGAAGAGTAACTCTTATAAAATATGTGCTTACGAATATTCCAATTCATTACTTGTCGTTTTACAAGATGCCGAGGAAAGTCATACAAAGGTTAACAACGATTCAACGTAGATTCTTATGGAATGGTTCTCCTACAAGAGAAGGTATGGCTTGGATTGGGTGGGACACAGTTTGTAAAGCGCAGGATGCTGATGGTCTAGGCATAATGAACATTCAGTGCCTGAATGAAGCACTACTGGTCAAGTGGATTTGGAAGATTATGAGCACTCGGAATTTTCTTTGGAGTGACATCCTCATTGCCAGATATGGTCCTTTGTTAAAGTCCTTGAGTAGAGGTTCTTCTCAGCTAGGTGCAGTCAAACACTCTTTGTGGTGGAGGGACATATCACTGCTGTTTCGTTCCTTTGACAGTGTACCATTCCTTAGGCATTGTCGTTTTGATGTTGGAAATGGAGAGAAGACATTATTTTGGAAGTCCATATGGTGTGGAAATGTACCATTTGAGTTATTATTTCCTGAGCTTTTTAGTGCTGTTGTAGATCCTCACAGCTTGGTTTGTGAAAATGGAACCTGGTCTGATAACCATTGGAGTTGGAAGGTTGATATCTTGGAGCCATGTTGGAATCAGCAGGTCTATGATCAGAAGGAAAATATGTTGGCATTGATTTCGGAAGTGGAATTGAGTAATGATATACATGATGTAATCAATTGGAGCTTATGTCCTGACTTGAAATTTTCTGTTAATTCTGCTTTTCAAATATTATCCATAGCAAACACTCCATCAGATTTAGTCCCTGATAATTCATTGGCTGCTCTGAAATTAATTTGGAAAGCTTTTTCTCCGGTCAAAGTTTTGATTTTTGGTTGGCGCCTTATTTTTAACCGTCTTCCATCTAGGGATAATCTGTATCAACGTGGGGTCATTTCCTCTCCTCACGACCGTGTATGTCCTTTTTGCTTCCGGTGGGACGAGTCTGTTTTCCATCTCATTTTTAGTTGTTCCAAATCTGTTATTATTTGGGAAAAAATTATTGGGTGGCTTGGGGGTGGCGGTTTTTCTAGACGGAACAGTCGTCGATCATTTAAGATGTTGGACATCTTCATTATTTTCTGCTGGTGTTGCCATTAAATATGTTGTTGGATTATGGCTTATGATATGTTGGTGTCTTTGGAGTGTGAGGAACAAAATTATTTTTGGAGATGAAATTTGGAATGTCGATACTATTGTTTCTAAGATTTTGCTGCTAAGTTGGAAATGGATTGGTAAACGATCTAACTTTACTTGTAACTATTACAGTTGGCTTAAATCACCATTAGATTTTTTGTAAGGTGATTTAATAGTTTTTGTAGTTGTGTTTTGAATACCCCTTAATACTCTTTTTGAATATATTTTGCTTATCAAAAAAAATAGTTTATTCCATGGTCAAATAAGGGTGTCACCGTTAATTTATGATAGCCTTCTTTTAGGAAAATCTAAGAAGTTTTAGAACCTAATATCCTATGCATTTTTATTCTTTGATGATGTTCATGATGTTTGTTTTTTGTTGTGTCATCACCAAAGCCTATATGCACATAGAACAACATTAGCCTCTCTTTTTTACACCTCTCAAGAAGTTGACTAAAGAAATGGTAAGATGAAGTGTGTGGTTTTATGTACTTAAAAAGGTTTTGATGATGTCAAAAGGGAACAAAGTAATTTATTGGGCTGCGAACATTTGTATCAAAAATGATTTTCTTAAAAAATATTAGTTTTCACAAAATTGGGCTGCGAAAATTTTATTGCGTATGTATTGAATTGATATCACGAGTTACTAGATATTTAGACAATAGAGTGAAACATGGAATTATGAACAACTTAGTCAATTAATGAATTAATCAATATAAAATCAATTTAAATGAGGTATCTAAATGGAATTATATTAATCATTTGAATCAATCTAATATTATAGTTAAAAACAAATTTAATCACAAGAAAGATATTCTAGATGACTTCACTTTCAGACTTAAACTTTACACAACCAATCTCTACGAACAAATTAAGCTTAACAACATGTAATTTCTGAGAAAGAAATAAAATAAAACGTGCAACCTATATATAAAATTAAATGAGATAGGGAAACAGAAGATTGCATCAAAGTTTATATTGGGTTCAACGCTTTCGTCCTTGTTTTGCGCCTAATCTAGTTTTCAATGGAAGGCCAATGAAAATTCGTACTCTTCCACTATTTTTACAATTTTCACAATGTGTGTTTTATACAATCAAGGAACGAGATGTTGAAATTAAAAACAAAATTAATAGATTTAATCTAAATTTTTCCTTCTTCTATTATGCACAGTCCAATCGGCTGAAATCCTAAGACCTTCACTCAGTCTTGATCGTTCTCTTACTCATATCCAAGATCCGCTCCAAGCATCTGTTTTGCAACGATCTTTACTCGATCATATTGGTACTTTGTCAAAAATATTCGCCTATCTGAAGGAACAGGAACTCTGAACTCCGTTCTACAACAACATTTCCTCACTTCTGTCGAAGTCTTTGGATAAAGAAGAAGTCTTTTTTTGCTCCTTATAGATTGTCAATTCTCTGCAACACCACACAATACAAACCTTAATCTGCAACTGAAGAACTTCACAAAAATCAACAATGATTGACCCTCCTTTATGATAGATCTCTCCCTCCCTAATAACTGAGAAGCAGTCAACTCATGGTAATCTTGATAGAGGTTGAAGATGATTTCAGATGCAATCGAAAATTGTGAATTTATGTACTTTCAAATCTAAAAACATTGTTTTGAAATATTCTCAAAGTTGTGATGTTATGATCATATCATTTCATCCATTTCAGAAAAATAACACAAAATGATTTATATATGTGGTTGATATAGATCACAAAAAATGATTAAAATACCCATTTGATTCGACTTAAATGCAGTGTGTAACTACAATGTGCAACCTAAGAATGGGTGAATTAGGTTTTATGAATTTTTCTTTTTAATTTTGCAAATCTTCTTTTCTTTTTGTTTTTTCGATATAACAATGATGAACTTAGAATAAAAATGCAGAAAAATAAAAGTGCAGAAAAGTAAATGAAACAAGAGATTTATCATAGTTCTCCTTTTCAACTTAAAGGTACATCTAGTCACTTCACCCCTTAAAATATTTTCCACTATGTTAAATCTTTGTACAAGTCTCACACCAAGACCTCTCTTACAATCTTCTAACATAAACATCAAACCTATGGTGGAATTTGAATCAACCAAATTCAAAGGACCTTTTCACAAACATTAACACTATGGTGGACTTTGAATCTCCCTGAATCAAAGAACCTTTTACAACACAAATAGAAAATTGTTGTGACAAACGATGTCTTTGCACAAAGTATTAACGGTTTCTTTATGATCAAGAAACACACAAGGGTTAGGGTTAACGGAGAAACAAGAAGAAAAACAACAAGGATTGGGGCAAATATTTTCTGTTTACTATTCACTTTCTCATTTAGGGTACAAATGATTACAAATGAATATCACAATTTGCCACACTCAACAAACTGAGTGTACTAGCCTATTTATAGACTAACTAGATAACTTGCAGCCCAAGCTACCTAAACAATTGGATCCTTAACACAAGGCCCAATTAGACAAATATTTCAAAAATACATATTAGAACAGACTTCGACTAAAATATGTACCCTTCGACTACAACATCTGACCCAGCTTCGACTTCGTGCTTGTCTCTTGTCGAAATACATTAAAGTTTTCCCTCGACACAGCATGAATTCGGCCCAATAGTCTCACAAATCTCCACCTTGGATCTAACTCAACAACCAGGGAATCAACTAGCTTTCATCATGCAGCTTTATCAACTGCATACAGTGGAAAAACTTGCAACTCAGCAACGTCTTGGTGATCATATCAGCAGCATTATCTTCAGTCGAAACCTTCAGCACCTGGACTTCACCACGCTCGATTATCTCTCTGAAGAAGTGCAGCCTCACATCGATGTGCTTAGTTCGCTCATGATAGGCTGAATTCTTCGATAGGTGTATTTCACTTTGACTATCACATTTAACAATGATACTTCTACCTTGAAGATTCAGCTCCTTTGTAAAACCTTCAAGCCACAATGCTTCCTTCACAGCTTCAGTAAGGGCAATATATTCAACTTCAGTGGTTGATAAGGCAACAACCTTCTGAAGCGTCGCTTTCCAGCTGATTGATGTGCCAAACATTGTGAACACATATCCAGAAATAGATTTTCTGGAATCCATATAACCTGCATAATCAGAGTCGACAAATCCTTCAATTTCGACTATGCTATCACCACCACAGGCTCCGCCATAAATCAAGACACATTTCAGAGACCCATTTATGTACCTGAGAATCCACTTTACAGCTTGCCGGTGTGCCTTTCCAGGATTGGTCATATACCTGCTCACAAGGCTCACCCCATATGCTATGTATGGCCTCGTACAGACCATAGCATACATCAAAGAACCCACTACACTAGCATATGGAATGCTACTCATATAGATTCTTTCAGCTTCAGTACTCGGACTTTGAGTAGTACTAAGCTTAAACTGAGGATTTGTAGGTGTCACAACAGGCTTTGAATTCGACATACCAAACTTGTCGAGAAGCTTCCGTAGGTATGTCTCTTGAGATAAGCACAACTTCGACTGCTTTCTATCTCTCCGGATGTCAATCCCAAGAATCCTGGCGGCAGCTCCTAGATCCTTCATTTTGCACTCCTTACTGAGTTCAGCCTTTACCTCCATTACATCCTCATAAAGCAACAACATAACAAGTGAGTTTCCAGGTCGAAATTTAAAGTAAACACAGTGATCGAACTGACTCCTAGTGAAACCAATGTGTGTCATGAACTTGTCGAATCTCCTGTTCCACTGTCGAGGAGATTGTTTCAGGCCATAAAAAAGACCTATTCAGCTTGCACACATAATCTTCTTTACCCTTTTCTGGATACCCTTCAGGTTGACGCATCAGGATCACTTCATCTAGGTCACCATACAGAAATGTTGTCTTCACATCCATTTGCTCAAGTTCCAAATCGAACTTTCACTACTACGAAAAACCCATTTAACAACGGTTGGAAATGACATATAATGACGCGGGCGAAGGTGTTGTTATGTAGATTGTCGTTGTAAGTTAGCTGTTTCTACAACGGGCTGGAAACTGTTATTGAAAGGTAGGGCGCGAGCCATATATCACAATGGTTATGATAATAAACCGTTGTGATACATACACATAGGTTCTGGGTTCGAAACCCATCAGCAGCGAAATTATATAAAACATAAATTACTTATGATATCGGTTACAATAGATAATCGTTGTTGTAAGTACCCTAAGTTTATTATAATAAATGTAGATTGCTTGTTTTCCAAACACCTCACTAAATAAATATACATGGATTCAATTTGATGAAGATGTCTATAATCTGCAAATTAAACTGTTCTTGAAAACCAACTTAAACAAACCAATGTTGTTTTCTGATTGCATTCGTCTCATCGTGCATTTCACGCTCTTTTACATATATTGTGGTTTATTGATCTGACTCCTTCGATATATCGTTATATTCGATTATAGTTAAATTTCCATAAGATCAACAAGACATTGGATAATCTGCCTCATCTTTGATTTAACTATAATGGAAGATGGCGATGCATCTAAAGAGCTAGATCATTATACCATAATCTATATATAAAAGAACGTGAGATAAATGATGAGAGACATGCAATCAGAAAACAACAATGGTTTGTTTAAGTTGGTTTTCAAATACAACTTAATTTGCAGATTATAAGTATCTATGTCAAATTAACTGAATGTATTTTAAGTGAGGGTTAGTGAAATAAACAATTTACATAGAATATAATAAACTCAAACAATATTCTATACCAGATCCAGATATTATAAACTCATATAATACGCTTGCTACCACCAACAAACTTTAAGTGAGGGTTAGTTAAACAAACAATGTAAATAAAATATAATAAACTCAAACAACATTCTATACCAGATCCAGAAATTATAAACTGATATAGTACGCTTGCTTCCACCAGCATCATCACCCTTAACCTGAAAGGAAACAAAGCAAACTTCAAAAATGAGCATCCTCGGTTGAAAACAAACCCTAAAACCATAATCCAGTGAAGAGTAAAGAGAGGAACAGAAATAACACACCTTTTAATGAAACTAATCGCGGAACAGGAATCAATTATGATGTTGAACTAGTTTGGGAAGCAATGAAAAAGAAATATAAGGAGGAAGAATCTTATACAAAAGCTTCATACTTCTTATACTTCTTTTCATTGCTTCTAAAACTAGATAAAGTTTGCTTACACTGTTGTTTCTTCATTTACTAACATCTTGTTCGTGATGCTATGAAGTTTCCAAAGTATGGTCTTTGATAAGGTAGTGAAAACGAATCTGAAAAAATGAGAACAATAAACAAAAACAACATGCAACAAACGAGATAATGGTAAATATCTAACAATAGATGGAAGAAGAAGAATACCTTAATGTATGATTCACTGCTAATGGTGAAAACGAAGAGAAAAAATGGGTTATAGGGTTTCACTTTGAAGGCAACGACGTTACTGTCAATTAAGTGAAAGTTATTTTGCTTATATATGGGTAAACTATTTCACAACCGTTAGCAATAACAACCGTATAGATAGGTATTTATTTATTATAAATATATCACTACGGTTAACTAGAATAACCGTAGTGATAACCCTTTTATCTGTGAATTTTAAAATAAATAAAAACCCTATAGATAGATATTTATTTATTATAAATATATCACTACGGTTGACCAGGAGAACCTTAGTGATAACCCTTTTATTTATGAATTTTAAAATAAATAAAAAAGAAAAGGTGCGCCTTAACTTCTAACTTAATGCATCTGCAGTTTAAACATCAACAATGTAATTCACAATGGATCTGCAGTTTAAACATCAACAATGTAATTCAAACCCTAATTCAACTATTACATTTCATAACAAAGTAAACATTAAACATAAAGGAGACAAGAAAACATAACATCTTGATATTTCAAATTCTAGTACCAGACGTGTGATGTTAAGTGCGATGTCACAACAACACACTCTGCAATGGACAATGCAATAACAGTAATAAATCAACACAATGAATTGTTCATCCAGTTCGGTCTAACTACCTACGTCTGGGGGCTACCAAGCTAGGGATGAATTTCACTACTTGTAGAATTAAATTACAGACTCAACAACCCAGTTGACAATCTCCTAATCTTAATTCCTACTAGTGACTTTCTACCTAAGAAACCATTTAGATATGAGAACACTACTCAATCCCTAAAACACTTCAGTGATATAATTCAAAGATCACACACTTTGAATAACACTACTTGATTCTGCTTCACAGCTTTGATCAAGAACAACTCAAAACAATAATACCAATTCACACTAGAATGGTTTACAAAACATACACGAAGACACACACGACACTCAGTCTTTAGCTCACTTTCTTCGTTGTCTTTTTCTTCAGTACTGATGCGCTTTATATAGCTCTTTGAATTAGGCTTGGACCTGCTACAATATCTGACCTGATTTGTTATTAAAACTGAATCTTCAAAACAGATTTTCTCTCTCAAAATCTTCTTAAATCTTCAGCCTTTAAACCTCCTACAAATCTGCATCAAATCTCTATGCAACAGAGAATATCTATCCCAAGATATCCGCAACCAATGAGACAACCTGCTCTCCACAATTCCAGCTAAAATGCAAACCCTAACAACATCACAAAACCTGATGTTATTAAATCTGCAGACCTAATGTCACAACATCGCTTGTGACATCAGACGACCCACTTCACTCTTAACATAACCCAATGCTAAGACTCAATGTTATGACATCACCCATATGACATCAAACATTGAACAGCTTCACTACTTAACACAGCCCAGTGTTAAGACTCAATGTTGCAATATCACCACCTTGACATCAACATTGAACAACCTTTGTTTTACCAAAATTCCAGTCAATCCAAGAAACTAACAATCTCCCCCTTTGGCTAATTTTGGCTAAAACAATCTCTGCACCTTCAGAGACTTCAGCAGCGGAATAAACTTGAATAATCTTGAAACTTCAAGCCGCAGCATCTTCAATACATAAAGACTTCACTTCACACAAAACTCTGCTGCTGCACCATCTTCATTAGCAACTTGGTAACAACCAAAATGGTGCTCCCCCTCAATCATGAACCAGCATACCAGCTGTTCAACAGACCAGCACTTACTCCCCCTTAATTTCTGCACTTCTGCATCACTTTAGCAGCATTTGATAGCATTTGACATTTGTACTCTTTGATACTCTTGGCTCACATGGCTATTTCTCCCCCTTTTTAGCCATAATTTGACAAACTGTAGACTCTTTGATTGTAACATTTTATGAACTCCAATCTTGTATGCCTTCAGCAGTTGAATCAATTTTCAATAAAGTACACAACTGCACAATACACTCTCCAGCACACTTAATCTTCATAAATGCAGATTCCCAATTTACTTCTTAAATTTTCGAATTGGTTTGCATCTAAGGCTTTAGTGAAAATATCACCTAATTGCTTATCTGTAGCAACATGTTCTAAGATAACAACTTTATCTTCAACCAACTCTCTTATAAAATGATGTCGTATATCAATATGCTTAGTCCTGCTATGCTGAATAAGATTCTTAGAAATATTGATAGCACTCAAATTATCACAGTATAATGTCATGACATCTTGCTTGACATTGTATTCAGTCAGCATTTGCTTCATCCAAACAAGTTGAGAACAACTACTCCCTGCGGCTATATACTCAGCTTCAGCAGTAGAGAGAGACACACAGTTCTGCTTCTTGCTAAACCATGATATCAGATTATTCCCTAGGAAGAAACAACCTCATGAAGTGCTTTTCCTATCATCTGCACTCCCAGCCTAGTCATCATCACAATATCCCCTTAACTCAGTCCCAGATCCATGACTATACAACATCCCATAGTCACTAGTGCCATTAACATATTTCAGGATCCTCTTCACTTGATTCAAGTGACTAGCCTTAGGTTCAGATTGATATCTGGCATAAACTCCAACAGCAAACGCAATGTCAGGTCTGCTAGCTGTGAGATACAATAGACTCCCAATCATGCTTCTATATAAACTTTGATCCACACTGACACCATGTTCATCCTTGGACAATTTTAGATGAGTAGGAGCAGGAGTCCTCTTGTGATTAGAATTCTCTAGACCAAACTTCTTCACTATGTTCTTTGCATACTTGCTCTGAGAAATGAATATGGAGTCCTCCATTTGCCTAACTTGTAGACCAAGAAAATAGTTCAGCTCACCAACAAGACTCATTTCGAATTCAGACTGCATCTGTTCCACAAAATGTTTCACCATTGTATCTGACATCCCATTAAATACTATGTCATCAACATAGATTTGAGTTATCATCAGTTTTCCTCCTTCCTCTTTAACAAACAAAGTCTTGTCAATCCCTCCCTTTCTGTAGCCATTCACAACCAGGAATTCAGTAAGTCTTTCATACCAAGCTCTTGGTGCTTGCTTCAAACTATATAGAGTTTTTCTTAGTTTGTACACATGGTCAGGAAATGTTGGATCAATAAATCCTTTTGGTTGATCAACATACACCTCTTCATTCAAGTAACCATTCAAGAAGGCACTTTTAACATCCATCTGAAAAAGCTTAAATTTGAAATTACAAGCCACACCTAAGAGTAATCTGATAGATTCCAGTCTTGCCATAGGAGCAAAGGTTTCATCATAATCAATTCCTTCAACCTGAGTGTATCTCTGAGCAACCAATCTGGCCTTGTTTCTGGTGACCACTCCTTGTTCATCAGATTTATTCTTGTAGATCCACTTGGTGCCAATCACATTAACTCCATCAGGCCTAGGTACAAGCTCCCATACTTCATTCCTCCTGAATTGCTCCAGCTCTTCATGCATTGCATTTATCCAAAACTCATCAGTCAATGCTTCCTTGACATTCTTTGGCTCAATTTTGGAGACAAGGCATGAACTTGCTATAACATCTCTTAACCTTGTCCTCACTCCAGAGTTTGGATCTCTTATAATGAGCTCCTTTGGGTGGTCCTTCTGCACTCTGATGGAGGGATCCTTATGAGGTTGCTCAGTTTCAGGCTCAGCAACACTAGGAATTGGACTTCTGTCTTCTGCATCTAGACCAACTGATGTTCCAACATCATCTAGGACATCATCATCTTCCTGCTTGTCCTTGTCATCAATCACCACATTGATTGACTCCATCATCACCTTGGTTCTAGAGTTAAAAACCCTATATGTTCTGCTGTTAGTAGAATATCCCAAAAATATACCTTCATCACTTTTGGAATCCAATTTTCTTCTCTGTTCTCTATCATCCAGAATATAACATCTACTTCCAAAAACATGAAAGTATTTAACATTAGGTTTTCTTCCCTTCCATAGTTCATACAGAGTGGATGAAGTGCCTCTTCTCAGGGTAACCCTGTTGTGAATGTAACAGGCAGTATTCATGGCTTCAGCCCAGAAATGATAGGGAAGTTTCTTGGCATGAATCATAGCTCTAGCAGATTCTTGAATAGTTCTGTTCTTCCTCTCAACTACTCCATTTTGCTGAGGAGTAATAGGAGAAGAAAACTCATGACTTATACCTTCAGCAGAGCAAAATTCTTTAAACTTGCTATTCTCAAACTCTCTTCCATGGTCACTTCTTATTCTGATAACCTTACTCTCCTTTTCTCTTTGGAGTCTTTGACAAAGATCTTTAAAAACATCAAACACCTCTGATTTGTCTTTGATGAAGTTCACCCAGGTGTACCTAGAATAGTCATCCACAACTACATATGCATATTTCTTTCCACCCAGACTTTCCACCTGCATAGGTCCCATCAAGTCCATATGAAGTAGTTCCAATACCTTGGAGGTGGTGTCATGTTGAAGCTTCGGATGAGACATCTTTGTCTGCTTCCCTTTTTGACAGTCTCCACACACTTTTCCTTCCTCAATATTAAGTTTGGGAATTCCTCTGACTGCTTCGGAGGAGATGATTCTCTTCATTCCCTTTAGGTGAAGATGTCCCAACTTCTGATGCCAGATTTTGACATCATCTTCTTTAGCAAAAACACAAGTGGAAAAACTTGAGTCTTGTGGCATCCAAAGATAACAGTTGTCCTTAGACCTGGCTCCTTTCATAATGACTTCTCATTTATCATCTTTGACAATGCATTCAGACTTTGTAAAGTCTACTTTAAATCCTTGATCGCAAAGTTGACTAATGTTAATCAAATTAGTAGTCAGTCCTTTAACAAGAAGAACATCCTCCAGTCTGGAAGCACCAACACATTTCAGTTTACCACTCCCTTTGATCTCTCCTTTGACCCCATCACCAAATGTAACATAACCTGAAGAATGAAGCTTCATATCTACCAACAGATTCTTTACTCCAGTCATGTGCCTTGAACACCCACTGTCAAAGTACCAGTCTTCTTTGGTAGAAACCCTTAAAGAAGTGTGAGCTATCAAGCTGGTAACCTTAACTTTAGGGACCCATTGCTTCTTAGGCTTGGAACCCTGCCTTCCTTTGTAACAGTTCTGTTGGGGAACAACCTGATGAGCCTTCTGTGGATACCCATGTAGCTTATAACAATAAGCCTTAATGTGTCCAAAACATCCACAATGGTGACACCTCCAGCGTCTGTATTTCTTCTTAGATGGAGTTCTGTCATGATGTTTTAACATCTGTTTTAACATCACTGGTTTTGGGGTGATAGAACCTGCATCACTGGTGAATCTCAAACCACATTTGTCTCCAACCATCTTCCCAAGACTAAGAATGTTGTCTAACGCATTAGTACCATTGTTCAACATTCTTATAGTTTTGGTCATAGAGTCCAGCTTATAGTTAAGTATACTGACTTCAGCTTCAAGGTCAGTCTTTTCTGCTTTTAACTGTACTATGGTTTTCTTCAGCTCTTCTCCTTCAAGACACACTTGTTCACTTTTCATGAAAAGATCTTTATAAGTGACAGCAAGTCCATCATAAGTAACCTCATCATTCCAAGACTCATCATCTGACTCATAAACCCCCACCATAGCTCTAACAAGTTTAGCTGAATTTTCTTCAGATTCACTCTCACTGTCAGACCAAGAAGCTGATAACCCTTTCTGCTTCTTTAGAAAAGTAGGACATTCCTTCTTGACATGTCCATACCCTTCACACTCAAAGCATTGTATACCTTTGTCATTACTGGGTTTTTCTTCATCTTTAGACTTCTTCCCTTGTTCTCCTGATCTGTTGATGTCAGAGGTAATGTTCTTGACATTGGGATTATAACTCCTATTTATCCTCTTCATCACTTTGTTGAACTGTTTACCTAGCAAAGTAATAGCCTGAGACAGCTCCTCCTGAGAGTCATCTACTTTCTCTTTCTTGGTTTCTTCAGAACTGGAAACTAAAGTTATACTCTTGGACTTCTTCTCAGGTTCTTCTTCACTTAACCCTAGCTCAAATGTTTGAAGAGATCCAATGAGCTCATCAACCCTCATCTTGCTGATGTCTTAAGCTTCTTCAATTGTAGTCACCTTCATCTTGTACCTCTTAGGAAGGGACCTAAGGATTTTCCTTACAACCTTTTCTTCTGTCATCTTTTCTCCAAGAGCACTGGATGCATTGGACAGCTCAAGAATACTCATGTGGAAGTCATGGATAGTCTCATCTTCCTTCATCTTCAGACTTTCAAACTTCGATGTTAGAAGCTGAAGTCTTGACATCTTGACTCTAGATGTTCCTTTATGTGTAGCCTTCAAAATATCCCAGGCTTCCTTAGCAACTTCACAGGTATTGATCAACCTAAATATGTTCTTATCCACTCCATTGAAAATTGCATTTAAGGCTTTGGAATTTCCAAGGGCAAGCTCATCTTCTTCCTTGGTCCATTCTTCTTCAGGCTTCGGCTTTGAGGTGCCCTCGTTATCTTTCCCAGCATCATCTTTTTCAAACACAACAAGTGTTTTCCATTCTTTAATGATAGCCTTCCAAGCCCTGTTGTCCAAGGATTTAAAAAAGGTGATCATCCTTGGCTTCCAATAGTTATAATTCGAGCCATCCAAAATAGGGGGTCTGTTGACAAATCCTCCAACTTCTTTATCCATCTTTACACCAGAAAGTAACTTCCCTTGATCTCACCCAGAGACAGACAGGATGTCTGCTCTGATACCAATTGAAATTCTGGTACCAGACGTGTGATGTTAAGTGCGATGTCACAACAACACACTCTGCAATGGACAATGCAATAACAGCAATAAATCAGCACAATGAATTGTTCACCCAGTTCGGTCTAACTACCTACGTCTGGGGGCTACCAAGCCAGGGATGAATTTCACTACTTGTAGAATTAAATTACAGACTCAACAACCCAGTTGACAATCTCCTAATCTTAATTCCTACTAGTGACTTTCTACCTAAGAAACCACTTAGATATGAGAACACTACTCAATCCCTAAAACACTTCAGTGATATAATTCAAAGATCACACACTTTGAATAACACTACTTGATTCTGCTTCACAGCTTTGATCAAGAACAACTCAAAACAATAATACCAATTCACACTAGAATGGTTTACAAAACATACACGAAGACACACACGACACTCAGTCTTTAGCTCACTTTCTTCGTTGTCTTTTTCTTCAGTACTGATGCGCTTTATATAGCTCTTTGAATTGGACTTGGACCTGCTACAATATCTGACCTGATTTGTTATTTAAAACTGAATCTTCAAAATAGATTTTCTCTCTCAAAATCTTCTTAAATCTTCAGCCTTTAAACCTCCTACAAATCTGCATCAAATCTCTATGCAACAGAGAATATCTATCCCAAGATATCCGCAACCAATGAGACAACCTACTCTCCACAATTCCAGCTAAAACGCAAACCCTAACAACATCACAAAACCTGATGTTAGTAAATCTGCAGACCTAATGTCACAACATCACTTGTGACATCAGACGGCCCACTTCACTCTTAACATAACCCAATGCTAAGACTCAATGTTATGACATCAAACATTGAACAGCTTCACTACTTAACACAGCCCAGTGTTAAGACTCAATGTTGCAATATCACCACCTTGACATCAACATTGAACAACCTTTGTTTTACCAAAATTCAAGCCAATCCAAGAAACTAACAATATTTCCAGAAAATATCTCTGATTTCAGTTTGTTCTTCAAATTCTTCTTCTTTTTCTTTAAATCCTCATACATAACCTTCAGATAGGCCACAGCTTCCAACTCTGACTTCATAATGCTCTCATCGTCATTTCCATCTCTTTCTCCCACGTCTTCATCCCATATGAACAAATTACATGTTTCATCGCTCCTCCAAAATGGACATCTCCAAAAAAGTCTTCCTTTATTTTGTCCCTTCTTGCATTCATACGAAACCATATGACCATCACAGCAACAAAAATTTCCAGATCGATATTTTACACTGGAAGAAGACATAGAAACACCTTAGGATGATTTTGTCTTCAAATGTGACATTGCAACACCTTAAATTAGAACACTTTCTTGTTGTTGTTGTCTTCTTCCCGACAATGGTGACGGCGTTGGTGTTAGGGTTGTTTCGTCTTGTTTCTTTTTTTAATGGATAAATTGATATATACTTGGTGTTTAAAATACATAACAGTTTGTAACAAGTGACTCCTTCGATTCCTTCCTTGACCTTGAAAATCCACTTACAATTGACTAACCTTGCTCCTACAGGTTTCTCAATCAGCTCCCAAGTGTTATTATCATAAAGAGATTTCATCTCGCCATCCATGGCTTTTTGCCATTCAGTATTGTTTCGACTCCTTATAGCTTTCTAGTAATCTCTAGGTTCTTCCTCAAGCACCTCACTTGCAGAGATTAAGGCAAAAGCTATAAGATCTGCATAACCAAGTCTCTGAGATGGCTTAATGACTCTTCTCGACCTATCTCTTGCCAGTAGGTAGTCATCGACAGTTTCCTCAACCTCTTCAGCATCTTGCTCTTCGACTTTATCTGGGCTATACACTTCAACATCAATATGCTCCACCTCAACAGGCATCCTTACCTGTTCCAGCTCCTCTTCAGAGATTTCTGCACTTCGACCAACATCACCAGTTTTCTTGAACGCCATCTCGACCTCATTGAAAACTACATCACGACTTGTGATACATCTTCTTGACCTGGTTCTAGGCACCACAGCCTATAACCCTTGACTCCCTCAGGATATCCAAGGAACATGCATCTCAGAGCTCTAGGTTCGACCTTGTCTTGCCTAATGTGAGCATAGGCTAAACAGCCAAATACTCTCAGTTTGTCGAGATCTGGTGGATGACCCGACCAAACATCTTCAGGTGTCTTCATTCCCAGGGCAGTCGAGGGACATCTATTTATCAGATAAGCTATTGTCGAAACAGCCTCCGCCCAAAACACCTTCTTCAATCCAGCACTAACCAACATGCATCTAACCCTTTCAAGGATTGTTCGATTGAATCTCTCAGCTAAGCCATTTTGTTGAGGAGTACTTGCTACAGTCTTATGCCTTGCAATCCCAGACTCAACACAGTAACAATCAAACGCTTCGTTGCAGAACTCAAGGCCATTGTCGGTTCTCAACCTCTTAACCTTTCTGCCAGTTTGAGTTTCGACCAGAACCTTCCAACTTTTGAAATTCTCAAAAGTTTCATCCTTCGTCTTCTGAATGAATACCCATAACTTCCTAGAATAGTCATCAACGATGGATAGAAAATACCTTGCACCTGAGTGTGAAGGATTCCTTGCAGGCCCCCAAAGATCAGGATGAATGTAATACAGGGATCCATGTGTCCTTTGCTTGCCTTTGTTAAACTTCGCCCTACAGGATATACCAAATACACAAGATTCACAAAACTCCAACTTTTCGACTTTGTCACCTCCTAGCAGGTTCTGCTTCCCCAATTCGACCAGGCCTCTTTCGCTGACATGGCCCAATCTCATGTGCCATAATTCTGTCTTCGACACAGGTTTCGTGGATGCAACATTTGTCGAGCCACTTACAACATCATCCTCAAGGGTATACAAGCCTTGTTTTTTCACGCCTCTCAAGACTTCCTTCGACCCCTTCATGACTTTCAGGATACCTTGCTCTCCTTTGAAGACATATCCTTTCTTGTCGAATTCACCAAGAGAAATTAAATTCCTCTTAAGGTCAGGTACATACTTAACCCCAGTCAATAACCTTATTGACTCATCATGGAGCTTGAATCTAACAGATCCAATACCTGCAATCTTGCAAGCTTTATTGTTCCCCAGCAGCATTGATCCACCATCTTGATCACATAATTCTTCAAACACATTCTTGTTTGAAGTCATATGCCAAGTACATCCAGATTCCATAATCCACTCTTCGCAAGAGTTGTTGCTCGAAACTACAAGGACATCAGATAATTCATAACCATCTTGCACAATAGTTGCATTGCCATTGTCCTTACCTCCATGATTCTTCAGGCGCTCAGGGCACACCTTTCTTGTGTGACCCTTCTTCTTACAGTGATAACATTTAATACCATACATATCACCACTACAAGACTTCTGCTGAGCCTTACCTTTCTTCTTGTCAAGCCTACCATTTTTCTTTGACGATCTTCCCTTCACGGACAACCCTTCGCCAACTAATGATGATGATTTCTGGTCTTTTCTTTCGTTCAAATCCTTCGAATACAAGGCTGCTTGAACTTCTTCAAAGGTCAGGGACTCTCTTCCATACAAGAGGGTTTCTTTGAAGTGAGCATGCATTCTGGGCAAAGCACACAAAAGCAACAGTGCTTGATCTTCATCATCGATCTTCACATCAATATTTTCATGATCAAGAATCAGCTTGTTGAACGTATCCAGCTGCTCCGTCAAAGCTTTATCTTCATTCATCTTGAATGAATACAAAGTCTGCTTCAGGTATAAACGATTTACCAAAGATTTGTTCATGTACAAGCTTTCCATCTTCACTCATAACCCCGATGTCGTCGTCTCCTTTGATACCTGTCGCAGAACCTTATCACCAAGGCTCAACAGTATTGCGTTGTGTGTTTTCTCTATCATGGTGGTCTTTTCTTTTTCCTTTAATGCAATGTTCGTGGCTGCCATTCCCTTCAACGCTTCCAAACAACCCTGCTGTACCAGTAGGGCTTTCATCTTCAAGCGCCACAGACCGAAATCGTTCACTCCGGTGAACTTTTCAATCTCATACTTTGTTGAAGACATCTTCTCCACGCTCACCGCACCAATTTGTTGTGAAAAATTATGCCTTTACACAAAGTATTAACGGTTTCTTTATGATCAAGAAACACACAAGGGTTAGGGTTAATGGAGAAACAAGAAGAAAAACAACAAGAATTGGGGAAAATATTTTCTGTTTACTATTCACTTTCTCATTTAGGGTTACAAATGATTACAAATGAATATCACAATTTTCCACACTCAACAAACTGAGTGTACTAGCCTATTTATAGACTAACTAGATAACTTGCAGCCCATACTACCTAAATAATTGGATCCTTAACACAAGACCCAATTCGACAAACATTTCGACAATACATATTAGAACTAACTTCGACTACAATATGTACCCTTCGACTACAGCATGTGACCCAGCTTCGACTTCATGCTTGTCTCCTATCAAAATACATGAAATCTTTCCCTCGACACAGCATGAGTTCGACCCAATAGTCTCACAAAAATATATCACTTTCTATTTGCAAATATTTTTAGAAAAGAACACACATTTTCTTTACAAATTAAGTCACCACACACTTGGTGATCAATTACAACACTTGAACAAATTTGAATATATGAAGTTGTTCTTGAATCAATTTCAATAGACAATTGATCTTCTCTTTTAATGTACAATTCAATAATATATGAACCGTAAGTTTTCAGAAATGTGAATGAAACTTTTTCAATAATATGAAAATTTATGCACAAAGTTTTATTGTGTTATGATATATGAACACTTTGAAAACCGTTTGAATTGTATGTGAATTTTGTATGAAAGAGGTTGTTTGAAAAACGATGTATTTTTCCTTAAATACATCCTAAGAAACCTCTATGAATTGATGTAAAAGTTTGAGACATTTTCAGGAAGGTTTGCAATAGTTATGAATGACAATGTTTCATGAAAAGACATGATTCTGCATTATGTACAATATTTCTTAAATCAGTTAAACGAATATCTGATTTAAAAAGTGCATAACAATTTTCAAATTTTAAACAACGACGAAAATAAGCTAATTACGGAGGTTTTTTTAAGTATGATTATGGCAGTTCAAATCTACAACAATTTATATTGGTTTCAAAATACATAAATTATGGCGGTTTCAATCTGCCACAATTTATATTGATTCCAAAATATGTAAATTACGGCGGTTCCAACTCCCACAATTTATGAAAACCGAATAAATTTAAATTCAACTAGTAGAAACAATGTGCAATCTATTGCATGAATAGTGTAATCGATTGAACCTAAGTAAATCTTGATTTTTTTTTTCTTTTTAAAAGACTTGTCATGAAATATCTTGATGCATGAATGTTTGGAAAAATTTAGTGAAGAAGAGATGAAAAAATTTTAGCACCTAAATTTTATATAGAATGAATTAATTTACATTGAATACCTTTCTTCATAATCAAATTATTGTTTACTTCAACATCCAATGACTTATGCAATCTTGAAGTTTGATTTAGATAGACTTCAACATTTTTCTTCTTTGAAAATCTTTTATCTTCATCAAAACTAAACTAAGACAGATGATGACTATCTTCTTCACAATCTCCCTTTTTTTATGATGACAAAACATATGAATGAGAATTGTTTGCTTGACACTTGATGCTCCCCATATCTTGTATATCTCCCCCTTTGTTTTGCAAGTCATGCTTTGGTATCGTGTAACTTAACAAAAACAATCATATCTTTTTTATGATGCCAAAACATATGGGAGAGAAGTTTTTGCTTGAAACTTGATGTTTCCTCTATCTTGTATATCTCGCCTTTTACTTTTCAATTCATACTTTGTCTTTTGTATCCTAAAAATTTAACAAAAACAACCATCTCTTTTCTCCCTTTTTGACATTATCAAAAAGAAAAAGAGTAAAATCCAAAGTAAAGTAATATAGGAAAAAAGATACATCAAATACTACAGTACTTATCTTCTTCATAATTATTTGATGTTAATGTTAATATCAATGTTGATGCTCTTTGAAAGTGTCAATATTTTCAATTCATCTTCAACCAAATGAAACTTTAATCTTACCATATCATATGGTTTTATTGTATCTTGAACAACCAATTTTAATTTAATAATTTTAGCACATGATTTCCAAGTAACTACAAAATAGAAATAAAAGTTCTTTCTAGGTACCTAATATTCTTTGGGTCCTCTTGGATTAGTTCTCTTTTCAACCCACTCATGATTACCATTCGGTATACCAAAATTTTTAAAATAATATGCATTGATGGTATGACCTTACAAATTACAATAAAACAAGTATGTATTATATTAGACCTCATTTTATGATTATAGAAGTAATTCTTATTATATGTCTTTCTAGGATGCACATTATGACATATTTTTTTAAATTGAACATTGTTACAAGTATTGCTAGATTTGACAAAATAGTCTTTTTGATTTGACTAGAATTTTTAATTTTAGAAAATGCTAGACCACTTTATCATTCACATATTTTTTATTTCTTAGAACATTATCCAAGTCATTTTTTCTTTTTCATATTTGCCAATTATTTGATTTAGATCAACAATTTTTGTTTCAAGAGAAGCACAATTATTACATGTTAAAGAACTAGCATGAATGTCAACTTTTGTTTTAATTTTATCTGGCTCTTCTTGCATGTCGTTAGGTTTACTTTCTAAAGAAGAAATAATTTTATTTTGCTTAGCATTTAATTTAGAAAGCTTAAGACATTCATCATACCACTACAATATATAAATAACGCTTTTTATGACGAAGCTTTCACCTCGAACAATAGAAAACTAAGGTATAAATCCAAGGCGCACTATTTTTTATTATTTAAAAAAATTAAAAAAAATTATAAATTTCCTCAGTTTTT
This sequence comes from Lathyrus tuberosus, assembly GCA_022829125.1. Taxonomy (NCBI): domain Eukaryota; kingdom Viridiplantae; phylum Streptophyta; class Magnoliopsida; order Fabales; family Fabaceae; genus Lathyrus; species Lathyrus tuberosus. The sequence goes on along the minus strand of JALAZF010000552.1, from coordinate 762,502 downwards.
CATAACACCGAAGTGAAAAAATAACTCAGTATAAGCTTTGATTCCCAGTTATCGCGGTTTATGATTTTATTTGTTTATAAGTGTAAATAAAATGTTGTAACCCTTCGGTTTTCTATTTAGTCGAGGCATAAAATAATAAGATTTTACTATAAAAACACTCATTAAACAGATTTTATCCTAATCCTTATTAATATGAAGCTGCCCCAAACTCGCAAGCATCATTCTTTGGGATGGATTACAAGACAAAAAAATCTTCATTGTTCTTCTATCTTGAACAAAAAATTTTTTGCCCTTGCAATCTATCTCACATAATGGTGTTGATATTGTCGTTGTTGTAGTTTTGGAATAACCCTCAATTAAATAAAGGAGCTCAACCTTTGAAGAGTACCCAGTTGATAGATTGCAAGTGCAGAAAATCATTTTTGCTTCAAGTTACACAAAGAATGGAGTTTAACCAACAATGAAGGGAGCTTAACCAACAAGGAAGAGAGCTTAACCTTTGAACAAAGAAGGAAATGCAACTAAATCTGAATATCAGCGAAGATATTCAGTAATAAGAGCAAAGATTTGTTGTAAACAATTTATTTTAATATTCTGTGTAAATAATGTAATTAAAAAAAAAGAACTATTCACCTCAGTTTTCGTCATCACTGAGCTGATAGTTAAAAGAAGAAGATAAAAAACCTCGGTTAATTACCGAGGTGTATAATAATCATATTTTACTATAAAAATACTCGCTAAACTGATTTTACCCTAAACTTATATGTAGCCGCCTCAAAGAGATAAAATATTCACCATCGCCCATTTAATCATGAGTTGCTACTACAGATCTCTAGGACGGCTTGCAAGTGCAAAAAATAAAAATTCTCATTGAGAAACAAATCTTTAGCATCTTGAATGGAACCTGGACATGGAAAATAAAAATTTTAGTTGGGAAACATATTTTTCAATGTATTTGTAATATTCTGTGTAAACAATGTAATTTAAAAAAACAGCTTATTCACCTCAGTCTTATTCGTGACCGAGTGAATAGTTAAGTGTTTTTTTTATACTCAACGCCCTTAAACAAATCTTTGTCATCCATTTAATGTTTATCAACGTTCAAGAATCTTCCATTAGTGATCCGCGTGAAACCTAAGAGACATCCATTATAAAAGCATGTTGAATATTAACATTTATAACCTAAATGAAACATGAAGCGCTTGAAACCTAAAGACACTTGGAAAAGTTCTCTTTGATAGATTGAAAGAAATGAAAATTATCTAAGTTCAAGGTTTGTTTTCTTAAATATTTATTTGATCCGAAAGTCATATATTTGAATATTAATTTTAATTATCTTACTTTTTATTCATCAAAAATAAATGCATGCAAGATCCGTAGAGAATAATCTTGCACCCAACATTTGATCTTCCCCAAGATTCAATAATTCGAAGATCGTAAATCTAAATCTTCAGGGAAATTGATTTTTATCTAGATCTCTAGGGAATTTGATTTTTATTTTAATATTTTGTGTAAATAATGTAATATTCATGGTAAAGATTGTAACAATTTTATTTAAAATAAATAAATAAATAATTTTACTCCTCGATTTTCAAGATAAACCGAGATATGAGATGCGCTAGTTTTGAAAATAATAAAAGTGTTGCTGCTGGGTGTAGCGAGCGATTTTGTGACGTGGTTGCGAAGCACTACCGCTCTTTGGTATCTACAGTTCGATTCATTTTTTATCCTATTAAAGCTGATGAAGGAAGGGAAATAGATGTCTCCAATTAACCCTGCTTGCAAACTGAGTTTGAACAGATGACGGTTGGTTTACAGATGCTACAAAGATTGTGGGTCTCTTTTAGGTTTATTTTATTAAAAAAAAGTGTCCGGTCGATTGGTGGGAGGTTAAGACTGATGCTTTTCGATTGAGATGTGAAGGTATGGGATTTTGGGTTTTGGATTAGTGTGCTCGCTAAGATTTTTCTTTCAATCTTATGCCTACGTATTCCCATTTTTTCGAAACAGGGAAATCAGAGCGATCGTAGTTCCTCCTATTCTATGGGAGGAAGTGGTGTTTTGGTGTCTTGTTCAAAGCCCAAGACGTGAAACGAAAGGTGGTTTGTATCTTGTTCAAAGCCCAAGATGTGAAGCTAAAGGGTCTATTTGTATCTTGTTTGAAGCCCAAGATGTGAAGCTAAAAGGGGTTGTCTTTAGAGAGAATTTGTCATATCTAAAGAGGGGTTTGTCTGTCACAACTGTTTATAAAGGAGAATTACTTTAACCGGGATGTGTGAATCCGGCAATGCCATAATTTCCTTTATAGGGGATTTCTAACCTGAAGGAGAAGACTTTAACTCAGTGTAGAGCAATGCTATCTTTCCTTAGGGATTTCTCTCATGCTAAAAGAGGGACAGTGGCATGGATGTAAATGATCCAGAGGCTTACCGCTTACAGCGATTAGATGAAGGGGAAGGAGTTGTTGATGTTTGTGTACTGTGATCGAGGCACAGCTTTGATGCTAAAAGGTTGATTGGATCAACCAGTGGTTTTCTTATACAAAGCCTAAGAGGAGGCTATCGGCCCAACAAGAGGGTGTTTTTATGTGGCTCGTACAAAGCCCGGGATAGAGGCTATAAGGGAAGTGACTCGACAAGAGAGTCCTCTATGGTATCTCGTACGAAGCCCGATATGGAGGCCAAAGTGTTGATTCAATAAGAACCCTTTTTTGTATCTCGTACGAAGCCCGAGATGGAGGCGAAAGAGGGTACTGTTTCAATTGAGTGGCCAGTATATGGGTTCAAAGAGAAAATTAGTTCTTATATGAGTAACATTATACTCATGGACTTGTTCCAAGGATCGGGGTTATTTCCTGTTCTTTAAGGAAATGGGAAATCCAAAGGGTATTGAGACTGTCTGTGTCTACGGATGACTGATTTCTGTTCCTATACCTTTAGGAGGTCGTCGGGACAATTTGTACAAAGCCCAAGAGGAGGCTGGACACTTTTAAGAAGCCGACGGGTCCTTGTACAACGCCCAAGAGGAGGCGGGGATGCTTTTAGGAAGCCTGTGGGTCCCTAAACCCCGAGAAGTTCAAGACAGGCTATTAAAAAAGAATAGATCAAGCCAGGAAAGTTCGTGAATTTGGAAGAAACTCAAGAGATGCAATTCACGGAGAAGAGATCATCTCTGGGGAGTAGAGTTTCTTGACAATTCCTAAGGGTGCTTTTAAGAAGCCTGTGGGTCCCCAAACCCCGAGAAGTTCAAGACAGACTATTCACAAAGAATAGATCAAGCCAGGAAAGTTCGAGAATTTGGAAGAAACTCAAGAGATGCCATTCACAAAGAAGAGATCATCTCTGGGGAATAGAGTTTCTTTGACAACTTCTACGAGTGACAGTCTGAGAAAGGGTTCAAAAAGAATCTGCCTTTCACATCTCCATATTATTTAACCCCAAGAGGAGGGACGACTGTGTCTGGTAATCCTATGGGGATCTAGTTTTGACTATTTAAGAGTGATCAACGGGCTTAGTGCTAGACGTAGTTGTCGGGTGCCATACCCCAAATTTGTCCTACCTGTGTATAACTTTCATCTGTACATCCACCCACTGACAATTATTCAAAAATTCAAACAATATATGTTGTCTTCAACTTCATCTCTCTTTTATTTTTACCCTTTTTCATTTTAAGTCATATCTATCTTTTAACCATTTTTATCCTTCATCCAATTAAATATCCATTTAAACCATTTCTATATCCATTTAATATCCATCCAATTTCTTTCTTTAGTCCATATTTTGTTTTTTTTTAGAACTAAATTATCTTCTTTTATTTCTGTTTCTATGTCCACATTCAATCCAATTCCATATTTCAAATAATTTCTCCAAATTCGTTTCGTTTTTTTTATACAAAGTCCACGACACTTCACCATTTTTCTTCTCATTACCATAAAAAAAACCATGTCAAATATCATTGCTAGTAACCACAAAGGTTCTACCATTTTTCAAGTCAAAATTCATAAAAAAATACAAAGCCCAATACCAAGGCCCAATTCCAAAGTCCATTCATTAACAAAATTGTTTAGAAAATAGGGGTGCACATAGTGAAAAGTCAGGCCATTTACAATTTCCAAAAGCCCATAAGGTAATTTAACATAGAATGAAAAGGGCCAGCGTAAGATGCCAAACACGGCCCACACCTTCAAGCCTTGGGGTTCAGGTAGCTCATCAATTTCCAAACAACTTTCCAAGCCAATGAGAAATACACACAGAGCATATTGCCATTTTCAGCTTAATGTTTCAAACAACACATCAGACCTGCTACATGATGCCAAACCAATACATCCAAACGGACCCTGCAAAACAAGGCAGTGCCAAAACAATAAGCTGCGCTTCAACAGCAACAATACAATGGCATCACTGGCATGAAAACAACCCTTCAAACAGACCTGCTTCACAAACTACTGAACCACTACCTGCACAAGGACAACAGCAACATCACACGAAGGAACAAGACAAAATTTGATGGGTTTGTTGATTATTAAAGGAAGAGTCTCAGAAAAAGAAGAAGGGGAACGAAAACTTGAAAACTCAAAACAAATCCTCTCTTCCTTCACTCAATCAACAACCATAAAACAACACCCCGCAACTTGACCCTTCAACTGAGTGAATACCCTTCCGCGCACATTTCAATAACAATTACCCTCCATCAAATCTGACCTGCATAAAATAAAAGAACACGTCATCAACAACAAGGCCATAAACCTCTCCGCCGTACCCTTCTTCAAAAACTCCTTCCTTATCACTTCCATTTATTTTTTCATTAACACACATAAATACACCCACACAATAACATACACCAGCAGCTTAATATCCACAAACAACAACTCGCTGCAAACCTCAAACCAATTTCAAACCCAAATCACTCAACCTTCCACCGAAAAACACCACACCCAATATTCTTCAACATCACCATCATCAATAATAAAATCTCAGAACCATAAACAGAGAGATGAAGGAGAAGATTGAGAAAGAAATCGTAAAATCAAGACAAACCTGAAACCGAATCTAGCACGAGGAGAGACGGAGGAAAATCGTTGGCTATCAATTCGCTTCGTAGGTCTTCTTCTTCTTCGTTCATTTTCGCAAAAAAGGAGGATGTAATGGCATTGTGTTGATACTGTGCGTTTTGGTTCTTGATAAAAAGTACCGTTCCACTGAAGGTCTTGCGAGATACTGACCTATTTCTTTTTTTCGTGTTGTTGTTTGATTTGTGCTAATGGGCTTAGAGCCCATGCTAGTTTGAGTTACTTCACACGCCACCCGTTCCATATTAATACCCCATCCCCTTCATTTTGTTTGCTTTAAAAAAATTTTCTAAACATTTTAATTTCTAAATCTTAAATTTTAAATTGGTAGTTTTCTATTTTGATTTTATCTAACCATTTTAAGTTCCTTAATTTATTCTACTTCTATTTTATTTCCCATTTTTTTAATTTTTGGGCCAATGATATAACACTATTCATGATATAATCGGTTTTTTTAAACCGATTAAATTTTGATTAATATGAGGCCTACTTTTACTTTTATATTCTTTCAACTTTTTGGTCAATGAAAACTAAATATTAAGATTTATCGATTTTTCGATTTTAAATCTTGATAAAGGTGAGATATTTATTCTTTTTCTAGTCATTTTTCGATTTTATTTTATTTCTAGTATTATTCATTAGTTTTATCTATTGTTGGGTCAATGAAAACCATACATCAATGATTTATCGATTTCTCGATTAAATCTTGATAAAGGTGAGACCTTTATTCTTTTTCCTATTTATTTCGATTTTATTTCATTTTTATCTTTTTTATTCATTTTGGGTCCATGAAAACTAAATATCGATTGATTTATCGATTTCTCGATTAAATCTCGATAAATGTGGGACATTTATTCTTTGTATTCATATTTTCGAGTTAATTTCTTAATTGTCACTTTATATTTCTTTTATTTTCACTTTTGGTCAATGAAAGTCAAAAGTCGTCGATTATCAATTTATCGATTAAATCGTGATTAAGACGAGACCAACTTAATTTTATGTTAATACTATCTCTTGTCCATTTTATCTTCATTATACTATTGCTCATATTATCCTATTATCATTGTTCATATCATATTCATATTTATTTATCTAACCATTTTCTCTATTCACACATTAATCAAAAAACACTAAAAATATCGAAACCCTAAAACAATAATTGATGGACTGTTAGTTGCTTGGCGATTTTCGATCAAGGCTTAATTTAGGACACCTTGCACACACACGGCTTTCTCTTGGGCTACCTTACAATGAGACCCTTTATTTCATGTCATCCCTTGTACTTTACATGTACCCCTCTCCCATTCCGATGTACGCATTTAGTTTTCTTTTGATTGTGGTTTGTTTACTAGGAGCACCCCTAGGGACTAGCATAGGCAACCCATTTTCAAACTAATTCTCGATTCGTCGTCGAGCCATTTTCAAATCAACCTCTAACCAAATCTTTTTTTTCAAACCAAACTCTTTTCATACAATAAACCCTTGATCCAACGTCAAGCGGATTTTCATAATCAAACTTCAAAAATAACTAACACACTATCGCAACTCTTTTAAGGTGAAAAATGGGGGTTCAAGTCTTCGATCTTCCTTCGATTGTTTGGGTGCGATTTCTCTTACTCGTGTGTGAGCAATTTACGCCTCTTCTTTTAACAAATCAAATTCTTTTCAAATAACCAAGCGCGTACAATAAATCCTTGATCCCACGTCAAGCGGATTTTCACCAATAAACCTCAAAACGATTAATAACTATTGAAACTCTTTTAAGGTGAAAAATGGGGGTTCAAGTCTTTGATCTTCCTTCAATTGTTTAGGTGCGAGTTCTTTTACTCGTGTGTAAGCAATTGGCGCCTCTCTTTAAAAAACCAACAACTCTCCTTTTTTCGTGGGCGTACCACGAACTACGACTGCTCTGATTCTTTATTCTCGTCCGAGTAAAGATACGTAGGCACAAGATTGCGATGATCTTGGCGAGCACACTTTTTCTTTTTCCCCCGTTTGCGTCCACACTACCATCTTTTTTCCGTCAAACCCCGTAGTCGAACTACGATTGCTCTGATTCCTCATTCTCGTCCTAATGAGCATACGTAGGCCCGAGGTCGCGATGATCTTGCCGAGCACACTATCCTAAAACCACCCATTTCCCCTTATCTTTACCTTTCCGCATTTATTTTAGAGAAGAAAATAGACAAACTTAACTAACGAGTATTGTGATTCGAATCAAGAGGTTCCCGTTGAGTACAACGGACGTGAGGGGGTGCGCGTACCTTCCCCTCACGTAACCGACTCCCGAACCCAGAATGTGGTTGCGACGACCATGTTCTTATCCGCTCCTTTAAAGGTTTTCTCGATATTTTCCTTTCCCTCTTCTGGGATAAATAAAGTTCGGTGGCGACTCTGTCGAACCGTTTTCCGCGCCTTTCGCGCGAGGTTCGTGTCTTCGATCAAGCGATTTTTTTGAGGTGCGACACCCGGGAAACTCTAAATATCTATACTAGTATTACACAGTTGATATGAGTTTATGAAAGAAGACTTACAGCGAAACAGCCCCACAATACAGTTATATGTATATGAAAGTGGTAAATGAAAGCGGATAAACACTTACCCGGTTGTAGAACTTCCATCCTGTTTGGTTAGTTGTTCAACAAAGAAAGATTGAAAACAACAGTATATTTCAAAATCAATGGAGAAAGTGCTTTGAAAAAGAAATATTTAGGGCTTACAGCTCAAGGAGAGACCCAGGGTTTTACCAGTGATTGCACTGTTGAATTTGTACCGAGGGACTTATACAAGTGACTGAGGCCCAAAAATTGTTTGTTGTACAAAGGGATGGGTCTTACACTCTCTCAAGAGGCCCAAAAAAGGTTTAAAGAAAAAGAGTGGGGCTTATAACACGAGGGTAGGCCTGGATGATTTTTCGTTTAAAATGGCGGTCGCGCCGAGATTTTCTTTTAACACAAAGGGGCTTATACAATATCTGAGGCCCAAAGTTATTTTGGTTAAAAGGGGATTGGGTCTTACACTCTATTAGAGGCCCAAAAGTTTTGAATGGGTCTTATAGCTCGAGGAGAGGCCCAGTTGATTTTTTAAAGGCGACGATCGCGCCGTTTACTTGTACAGAGGGACTTATACAATAAGTGAGACCCAAAGTGGTTTGTACAAGGGGGTTTGGGTCTTACACTCTCTCAAGAGGCCCAAAGAGTTTAAAGAAAATAAATGGGTCTTACTACTCGAGGGTAGGCCCAGATGACTTTTTTTCTGAAATGGCGATCGCGCCGAGATTTTTGAAAACACCGGGGGTCTTATACAAAGACTGAGGCCCAAAAATGACTTGGTTTTCAAAGGGGTTGGGTCTTACACTCTAATAGAGGCCCAAAGTGTTTTGAAAATGATTTATGAGGGTTGAATTAATCAAAAACCCTAATTTGTTTTCAAAATGTGTTTTAATTAAATAAAATATTCAATTAAAATGATCAAAATTGTTTAACATGTGGAAAACAAATTGTGATCTTGGATTAATGTTTCTTAAATCAAGTTTTGCCCTACAAAATGATTAGAAATCATTAAAATTTGAAAAATCAAGAAGGAAAAAATATTTTAAATGTCAAAAACAATTAAAACATTAATTCTTTGCAAAAATATCAATTATATGAAATAAATAATATTTTTGGGATTTTTTCATAAAATAAAATATTTTAACATTTTTGTGAATTATTAAAAAAAAAATCAACTCAAAATCATTAAAACTCAGAGAGAAATTAATTTTTGAATCAATTAAATAAAATCACAAAATTCAAATATTTGAATTTGTGAAAATGGCGCCAAGAACATGGGCCAAGAACACGCGCGTTTTCTGCCTTGCCCAGATTTTCATTTTCTATCCAATCTCACTGAATACTTGATTATATCATGCAATCCACATATCAATATGCTCGTCTCAACCTCACGATCATGTTTATGACAATTAATTTCATTTAAATTAAGCATAAAACAAGAAATCACGATAAATCCTCAAGAACCCTAAATTCTACATGAAGGCTTGGATTTTTGATACACGATTCAAACAAAGCAATTACTTGAGGGGAAACATTCCATGCATGATTATGAACATTTGGCAAAAGTATTGTGCGAGGAAATATGCATAGATTGAGAGATGACCAAGTTTAGGCTTACCTCTAGGTCGTGACAGCAAGTTCAAAATGATTTCTGAGTAGGAGGTGTTACAGATGAGTTGTGATGATCTGAACAGCTTCCCTACACCCTATGGAGTGTGTTTGAATGCTTGGACTTGATGGAAATTGGTTGGATCACTTCTTGGCATCTCAACTGCAACTTGGTTAAAACCTTGAGCAATTGACTGGTGATTCTGAGAAATCAGTGTTCCAGATGTTATTTAAGTGTTTGATCAGCTCACATATGATGTATATGAGGTGTGTGTGTGATTGGTTTGAGTGGAATTGCTCTCTAATGAAAAACCCGATAGTGACTTGCTAAGAAAGGCATTTTTTAGAGTGAGAAGTGGATTTTGAGAAAGGCAAGTGTTGTAGGCCTTTGGTGTACTTAAACTGATCACAATTGAACTCTATTTATAGTATAGCAAGTTTGTTTTGCCAGGAATAGTGAATGGCAACTGCTGAGTAGGGTTGGCCAATGTTGGCAAATGAAAATCCAAGTCTCCTCTAGCCATTGACTAGAGGTTAGGGCACAGGTTGCTGGTCCCCTTGGTCTTGGATAAGTCTTGAGTGAATTCAGTTGCTAATGGCTCAGTCCATGCCACCTTGGTGCTTCCATTGAATGCTCCAATCCAAAATTGGAGTCTTGTCCCTATTTTGGGCAATTCTAGGTTTAGCATGCTATTTCTTGTTCCAAGGACTTTTGAGGCTTGCCTCAGTGATTGTCCCCTTTAGATTCAATCCTCAGATGTGTCCAAAGTGATGACAAGGCTTGGAATTGGATGATTTTGGCAAATCGATCAAAAGTGCAAAATTCTGCCTTGCCTTGGCAGATTTCAGCAAGGCAACTTGCCAATGTCATATCTCATGGCCCAAATTGAATTTGGTGATGTTCTTGGCCATTTTGGAAAGCCCTTATATGATACAACAACTGTCTGATCATATTTGGTTTTGATACCTTTTGGATCCAAGTGAAAAATCCCCCTACATTTGGAAAAAAGTAAGGCAGATTCTGACTTAGTGAAATTTTCACCAAGTGTTGGAACAAAGTGACTTTTCTTGATTTTGATCCCTCCATAACTCAAAATCCATGAGGAATTTGGACATAGGTCAGTATGAAGCTTTTGTAGAGGGCAATGAGATCTACAAATCAAGCTTTAGATGGGGAAAATGGGTTTGTGGTTTATGAGTTATGATCCTCCAAAGTTGGTACCTTTGTCACTTTATTTCATAACTTAGAAAATTTTCTAAGTTTTTATGGTTACCCCTTTTACAAGTTATCCCACTTTCTTTGATTTTTCTTGATGAATGATGATTCAAATCATACATTAACATCATTTTAGGGTTAAAAATCCATTTTTGTGAAAAATCTCAAAAAGTCAAAGTTGACTTTTGTGCACAGTTGACTTTTTGTCAGATGAATTCCAAACTGTGTGATCCTTTGGGAAATCATGTCCTTGACCTAAATCAAACTTGATGGACATGTTCCATGGGTGTTATAGGGTATATTGAATCATGTCTTAGGGTTTGGGAGCATGTCCTGGTCAAAATTCAAAGTTACAGTTGACTTTTCTCCCAAAACCCTAACTGTGGTTCAGATGAAATTGAAACTTGTTGCTCAAGCTTCTTGGATCAATCCATTGTTCCAAATGGATCAATATGGTAATATTAGAGACCCTCAAATCATGTCTTGAGGTATTAGTTCATGATTTGTCCCAAAAGTCAACTTAGGGGTGAATTAGGTCAAGAAACCCTAATTCCTGATTTTTGATGTATGCATCCCTTGATGTCAAATTGACTTGATGATTGGGTCCATGAGGTTCCATGGAGCATATTAGGATATGTTTTGAATCATTGGCTCATGCCCAGATGAAAATTTTCATCTGGAGGCCCTGGTCGACCAAAATCCTAATTTGGCGACACTGGCGATCTTGAAGCTTGATCCACCTATAAGGGAGCAACCTTGTGCTTAATCCTTGAAGTGGGAGTCCTCTTGATCCATTGTGGATGTTTGAGAGGTTAGACAAGTTGAAGATCATGTCATTCCTTGATTGATCCTTTGTCTAAGCACTCAGAGAGGGCTTGAAACCCTAATTTTGATTGTAGTAAGTGTTCACCCATCTTTGGGGAGACTGCTGAAGTATGATGGTTCATCCATATTGTGATGATGATTTGCACAATGATGGGAAATCTTAGTGGTCAAAATTTGGGGTATGACACTGGGGTTCGAACATATGTGCATATAACTTTACCTCTCGGTTTAATTCCACCGAGGTGATAAGTGGCAAGTTTCATGACGCCCTTCGTTACCTCGCTTCTTTACCCGAGGTAGTATGCATTTCGCGTCCGAGGTAAAAAGCGTTTTTTGTAGTAGTGTAAAAATTATTAAAAGTATCATATAATTCACCATAAGAAGGTTTATTAATTGAGTCAAAATCACTAACCACAACATCATCATCAGAGTGATGTGAAACCATGAAAGATAGATGTGTTTGTTCTTCATTTTCAGAATATGTACTCACACCATTGTCTTTTCAAGCGATATATGTTCTTCTTGACTTTGTATCCTTCTTGTTGTTGAATTCTAAGGTTTCTCATATTTCCTTTGTTGTTTGGCAATTAAACATTTGAAAGAAATTTTCCTTCCCCAAAGCGGATGCAATAAAATTTTTAGCCTTTTTGTCATGTAGAAAATTTTTGTTGTCTTCTTTATTTCATTCTTCTTCTAGTTTTGGTTGACTTGCACCATTAATAAGTGTAGTAGGAATTAAAGGACCATTTTTTACAACATCTCTTATTTCTACACCTTGTGCTTCTAGAAAAAATTACATTCTAATCTTCTAAATATTGTAGCATTCACCGGTAAAACTTGATGGTCTATTGATGTTTGATCCTTCTCTTAAGAAAGGTTTTGTATAAGCCATTTTATCTCGGATCTAGGAGCAAGTTACCTTAATCTTCTCCGATGCTAATTATAACTATAGAGTGCAGCCTAAGAAGGGGTGAATTAGTTTTTATGAATTTTTCTTATTAATTTTGCAGATTGTATTTTCTTTTTATTTTTTCAAAATAATAATAATGACACGAGAAATTTATCCAAGTTCTCCTTTTCAAATTAAGGTTACATCTAGTCCCTTCCCACCTTTAAGGATTTTCCACTATATTAGATATTTGTACAAGCCTCACACCAAGATCTCTCTTACAATATTTTAACATAAACCTATTATGGACTTTGAATCAACCCAATTCAAAGGACCTTTTCACAAACACCAACACTATGGTGGACATTGAATCTCCCTAAATAAAAGAACGTTTTACAAAAAAAACAAAAAAAATATAGCATTTCTATTTGCAAACGTTTTTAGAAAGTACATAACTTTCTTTACAAATTAAGTCACCACACACTTGGTGATCAATTACAATCCTTGAAAAAATTTGAATATATGAAGTTGTTCTTGAATCAATTTCAGAAAACAAATGATCTTCTCTTTCAACATACAATTCAATAATATATGAACCTTAAGTGCTCATACATTTTAATAAAAAAAATTCAATGATATAAAAGTTTATGCACAAAGTTTTATTGTTTTATGATGTATGAACACTTTGAAAATTGTGTTAATTGCATGTGAATTTTGTATTAAAGAGGTGTAAGTATAGAGTGCACCTAAGAGGGGCGTGAATTTGGTACTTTGATCGATTTTCGGTTTATTGAAATTATGCTTTTAACTTTCTAGTTTGGTGGTTTTTTAGAAAGCAGTAAAATACAGAAATGTAAATAGTATCGGCAATATATCCTGGTTCTCCTCACAATCCGAGAGTACTCCAGTCCCGTTAGGCAGTAAGATATTTCACTAAGTGTTAGAACCTTGTACAAGCCTATCCAAACCAATATTCACAAGTTACTAACTCAATTAATAAGGACAATCTCTTTATGATCTTTACAAAGTGAAAGAAGAAAACAATCCTCTCTTTTTCACTCTCTTGCTTCCAACAGTCATGGACAACAAGATATTCACACTATTTTGAATTTTTTAAAAGAAGTTGAAGTTGGATGATATGTATCAATTTCTAGAATTGATCTTCTCTTTCAAGCAAAAAATCCACAAGATGTTATACAAATGCTCAAAAGTAATGTTGAAACTTAAAGGATGCAATGAAATTTAATGCCCTAAGTTTCACACAAAGTTTGTATCACAAGACACTTATTTGAAAGTTTGAGAGAGTAATACGTTTGAATTGCAATGAAAGAGGTGAGGAAACAAAATCTGATATGTAGGGTATTTATACTACCATAATACCTTTCTGAAAGTGCATGTAATCATGAAAAGATGTCATGTTTGGGGGATGTAAAAGTAAATTTGTTAGAATTACATTTTGAGTGAAAAAGTGTCACTGCTTCAGTGGTAACTACTAACCAGTTAACACATAAGCGTAACCGATTACATCTGAAGCGGTATAACAAAAAAGTGAAAAATTAGTATGTGTAACTGGTTACCAGAAATGGTGTAATCGGTTACACCTAACATTGTAAAACCAATTATCCAAAAATTTGTTTATGTAACTGGTTGTCAGAAATGGTGTAACCAATTACACGTGACTTGATTTTGAAAAATACCTAAAAAATTAGTTTCAAACATGTTCCATGTGATTTTAAAATGTATGCATGCACTAAGTGAAATAATCAACATAATTTCTTTTAGCACTATAGTATAACATAATGAATTTGCAACTTGTACCACAAAAAGATGTGATCAACCATTAAGATCCAAAGCTAGTATTCATAATGTTGAATGTGATAGAACACTTTATGTTTTAGCTTTGACCAAAAGGCCTTTTCCATTCTTTGGCTATGAGCATTGTCTTCTAAGTTGTCTTCATCAAAACCAATAGTTGGAGAAGCTTGACTTTACAAGAGGTTCTTTAAAAACTAATGTATTTTTTATTAAATACGTTCTAAGAAACCTCTATGAATTGACGCAAAAGTTTGAGATATTTTCATGAAGGTTTGCAATAATTTAGAATGGCAATGGTTCATGGAAAGACGCAATTCTGCATTATGTACAATATTTCTTAAATCAATTAAACAGATACCTGATTTAAAAAGTGCATAACAATTTTTAAATTTTAAACAACAACGATGCTAATTATGATGGTTTTTAAAGTTTGATTACGACAGTTATTAAAGTGTGATTACGGCGGTTTCAATCTGCCACAATTTATGAAAAATAAATTCAAATTTAAATAATGGTTAAAATATGTAATTACGGCAGTTCCAACTTCCACAATTTATAAAAAACATAATAAATTCAAATTTAACTTACATAATGGATGTGTAATCGATGCATGAATAGTGCAATCGATAGAACTCAAGTAAAACTTGATTTTTTTGCTTTTTAAAAGACTTGGCATGAAATGTCTTGATGCATGAATGTTTAGAAAAACTTTAGTGAAGAAGAGATGAAGATCTTTTAGCACATAAAGCTTTATATAGAATGAATTGACATTGAATACCTTTCTTCATGATAAAATTATCTTTTACTTCAACATCCAATGACTTGTGAAATCTTGATGTTTGATTTAGATAGATTTCAACTTTTTTCTTCTTTGAAAATCTTTTGTCTTCATGAAAACTAAAATAAGATAGATGATGAATATCTTCCTATAATGAATATGATTTGAGTCGAAAGAGAAAAAAAAAATCCCATTTCATTTGAATAAGTGATTCGAGCCAGTGATTCTATTCAAAGAACCATGTTATTTAAATTATATTGACACAACCGAATTCCAGGATTTTAAATGAATTTTTTATTTGAGTCAACCTTTAGCTTGATTCGAATGAAGCTTGCATCTAATTCAGATCAGTGAAACTTGTGATTCGAATCACATTGGTAATGGCAAAACCTGAATTTCACAATCATGTATTGATTCGAATCATGAATATCCTTATTTGAATCACACTTCAAAAAATTACAAGTTTAAGAAAAATGAAGTGTTATGTTAAATCTAAGGTTATTATGATATGAATCATAATAATAATATTTACAACGACTTTTACCATTTTACTATTTACGATGAAGTGTTATATTAAATCTAATTTAACTTGAACCATTTTACAATGACTTTTATCTCAGGGTTTAATTTAATGCATGCAAAACAATATTTAATAATTAACATGGTTTAAATACATTTCATTGAATTCTAAGATATATGTAAAACCTAACTTAGATGAGACTCAATAGCCAAAAGTGATAAACAATAAGATAGAAAACAAGTCAAGCAACAAAACTAAAATTTTAGAGGGGCAGAGAAACTTCATATGGATGGGTCACAATCGATTATGAATGTCTCATAATCGATTATGGATGTGTCATAATAAATTATGCACCCTATTATGAATAATAATTGATTATGGTGGTGGTATAATCAATTATGAAACGAGATTCGCTTAGTAATCGATTATGAAGACTTAGTAATCTACTATGGTTCATATCTAAGCAAAACTTTTCTTATTTTCTAGGTCATAATCGATTATGGTCGTAGTATAATGGATTATGGTTTGGATTGGGCTTTTCCAAATTTTCCAAAATTTTCTAAATCATTTACTATAAACACGAGTCTTTTGCTCATATGAAAACGCACAAGTTATACAAAAACAACTTTTGTTTTACTCTCACCATGCTCCTAAATTTCACAATCACTTTAAATATAATTTTAGTGTCGAGAGAGTAACTACTTAACATATATTTCTTGTGTAATCCATGATTTATTTTATGATTTATAATTATAAATAAATAGAGGGATGTCCTCTTGAACTATGAAAGATATAAAGGTTGTAAGTTAAATTTGAGGGGAAAAAATTGGTGTAAGAAGGTTGTGGATTGATCATGTGTTAAAAGCTTTGTGGTAGTGGAAATCTCAAAGTGTCATCTTTGGCGATTATAGTAGGTCTCGTGCTTTTGGACCAAACCATTATAATTTTGGTGTGTTACTTTCTTTTCCCTTGTCTTTTATCTTGTTGTATCTTATCTTTCTAACATCATTCTCTTCTTCTATTTCATTTTTAAAATCAGCTTAATAATATTTTTATCATAATTCACTTTTCTCTCTTGTATTTGAAATCACTTCGGTAACAAGTGACATTAGAGTCTAACTCTTACTTAAATACTAATTGTCCAAGAGATAGGATGACTTCAAATAATTCTTTAAATAAACTTGCATCTTTTAATGGTGAAGTGTTTGCTTACTGAAAAGAGAAAATAATTTTTTTTATTGAAGTGATGAGTTGTGATATTTAAGACGTTGTTAAAAATGCTTCTTTTGTTCTCACTCGTTAAGTTAATGATGTAGCTAAAACAAACCTAAAAATTTATGGATCAAAGAGGATAAATAAAAATTGCAATATAATTTGAAACTAACATCAATGTCGCTTTAGGCATTAATGAATTTTTTCCGAGTATAACATTGTAATAATGCCAAAAAATGTGGGACATTCTTCACGTTAACTATAAGCGTATTACCGGAATAAAAAGGGTTAGGATGAACACGCTGTTGGAATTCAACCACAACCTATGGTAATTCCTCTACAATCTTGATCTCAAGATTGATAACGAACCACAAACACGCAATGACAATGAAGAATATGAAGAACAAGAACAGCAAAGAAGAAAAGAGAGAGAGGAGAAGTGTTACCCACTAACTGTGGGATTTCTGTTTCTATTGTACTTTCACTACTAACCGCAACTGGTAATTGAATACAATCATCTGAATTACAATGCAAGGATACTCCCTATATATAGATTTAGATTTACAAAGGCCCAAAACTCTAAAGCCCAAAATATCAAATCTAATCTAAATCATATCTGAATCCAATCAAATCAAATCTAAAACGAATCTGTCGAAACACCTTCGACAACTCGACACAAAGCTATTCGACACTAGAATGATTCGACTTCGACACTATGAATTACATTTAACACACCACCTAATTCATTGTGTCTAAACTATCTACGTTCATCATAGTCCTTAGCTTCTTGAACACTTCGACCTGCACTCCCTTCGTCATGATATCTGCAATCTGATTCTCAGTTCTGCAGTGTTCCAAATTCATCTTCCCTTCTGCTACCTGCTCTCGAAGATAATGGAACCTCATTTCGATGTGCTTGCTTCGACCGTGAGCTATTGGATTCTTCGCCAAGTTGATAGCTGGCATACTGTCGATCTTCATGGTAATTGCTCCATGAATCTTTCATAATCTCTTCGACCAAGTTCACCATCCAAGTTGCTTGACATGCACAAAGAGAAGCAGCTATATATTCTACTTCGCATGATAATAATGCCACTACTGGTTACTTTCTCGAACTCCAAGCAACTGGTGCACCACCTAACATAAACACATATCCAGCTGTGGATTTTCTATCCTCAGCATCACTACACCAACTAGAGTCGGTATATCCCACTAACTTGCATTCACTTCCTTCATCAGCTGCAGGAAACAAAATGTCATAGTCGAGAGTCCCTTTCAGATACCTAAGTATCCTCTTCGTCGCTGTTAGGTGTGATACCTTTGGCTTCTGCATGAATCTACTTACCATACCCACACTGTATGCTAAGTCAGGCCTTGTGTGACAAAGGTATCTAAGTGACCCAATGAGTCTTCTGTATTGGGTTGGGTCGACATCATCTTCATTTGGATCCTTCGACAGTTGCAATCTGGTCTCAGCTGGAGTCGAAGTTGGGTTGCAATCTTGCATCTCAAATCTCTTGAGTATTTCGCCTGCATATCTTCTTTGGTTCATCATCAAACCTCTACTAGTCTTGTAGAATTCGATGCCAAGGAAATATGAGAGATTTCCCAAGTCTGACATTTCAAACTCCTCACTCAGGTCATGTTTGAAATCTTCGATCTCCTTCTTGCAACTCCCTGTTATCAACAAATCATCGACATAGAGGCATAGTATAAGCAATTCATTATTGCTTCTCCTTACATACACTCCATGCTCTGTCGAACACTTCACAAATTCCTTCTCCCTTAAGAAGCTGTCGATTTTCTTATTCCAAGCTCTTGGAGCTTGCTTAAGTCCATACAGGGCTTTATGCAACCTGTACGCCTTTCCTTCTTCACCTCGTTTCACATACCCAGCTGGTTGTACGACATAAACCTCTTCATCTAGGGGACCATTAAGGAACGCACACTTCACATCCATCTGACATGTGTGCCAATTGTTCATATTCGCTAGACCAACAACCAACCTGGTTGTTTCGATTCTAGCAACAGGTGCGAACACTTCATCAAAGTCGATTCCTTCCTTATGTAGAAATCCTTTCGCCACAAGTCTCGCCTTGTATCGAGTTACTTCACCTCTAGGATTCACCTTCACCTTGTAAACCCACTTCACATCAATTGCCTTCTTGCCTTGAGACAATTCGACAAGTGACCAGGTGTTGTTGACTTCGATGGACTCTAACTCCTCATTCATTGCTTTCACCCACTTCGAATCTTTCAATGCCTCAGCTGCATTGACTGGTTCGACATTTGCATAGAAAGCATAATGTACCATCTCACCCCCTTCATCGACCACATCATCTGATGTAACTACACATTCTTGCAACCTTGCAGGCATGTGTCTTGTTCGTCGAGGTCTGCTTGAACCTGCTTCATCTGCAACTGGTTCCTATCGAACTTCTCTTTCGACTTCAGTAGCTGGTTCTTCACAAGAGATTCTCACTGAATCCTTCTTGGCATTCTCAGTCCAATCCCATTCTTTAAGCTCTTATATGATCACGTCCCTGCTGATCACTACCTACTTATTCACTGGGTCGAACAGCTTGTAACCTCCAGTCGAATGATATCCTATCAAGATCATCTGATTCGACTTGTCATCAAGTTTTCTTCTCAACTAATCTGGCACATGTCTATGTGTTATAGATCTAAACACCTTCAAGTGACTGAGGCTTGGCTTGACACCAGACCAACATTCTTCTGGTGTGACTCCTTCAAGCTTCTTCGTCGGACATCTATTCAAAATATATGTTGCTGTCGAAACTGCTTCTCCCCATAATTCTTTGGGTAGATGTTTTCCATTCAACATACTTCTCACCATATTCATGATGGTTCTGTTCTTTCGTTCTGCAACTCCATTTTGCTGTGGTGTATAGGGTGGCACCACCTCATGCACAATCCCTTCTTTTTCACATAATGTATCGAACTCTTTTGACACATACTCTCCACCACCATCTGTCCTCAGAATCTTCAACTTTCGACCACTCTGTCTTTCGACCATGGATTTGAATCTGGAAAATACCTCAATCACATCACTTTTCTTCTTGATGAGGTAAGTCCACAACTTTCGACCGAAATCATCTATAAACGTGACAAAATATCTGTTGCCACCAATCGAATCCACCTGGATTAGACCACATACATCAGAGTATATGACTTCCAGAATTGCCTTCGACCTCCTTCCTGCATCCTTGTTAAAGCTATTCTTGTGTTGTTTCAACTGAACACACTCCTCACAGACTTCACTTGGAATGTCGATTTCTGGTAATCCTGAAACCATATTTCTTCTCTTCAGTTCTTTGATGTCATTGAAGTTGAGATGGCCTAGTCGAAAATGCCATAACCACTCATCTCTGCTGGCTGCTGTTGCTAGACTCTTGTGCTCCATCACCTTAAGTTCAATCTTGAAGGTCCTATTCTGAGACATTTGAGCCTTCAAGATCAACCTACCACCTGCGTCGAGAACTCTCATCATCTTGTCTTCGACAACTACCTTGTAGTTCTTTTCGACAAGCTGCCCTATACTGAGCAAATTACTCTTCATGCCTGGTATGTACAACACATTGGAAATTGTTGACCTTTTGCCATCTTTACTCATAATCAGAACATCACCAACACCTTTAGCTGCTAGAGTGTTGTCATTTGCAAACTTCACAGTGTTCTTCGACGAGGGCTTCATGTTGACAAACCAATCTTTCCTTCCAGTCATGTGTTATGAGCATCCTGAGTCCAAGTACCATTGATCTTGGAATCTTTCTTCATCTTTTGTTGTGACCATCAGCAACGTCTCTTCTTCTTCATGTTTCACCAGATTTACATCATCTTAATTTCTCTTCTTTTCTGGACAATCACTAACATAGTGACCATACTTCTGACAATTGAAACATTGAATGTGACTTTTGTCTGGCTTTCGACCACCACCTCTTCCTCTACCTGCAGCACCACCTCTTTGGTTGCCTTGGTTCCAGGGTTTCTTCTGAGTCGAATTGTAGCCTCCTCGACCTTTGTTTCCATTCACGTTTCCTTTGCCTTTCCTTTCCTTTTCTGACTGCGCCTGCAAAGCCATATCACTTTTTGACTTTCCTGCAGCTCTTTCAGCCATTCTTTGTTCATGAGACTCAAGCGTCTCTTGAAGCTCTTCCTTCGTCAATACTGACAAATCTTTTAACTCTTTTATGGCTACTACCACGTGGTCGAATTTTGGAGCCAATGACCTCAAGATCTTTGCAACAACTAATCTTGATATCAACACCTCTCCACATACCTTGATTTGATTCACCAATTTTGTAACTCTGGTGAAGAAATCCGTAATACTTTCGTTGTCTTCCATCTGAAGCAACTCATAGGTTCTCTTGTGAGTTTGTAACCTCACCTCTTTCACTTTTTCCGCGCCTCCAAACGACTTTTCAAGAATCTCTCATGCTTCCTTTGCTGATTCTGCATCGCTAACTTTATCAAAGTTATCTGGATCAACACATTGATGAATTATAAACAGCGCTTTATAATCTTTCTTCTTCAATTCTTTGTGTGCAGCCTTTTCTTGATCCGTCGCGTTTTCTCCAAGTGGTGTTACTCCTTCCTTCACAAGATCCCAAAGATCTTGATAACAGAAAACCACCTTGATCTGCTTACACCAATTCTCATAATTATCTTTCTTGAGAATTGGTAGGGTCGCCGGAAAGTGCCCATTTGAATGATTCATAGCCATCACGGTTTTCCTCCTTGAATCGCAACCGGAGCTCTAGATACCAGATGTTGGAATTCAACCACAATCTATGGTAATTTCTCTACAATCTTGATCTCAAGATTGATAACGAACCACAAACACGCAATGACAATGAAGAATATGAAGAACAAGAACAGCAAGGAAGAAAAGAGAGGGGGGAGAAGTGTTACCCACTAACTGTGGGATTTCTGTTTCTATTGTACTTTCACTGCTAACCGCAACTGGTAATTGAATACAATCATCTGAATTACAATGCAAGGATACTCCCTATATATAGATTTAGATTTACAATATCCCAAAACTCTAAAGCCCAAAATATCAAATCTAATCTAAATCATATCTGAATCCAATCAAATCAAATCTAAAACGAATCTGTCCAAACACCTTCGACAACTCGACACAAAGCTATTCGACACTAGAATGATTCGACTTCGACACTATGAATTACATTTAACACACACTGACCCACACGTATGAATTATTTATAATGAGACTTGAAGAACATATCCAAGATATTCAAAAACCTTTCATTCATACAGTAAATTAGGGTAAAATATTTCAAAATGAGGATTTGGTTCACTAAGTCCATAGATGCTTGAACCGCGAATAGCAACCTAAAGTCATAGTGTTTTCTGAAACTAAAGATTTATCTATTATAGATTTGACTACTTTGTTTAGTTAATTACAAGAACACGAGATTGAATTAAACTGTCTTGCTAAAAGTGAAGAAGACAATAAGATAAATAAAAGACTTGCACTAAAAATTATATATGTCAAAAACATTGAGTCAGAAGATAAAAACAACCAAAATAAAAGTGATGAAGACATGGGTATCCTATTTCGCAAATTCAAAGAATCACTAAGGTATGAAAACAACCTCCTACCTTTCAAAAGCAAAGTAAAAAAATGATCCTGCATTTCATAATGATCTAATGCGGAAAAAAAAAATTATATTAAGTCAAATTGTCTATAAAACTAAAAATAATCTAAAAATTACAAAATAATCAAATAGAGCTTCCGCTACGTGAAATGACAACAACATAGACTTATCCGATAAATTAAAAAAAAGATGAAGAATACAACAAATCACGAAGAAAATGAGAAAAAAAAAAAACTTTGAAATTGAACTTACCTATATTGAATTCATGATTTACTTACGAAAAAAGAAGAAGACATACGATCATGTTCACCACAATAGGTGCATTTAGAGGACGTTACCATTATAGATCCAAATCTGAGTGATAAAACTTTTTAAATGAATTAGCATTAGTTTTAGCTTGAAAACCTAATCTAGTTTTATTATAAGTTTCTCTTTGATTATCTATATTCAAATTATCTCTCCATTTGATAAATTTATTAAGAGTGTCATTCAAATCTTCAATTTATTTTCTAAAACTTTGTATTCTCCACACTTATAAATAACATTTATTGCACTAACATTGTTCGCCCATTGTGAGAAAGGTATGACCTTATGTTTTATTGGATGGCCTTATTTTTTTTTTAACATGGTTCTCAAAGTCATGCTTCTATGAAATAATGTATTTTTTTCTGTTTTTGATCATTTAAAAGAGAAAGAAATACTCGCAGATTTCTCAAATCTTGTCTCTCTGCAAAATGTGATAGCAGTTTGTTTTATATATGAGTTGAGTAAGTGAAAATTCATTAAAGATTTGACTTTTATCAAGGTGAAGTAAGTACAAGCAATGATAAACCGCCACAAAAGTTGTTGTGAAAAACGATGTCTTTGTACCAAATATAAATGGTTTCTTGATGATCAAGAACCAAAACAAGGGTTAACGAAAAAGTAAAACAAGAAGAAGAAGAAGAAGAAGAAGAAGAAGAAGAAACAACAAGGATTGGGCAAATAAAATTCTATTTACTATTCACTTTCTCATTAAAGTCACAAATGATTACAAGTGAATATTACAATTTGCCACACTCAACAAACTGAGTGTACTAGCCTATTTATAGACTAACTAGGTAACTTGCAGCCCAAGAAACCTAAACAATTGGATCCTTAACACAAAGCTCAATTCGACAGAATAATTCGACAGTACATATAAGAACAGACTTCGACTACAATATGTAACAATCAGACATCAACATGTGAACAAGCTTCGACTGCATGCTTGCCTCCTATCGAAACACATGAAATTTCTCCTTTGACACAGCATGAGTTCGATCCAAATCTCACAAATCTCCACCTTGGATCTAACTCAACAACAAGGGAATCAACTAGCTTTCATCATGCAGCTTTATCAACTGCATACAGTGGAAAAACTTGCAACTTGGCAACGTCTTGGTGATCATATCAGCAGCATTGTCTTCAGTCGAAACCTTCAGCACCTGGACTTCACCATGCTCGATTATCTCTCTGACGAAGTGCAGCCTCACATCGATGTGCTTAGTTCGCTCATGATAGGTTGAATTCTTCGACAGGTGTATTGCACTTTGACTATCACATTTAACAGTGATACTTCGACCTTGAAGTTTCAGCTCCTTTGCAAAACCTTCAAGCCACAATGCTTCCTTCACAGCTTCAGTGAGGGAAATATATTCAGCTTCAGTGGTTGATAAGGCAACAACCTTCTGAAGCATCGCTTTCCAACTAATTGTTGTGCCAAACATTGTGAAAACATATCTAGAAATAGACTTTCTGGAATCCATACAACTTGCATAATCAGGGTCAACAAATCCTTCGATTTCGACTATGCTATCACCACCACAGGCTCCACCATAAATCAAGACTCTCTTCAGAGACCCATTTGTGTACCTGAGAATCCACTTTACAGCTTGCCAGTGCGCCTTTTCAGGATTGGCCATATACCTGCTCACAAGGCTCACTCCATATGTTATGTCTGGCCTCGTACAGACCATAGCATACATCAAAGAACCCACTACATTAGCATATGAAATGCTATTCATATAGATTCTTTCAGCTTCAGTACTCGGACTTTGAGTAGTACTAAACTTAAACTGAGGATTTGTAGGTGTCACAACAGGCTTTGAATTCGACATATCAAACTTGTCGAGAAGCTTCTGTAGGTATGTCTCTTGAGATAAGCACAACTTCAACTGCTTTCTGTCTCTCCGGATGTCAATCCCAAGAATCCTGACTGCATCTCCCAGATCCTTCATTTCGAACTCCTTACTGAGTTCATCCTTCACATTCGTTACATCCTCAACACTGTTGCTAGCTATGAGGATATCATCCACATACAGCACCAACATAACAAGTGAGTTTTCAGGTCGAAATCTAAAGTAAACACAGTGATCAAACAGACTTCTAGTGAAACCAATGTGTGCCATGAACTTGTCGAATCTCCTGTTCCACTGTCGAGGAGATTGTTTCAGACCATACAAAGACCTATTCAGCTTGCACACATAATCTTCTTTACCCTTTTCTGCATACCCTTCAGGTTGACGCATCAGGATCGTTTCATCTAGATTACCATACAGAAATACTGTCTTCACATCCATTTGCTCAAGTTTCAAGTCGAACTTTGCTACCATGGCCAATAACATTCGAATGGATCTATGCTTTACAACAGGTGATAACACATCCTTGAAGTCGACTCCTTCTTTCTGAGTGAACCCCCTAGCAACCAGCCTCGCCTTAAAGCGGTTCGACATCACTCTTTCGATTCCTTCCTTGACCTTGAAAATCTACTTACAACTGACTAACCTAGCTCCTGCAGGTTTCTCAATCAGCTCCCAAGTGTTATTATCATGAAGAGATTTCATCTCGTCATCCATGGCTTTTCGCCATTCAGTCTTGTTTTGACTCCTTATAGCTTCCTTGTAATCTCTAGGTTCTTCGTCAAGTACCTCACTTGCAGAGATTAAGGCAAAAGCTATAAGATCTGCATAACCAAGTCTCTGAGGTGGCTTGATGACTCTTCTCGACCTATCTCTTGCCAGTAGGTAGTCATCGACAGTTTCCTCAACCTCTTCAGCATCTTGCTCTTCTTCTTCGACTTCATCTGGGCTATGCACTTCAGCATCACTATGCTCCACCTCAACAGGCATCTCTACCTGTTCCAGCTCCTCTTCAGAGATTTCTGCACTTCGACCAACATCACCAGTTTTCTTGAACACCATTTCGCCTTCATTGAAAACTTCATCACGACTTGTGATACATCTTCTGTGACCTAGTTCTAGGCACCACAGCCTATAACCCTTGACTCCCTCAGGATATCCAAGGAACATGCATCTCAGAGCTCTAGGTTCGACCTTGTCTTGCCTAATGTGAGCATAGGCTAAACAGCTAAATACTCTCAGTTTGTCGAGATCTGGTGGATGACCCGACCAAACTTCTTCAGGTGTCTTTGTAATTCTGGTATCAGACGTGTGATGTTAAGGTGTGATGTCACAACAACACACTATGCACAATGGACAGCAATAACAGTAAAATAACACCAAGAATTGTTGACCCAGTTCGGTTACACCCAACCTACTCTGGGGGCTACCAAGCCAGGGATGGAATTCACTACTTGTAGATATAATTTACAGACTCAACAACCCATTGACAATCTCCTAAACTTATACTCTACTAATGACTTCCTACCTAAGAAACCACTTAGGTATGAGAACACCACTCAATCCCTTACAAACACTCAAAGAGACCACTTTGAGTACCCTTGATCTTACTTCACAACTTCGATCAAACAACCACTCTCTATTGCTTCACAACTTCTAGAGAGGACAGAAACTTAACACCTATTCAAACCCTAGAATAGTGTAAATACAACTCGTACAAAATACTCAAGACACTCAGCCTATGCTCTTGATCTTCTCTCTGTATTTCTGTACCTTTTACCTTTGGTCTTATGCGCTTTATATAGCTCCTTGAATTGGTCTTGGACTTGCTACAATATTTGATCAGATTTGTTAATTAAAACTGAATCTTCAAAACAGATTTTATCCCCAAAATCTTTTTAAATCTTCAACCTTTTAATTCTCCAACAGACCTGCAATCAAATCTCCCATGTAACAGAAAATATCTATCCCAAGATATTCTCATCCAATGAGTCAACCACTCTCCACAATTCCAGCTAACACGCAACCCTAACAACATCTGCACCTGATGTTATTGATTCTGCAGATCTGATGTTACAACATCACCTGTGTGACATCAGATATCCAACTTCAGCAATTAACTACTTAACACAGCCCAGTGTTAAGACTTCAATGTTGCAACATCAGCACCTTGACATCAACATTGAACATGCTTTGTTTTACCAAAATTCCAGCCAATCCAGGAACTAACAATCTCCCCCTTTGCCTAATTTTGGCTAAAACAATCTCTGCACTCTGCAATCAACTTCTGCACTCTGCAATCAACTTCTGCACTCTGCACCTTTAGATATTTCAGCAGCGGAATGATCTTCAACACTTTGAAACACATTAGCAGCAGTTTGACAATTGACAATCTTCATAGTCTTCATCACTCGATCTGCTGCAGCACCATCTTCATTATTGACAACAGCCAATTGGTGCTCCCCCTTAAGAACATGAACCAGCATCACAGTTGTTCAGTAGCTCACAATGTGCAGCACTTTACTCCCCCTTGATGTCTGCTTGGCTGCACTCTTCAAATGTCATGATATCTTCAAAAGTTCCGTCTAGACTCCTCCTCACTGCAGCAATGTTGCTCAGCATAGCAACTGTCAATAACTCCCCCTTAATATCTGCATCACACTTGCAGTATATGGCAATAATAACTCTTGACTATCTTGGCTATTTTGGCTATTTTCTCCCCCTTTTTAGCCACAATTAGGCAAGCTTCTAAAAGAAGCCCTATTAACTATAGTCAGTACACCCTAGCTCTCATTGTTAGCCTCTCAGTTAGTAAACAGGCAAAACAAATCATCGAAGGAAACTAAAACATAAACAGTGCATAAAACAGCACAATATTCAAATTACAAAACCAAAAAACTACAAACTGAAACTACTAAAGGCAAGAGACGATAAACTAGTCTTCTTCTAAACTGGATTGTTCTCCAGGATTCTCTTCCTCCTCCTCAGAGCTATCCCCACTGGCATCAACTTCATCTTTCTCAGAGCCATCAACATCATCACCACTGTTCAGTTCTAACTGCTGGATCAGCTTTTCAAGTCTCTCTTTTCTAACCAAACTGGTACTGATGACTGCATCAAGGTCTTTGCACATGGTCTTCAATTCTCCAATCAGTTCAGCCTTTGTAGTCTTCTTCTTGACTTCAGCAGTTGAAGTTAGAGCAATGTCTGGAACATGATGTCCTGAAAATAGTTTAGGGTGTAGGGAGAAGGCTGTCTTCCTCTGGCAGGCTATGTCTGAACTTGTTAAAGTTTCAGGATGTTGCTCCAAGATGATACCACACACAAGAGATGGGAATGCTATGGGTAACTTGATATCGTTTGTTTCAGCATGTTTCACCACTTGCTCAAAGATGTAGCTGCCATAGTCAAACTTAATCTTCTTCCCAATAGTACAGATAAACCTGCCCAATCCAACAGCGATTGTTGTCTTGTGGTTTGTTGGCACCCAGTTGGCAGCACCAATTCTGTGAAGAATTGCATACTTGATGCTAAGTTTACTAGCTGGCAACTTCCCTTTCAGTGGCCAAACCCTTATCTGACCAGCTGTAATCTCTTTACATATATCATTATCAGTCATCTCAAGTTCACTATACTCTTCATCATCTCTTCCTAGATACTTATTGATAGTACTAGGAGAGAAATTAATGCACTTTCCTCTCACATAAACTTTCATGAAATCAATGCTCTTTTTATCAGTAATATCTCTAGAAATGTTGACAACAAATTCTTTGACAAGACTTTCATAGCACTTAGGAAACTTGGTCACAGTCTTTACCAATCCAACCTCATTAATCAGCACCATGATATCCTTCATTTCTAAAGCTTCTTTCCCAAGCTCCCTCTCCAGGGCCAGTCTTCTCTGACATACAAATTTCCATAATGATGCACTGCTGGCATAATGAAAGGAAATGTTGTCGACTGGAACTTCAGGGACTTTGTCAGAGATTCTCTTCAAAATTGTCCTTCTGATAGGTGTGATGTCATGAACATCATCCTCATCATCACGGTCAAAATTAGAATCTTCCCTTATTTTCCTCTTTTTGGATTTCACAGCCACTTTGCTCCATGGCTTGGTTGGACCAACAACAGTTTTCTTCTTGCCTTCAGACTTCTTTGGAGAGGACTCAACGGCCTTTCCTTTCCTTGTCTGTAATCTCTTGGCAATACTTGGAACAGCATTTCCAATGACTTCATTGTCAGATAAGTCATCCACATTGATCACCTCCTCACTCTTTTCTTTTTCAGGAGTAGTTCTATCATTAATTTCCTCATGCACATCTTCTTCTTCTCCTCCTCTTTCAGAATCCTCGATGACAGACACGGCAAGTCTATGAAGATCAGATTCTTCTCCTTGCATGTCTACCTTTTCTACTGGTATCTGATTCAGTGGGATTGAAATTCCTTTGACAGGGATGCCTTTGTCCAGAATCTTTGAGGCAAGATTACCCATCTTATTGTCTACATCAAACTTCTCTTCAATAGTCTGAGACGTATATGATTTCGGCACAGTTTTGTCCCCAAATAACATACTAGTAACAACCTTCTTTATTTCAGGATTCTTGAAGATAGTAGCAGGTCTCTTAGGAGTTAGTTTAGTGGATCTCGAAGTACCTGATTCTGGGAGCATCATTGAGATAGGTTCTATATTCAAAGCTTCTTCTGCAAATCCCTCTTCTGAAGAAGCCCTAGCCTTATCTCGCGGAGAGCTTTGAGCGACAGATTTCTTTGATGGAGACGACGTCATGGTTCCCTTGAGGCAATAAGAGTTCAGATGATTCTTCTTGTTGAAGGAGACGAACGGACGGAAGATATGCTCTTTGATGAACCGTGATCTTGCTACACTCGAGAATGATGGTCTGAGGTATGACGCCAGATTTTCTGTATTTTTTAAAGACCAATTACTAATTTTCTCCCTCCATAAAGACTTTCCTTTTAAACATTTAAAAGAATTCACATCAGGACTCATTAACTCTGAGTGACCTTTCAGCATCCTGATGTCATAGTCTGATGTTATAACATCAACTTGAACCTCATTAGTTGAATTTTCTTCAAGAGAAATCCACTGATAGCAGTTGTCTTTGGTTCTGGCACCCTTCATAACAATCTGATTATGCTCATCAGAAACCACACGCTCATGCTTAGTGTAGTTCACCTTGTACCCTTCATCACACAACTGGCTTATGCTGATCAAATTTGCACTTAAGCCACTGACAAACAGAACATTGTCAAGTTCAGGTTTACCATTACCTTGCACTTTCCCAACTCCTGCAACAACACCTTTTCCTCCATTGCCAAATATGACCTCATGATAGGGGCAAGGTCTAAGATCATCAAACATGGATCTACATCCAGACATGTGCTTGGAACACCCACTGTCAAAATACCATGTTCCTTCTTTATCCCCCATGTGAGCCAATAAGCACTTCACCTTCTCCTTGGGTACCCATTGTTTAGCAACTTTAGGCCTGTGCTCTCTCCATCTGTTTTGAGGTTGAGGGTATCCATGCAGCTTGTAGCAAGAGTACTGCATATGTCCAAATCTTCCACAATAATAGCATCTCACCCTTTCATCTCTGAATCATCTGCCATGATGAGATTGCTTATGCTGCCATCCATAATGTGATCTCCTCCTACCATAACTGCCCTGCCATCTATTATGTTGATATCTTCTCCCATAAGACGGCTGAGAATATTGTTTCCTGGATTATCTCCCATGATGGTGTGGCTTTCTTTTTCCATAGATATAAGGAACAGCATTGGTGTATCCATAACCATAACCATACCAGTTGTCCTGATGTTGAGACACCTGATGAGACATGTGCTGTTTGAACTGAGCAGCTTGCATGCTCTCATGGTATTGTGGGGGCATATAATGACCAGCTCCCTGTGGCTGCTTTCTCTTCTGATAGGGACCAGTCTTCTTCTCAATCTTCTTAGGTTGTGAAACATCAGCTTTCTTAGGGGTAGGATCCTACTTCTTTGGCTGATGTTGAGATGAAGGTTGTGACACTTCCTTCTTTGAACCTGAAGTGCTTCCTTCAGAAGTTCCCTTGTCCTCAGCCACATAGCCTATCCCAGCTTTGTCTCCAGCAGCTTTTTCTGACTGAAGTATCTTGTCAAGTGTGTCTGTACCACAGCTCAGCATCCTAACAGACTTGGTCATTTGATTAAGGTGAGCTCTAACTAGCACCACTTCATTTTCAAGATCTGTCTTTTCATTCTCTAGCTGAGCAATTTGTTGCTTGTGGCACTTGTTTTCTTGACAAATTTCAGCACTCTTTAAACACAACTCTTGATAGGTAGATGCCAACTCCTCATAAGTTACTTCTCCATCACTAGAATCATCATCAGAAACCACAGCTCCTGTTAAAGCTCTCACATGCTTTGCTGACTCGCTTTCACTTTCACTATCAGAGTCAGACCAGGAAACTGTCATGCCCTTCTTCTGCTTTTTCAAGAAGGTGGGACATTCTTTCTTGACATGTCCATACCCTTCACACTCAAAGCACTGCACTCCTTTATCTTGGGCAGTTTTCTCTTTATCCTTCTTGCTGGTGTCAGAAGTCATGTTCTTAACATTAGGCCTGGAGTTATTATTCATTCTCCTGAATACTTTGGTGAACTGTCTTCCCAACTTCACTATGGCCTGTGATAGATCCTCCTGGGATTCAGATTTTTTCCCTTTCTCTTCTTCACCATTTGTCACCAGGGCTATACTCTTTGGCTTCTTTTCTGGTTCTTCCTCATTCAACCCAAGCTCAAAGGTTTGAAGAGATCCAATGAGCTCATCAACTCTCATCTTGCTGATGTCTTGTGATTCTTCAATGGCAGTAACCTTCATCTTATACTTCTTAGGTATGGACCTAAGGATCTTCCTCACAAGCTTTTCATCTGACATCTTCTCTCCAAGGGCACTAGATGCATTGGCCAGCTCAAGAACACTCATGTGGAAATCGTGAATAGTCTCATCTTCCTTCATCTTCAGGCTTTCAAATTTTGATGTTAAAATCTGAAGTCTTGACATCTTGACTCTAGATGTTCCTTCATGAGTAGCCTGTAAGATATCCCATGCTTGCTTAGCAACTTCACAGGTATTAATTAACCTGAAGATATTCTTATCCACTCCATTGAATATGGCATTTAGAGCTTTGGAATTTCCAAGGGTGAGCTCATCTTCCTCCTTGGTCCACTCTTCTTCAGGCTTTAGCTTAGAGGTGCCTTCTTTATCTTTACCAGCATCGTCCTTCTCACACATGACAGGAGCTTTCCATTCTTTAATAACAACCTTCCAAGCCCTACTGTCCAAGGATTTTAAGAAGGTGGTCATCCTTGGCTTCCAATAGTCATAATTGGATCCATCCAAAATAGGGGGTCTGTTGACGAATCCTCCAACTTCTTTGTCCATCTTTACACCAGAAAGTAACTTCCCTAGATCTCACCCAGAGACAGACAGGATGCCTGCTCTGATACCAATTGTAATTCTGGTATCAGACGTGTGATGTTAAGGTGTGATGTCACAACAACACACTCTGCACAATGGACAGCAATAACAGTAAAATAACACCAAGAATTGTTGACCCAGTTCGGTTACAACCAACCTACTCTGGGGGCTACCAAGCTAGGGATGGAATTCACTACTTGTAGATATAATTTACAGACTCAACAACCCGTTGACAATCTCCTAAACTTATACTTTACTAATGACTTCCTACCTAAGAAATCACTTAGGTATGAGAACACCACTCAATCCCTTACAAACACTCAAAGAGACCACTTTGAGTACCCTTGATCTTACTTCACAGCTTCGATCAAACAACCACTCTCTATTGCTTCACAGCTTCTAGAGAGGACAGAAACTTAACACCTATTCAAACCCTAGAATAGTGTAAATACAACTCGTACAAAATACTCAAGACACTCAGCCTATGCTCTTGATCTTCTCTCTGTATTTCTGTACCTTTTACCTTTGGTCTTGTGCGCTTTATATAGCTCCTTGAATTGGTCTTGGACTTGCTACAATATTTGATCAGATTTGTTAATTAAAACTGAATCTTCAAAACAAATTTTATCCCCAAAATCTTTTTAAATCTTCAACCTTTTAATTCTCCAACAGACCTGCAATCAAATCTCCCATGTAACAGAAAATATCTATCCCAAGATATTCTCATCCAATGAGTCAACCACTCTCCACAATTCCAGCTAACACGCAACCCTAACAACATCTGCACCTGATGTTATTGATTCTGCAGATCTGATGTTACAACATCACCTGTGTGACATCAGATATCCAACTTCAGCAATTAACTACTTAACACAGCCCAGTGTTAAGACTTCAATGTTGCAACATCAGCACCTTGACATCAACATTGAACATGCTTTGTTTTACCAAAATTCCAGCCAATCCAGGAACTAACAGTCTTCATTCCCAGCACAGTCGAGGGACATCTATTTATCAGATAAGCTGCTGTCGAAACAGCTTCCGCCCAAAACACCTTCTTCAATCCAGCACTAACCAACATGCATCTAACCCTTTCAAGGATTGTTCGATTGAATCTCTCAGCTAAGCCATTTTGTTGAGGAGTACCTGCTACAGTCTTATGCCTTGCAATCCCAGACTCAACACAGTAACTGTCGAACGCTTTGTTGCAGAACTCAAGGCCATTGTCGGTTCTCAACCTCTTAACCTTTCTGTCAGTTTGAGTTTCGACCAGAACCTTCTAACTTTTAAAATTCTCAAAAGTTTCATCCTTCGTCTTCTGAATGAATACCCATAATTTCATGGAAAAATCATCAACGATGGATAGAAAATACCTTGCACCTGAGTGTGAAGGATTTCTTGCAGGCCCCCAAAGATCAGCATGAATGTAATTCAGGGATCCATGTGTCCTTTGCTTGCCTTTGTTAAACTTCGCCCTACAGGATTTTCCAAGTACACAAGATTCACAAAACTCCAACTTTTCGACTTTGTCACCACCTAGCAGGTTCTGCTTCCCCAATTCGACCAGGCCTCTTTCGCTGACATGGCCCAATCTCATGTGTCATAATTCTGTCTTCGACACAGGTTTCGTGGATACAACATTTGTCGAACCACTTACAACCTCAGCCTCAAGGGTATACAAGCCTTGTTTCTTCACGCCTCTCAAGACTTCCTTCGACCCCTTCATGACTTTCAGGATACCTTGCTCTCCTTGGAAAACATATCTCTTTCTGTCGAACAAGAGAAATTAAATTCCTCTTAAGGTCAGGTACATACCTAACCCCAGTTAATATCCTTATTGACTCATCATGGAGCTTAAATCTAACATATCCAATACCTGCAATCTTGCAAGCTTTATTGTTCCCCAACAGCACTGATCCACCATCTTGATCGCATAATTCTTCAAACACATTCTTGTTTGGAGTCATATGCCAAGTACATCCAGAATCCATAATCCACTCTTCGCAAAAGTTGATGCTCGAAACTACAAGAACATCAGATGATTCATAACCATCTTGCACAATAGCTGCATTGCCATTGTCCTTACCTCCATGATTATTCAGGCGCTCAGGGCACACCTTTCTTGTGTGACCCTCCTTCTTACAATGATAACACTTGATACCAGACATATCACCACCATAAGACTTCCGTTGAGCCTTACCTTTCTTCTTGTCAAACCTACCATCTTTCTTTGACGATCTTCCTTTCACGGACAGCCCTTCGCCAACCGATGATGGTTTCTGCTCCTTTCTTTCGTTCA
Organism: Lathyrus tuberosus; assembly: GCA_022829125.1. Taxonomy (NCBI): domain Eukaryota; kingdom Viridiplantae; phylum Streptophyta; class Magnoliopsida; order Fabales; family Fabaceae; genus Lathyrus; species Lathyrus tuberosus. The sequence continues at coordinate 728,439 of JALAZF010000552.1, read as the reverse complement.
AGTCCTTCGAATACAAGGCTGCTTGAACTTCTTCAAAGATCAGGGACTCTCTTCCATACAAGAGAGTTTCTTTGAAGTGAGTATGCGATCTGGGAAAAGCACACAACATCAACAGTGCTTGATCTTCGTCATCGATCTTCACATCAATGTTTTCAAGATCAAGAATCAGCTTGTTGAACAAATCCAACTGCTTAGTCAACGCTTTGTCTTCACTCATCTTGAACGAATACAAGGCTTGCTTCAGGTAGAGACGATTCACCGGAGATTTGGTCATATACAAACTTTCAAGTTTCACCCATAATCCTGACGTCGTAGTCTCCTTCGATACCTGCCGGAGAACCTTATCACTAAGGCTCAACAATATTGCGTTGTGGGCTTTCTCGATCATTGTCGTCTTTTCTCTTTCCGTCAACGCAACATCCATGGTTGCCTGTCCCTTCAACGCTTCCAAACAACCCTGTTGTACCAGTAGGGCTTTCATCTTCAAACGCCACGGACCGAAATCGTTCACTCCGGTGAACTTTTCAATCTCATAGTTTGTTGAAGACATCTCTTCCACGCTCACCGCACCAATTTGTTGTGAAAAACAATGTCTTTGTACCAAGTATAAATGGTTTCTTGATGATCAAGAAGCAAAACAAGGGTTAACGGAAAAGTAAAACAAGAAGAAGAAGAAGAAACAACAAGGATTGGGCAAATAAAATTCTGTTTACTATTCACTTTCTCATTAAAGTCACAAATGATTATAAGTGAATATCACAATTTACCACACTCAACAAACTGGGTGTACTAGCCTATTTATAGACTAATTAGGTAACTTGCAGCCCAAGAAACCTAAACAATTGGATCCTTAACACAAGACCTAATTCGACAGTACATATAAAAACAGACTTCGACTACAATATGTAACAATCAGGCATCAACATGTGAACAAGCTTCGACTGCATGTTTGTCTCCTGTCTAAACACATGAAAGCTCTCCTTCGACGCAGCATGAGTTCAACCCAAATCTCACAAAAATATTGTTCTGTCAAAAATTTGCTTTGCCATTTTCCTTAGACATTAGCATTGCTTCCTCTCTCATATTTGCTTAGTTGTTTGCTCTGCATATAAACATTGTTGTTTTAATTCGAATTTGTAACCGGCAGTGCAAGGAATTTCCACCTCAGTATGAAATGTACCACACCAACTGCCTCCCTGGCTTTATTTGTCTCTTGCTCATAACTTTGTATTCATCTCTATACTTTTAAGCTGTCCTTTAACATACCAATTTAAACAATTAAATTATAATAATCTGTAGAAAAAATATCAAAACCTTAGCTAGCTTAATTTTGACTCATGTTTTGGACTTTGAACCCTTCTATAAACTCTAGTTTTGCTACTTAATTTTTCTCACTTATAAAATATAGTCATGAGAAAAATAAATAATGAGATGAAGTTCATCTGCAAGTCTTTTACTAGGATGTCTCTTGCTCATTAATGTCCAAAAGGACTCATCAAAAAAAACATGCTTCAGAGGACTGAAATTACAACCACAAGATAATCAGGCAATTTATCAGACACAAGATAATTCATTTTTGTTTAATTCATTTAATTTTATAAATTATTATCAGTGTCGACGTGTCAGATGTCCGGCTTCATAGTTCAGAGCTCACTCACTACTAGACAATTTTATTTACCAACTATATGTATAGTGTGTGACACATTGCACGAGCCTTTAAAACATTGTTTCAAACCTTATTTCATTTACAATAATGCTTCTAAAATTTGCATGATGTTCCAAGTTTCTGTCTCTGCCTCTTACTAAGATTCCTTTCTTTGCAATTAACAAAAGCTGGGATTAATAGCCTTTGAAAATTCTCAAGAAACTGGTTCCACTTCTCTTCATCCATATCTGTCAGCTTCACAAAACATGAATGTGTAACCAACTCATTCACACTATTATCTCCAGAAGAACTCGCAACCGAAGAGCCGCTTCTTTCTTTCACACCTGAAAACTGCAAAGTTTTTTCATTGATCGTCGCGTTTTTCACCAACACAGATAGCTTTGAAATATCACCTTCTTCCTCCTCCATTAGTCTCTCTTCTAGTTTAGAAAGTTTAATTCTACAGTTTCCATTTTTCATTCGGAATTGAGATGGTGATAACAATGTTGGATTCTCTTCTATATTTAAGACTAAATCAGAATCCGGATCCTCGCAATCTAACTGAAAAAGGGTCGCATCTTTGTCTCCTACTTTTCTTTCAATAGATGATAAATCTTCATGATCTAACAGATTCTTCGCCTCAATACATATTAGCTCAAGCTGACTAGGTTCATCATCATGACAGTGAAACGTTCTACTCATCATATCGCCGATCTCAGCAAGACAAAGACCAAAGGCTGCTGCTTCTTTGAGGAACAAAGTACAAAGAACCAAAACCCGCAAGCATGCTTCTCGAATCATTGGAAGCTCCATTCTAAGCATTTCTGAATCGCGAAATGGGTCTAGTCGAGATATGTACTTCAGCTCATCGTCGGAGAAAGGGATTGAAGCTTGAGGCCAATGGATCCATTCAAAATAAGGATCTTCCAAATTTTCAGGTAGACAAAGACCATGATCGATCGGAAAAAGCTCAACCTGATCAAACCTTCCAAGCCCATCAAGCTTCTTGACGAGAAGATTTCCTGCGTGTCTGTCTGTGTTTAAGATGCGTACATCTAAAATTCCGATCCTATGAATAGAAGCAACAGGAAAACTAGAAGTTCCATGATCACTTGCATCAAAATCATGAGGAATGTAATGTTGGAGTGATGCAATCTTGCTTATTTGCTTCTTGTTAAGAAGCATATTACCATTGACCCTGTCGTTAACATTAAAAATACCGTGTGTAACCTTCACAAGTGCAGTAGAAGGCACGTTCGCAAAATGATCATGATCAAGAAGGTAAGCAGCAACTTCTCTGAATCCAGTCTCCCCAACCCTCACCGACCTTTTCAAACCTGGTTGTCCGAGAGCTTTACCGACAAAACCTTTCGGATTGTTTGGTGCATAAGGTTCCTCATCAGTTGGTTTCACAATTGCGACGTTTTCACCATAAATGTTTCTAAAATAATATGTGCCTCCTAATCCACTCTGAATACGGATTGGTTCGACGCCGCCTTTAATTGCCATCGTAATATCCTTAACTAGTTCTTTAGTTCCAGATAACATATCTGACCGACCTATAATCTCAATCGGTCCACTCTGATCCCTATGTTGAAGATCCCTACCGGTCGGTGAAAGGCACGGGGTAGATGAACTCCTGTGTAAAAATTTCCGTGTGAGCAGAAGTGGAGAATCATTTCTAACTACGCTTAGATCATTTTTCAAGACTGTGTCGCCACACACAAGTGAACTTTCCTCAGTTGGGACATTGAATGCTACCTGTAATTTCCTCTTCACAGTGTGCGCGTTGTCGCTCCTTTCTAATTCCATGCCAAGAACACACCCAGTTTCTGTCTGAACAAATACACGTCTTCTACCCGAAGGCTTTCTTTCCATTTTCTTATTCCTCGAACATTCGCTAGGAGGTCCTTTGCAGGTTGCAGCCGCCATCTCGTCATGTGAACAGGTATCCAAATCAGGATACATGTAAGGAAAACGAAAAAGGGCAAACTCGAATACCAGAGGCAGAGTGTTTTTTTTCTCTCAAGCAAACGCCGAACTCAGATGCTGGCACTTGAGAAGAGACTTTTGCACGAACAATCATAGCCAACTCTACAAAATCCAAACCTCAGATGCTGACACTTAAGAGACTTTTGCACGAACAATCATATCCAACTCTACAAAATCCGAAACTCAAAAGGTTCTTACATACAAACTGGAAACTCGGTAAAAACGGGATGACAGCTCAACCAAACCGCTACATCGGAGATGTCACCTGACAACAGAAGAAGCTAATCAAATATAGGAAGAAAAAAAAAACTATAAAGATATGCTCCAAATTGAGATTGGCAAACAAAGACAAATTCACTTTTGAAATCCCAATAATGATCAGTCAAGCATAGGGAAAGGATGCTTAAATATGAATTTAACAACAAAGAACTTGATTTAGTAACTAGAGGATTAATGGTATCAAACCTATGATATCAATCTCGGATAGCGGCACAGCATGTCCATCCCCAAAAAGGGAACGAGAGCTGAGAGCGGAACGGTCGATATTTTAGTGACGCGGACACTAATACATAATCAAAATTCATAAAGTGTTCATATTAAGAAATAAAAACCACAAGTCTTAAGCCAAACATACTTCCAAATGCAAATAAAATTCAATAAAATAACCTTGCTATCCTTAAAAATTTAAGGGTAATAGCATTTACAGCTCACGCGGCCAGAGCGGCGTCGTTCCGAATCCAATCCCATTATCACGGACATGCCAGCCGAGTCACCCATCTGTGACAGAACGGCACAGCCTAACGTGGTTTTCTTGGTTTTGCTGCTGCGTGCCGAGATAACGGCCGGAACGGCCTAGTTTGATAGCATAGCTTTAAACCAGTTCTAGTAGTAATAGAAAGAAAAAGAATTTAATGTGTATTACCTCCAACAGTGCAATATGTACTATGAGCAGTATCTTACCTTAGTCACTCCTGACAAATGAAATCAGTGTTAATCAGAGACTGTAGCATCAGTAGAGCTTGTTGAAAAGAAAAAGATGCAATTGGTATTTAAAATACAATTCATTTCATTAACAGTGTTTAAAAAGGGGTCCAAGTCCAATAATTTCTTTCATTTTTCTCACTCAATCTAATCCCAACCACGTCATGAAATGAATATTTATTCTAACTTACCTTTCCTATATGACTAATCAACCCAAAAGTAAATGGTTTTTTAAACCATTGTTCAAACTCATAATCAATTAACTAATAAATAAAATTGTATCTTTTCTAACCACTCAAGTAAAGACAAACCGACTATCATTGTATAAAGACAACCTACACATAAATCCTATCAGCTGAATCATTTCAATGTCAAGATTCAAGTCCACAATAAATTGATGGTATAAAATAGACTTCAATCTGCTTGTACCTTTGCAAGTGTCTTTTAATAAAACTTGTCAGTGTTGTTTTTCATTTTCAAAATTTAAATTAAAACTATTGTCATGCAAAATTAAAATAAAATTAAATTTAAAACAGATCTCATGCAAATCGGTACTATATCATAGAGGTGTAGAACTGATTGGTTAGATCAGGTTTATGTGACCCGAATCCGACCGTAAACCCGGTGAAACGAGATGACATTAGGATGGAAAAATACAAAAGACAGGGTCGGGTTTGTATCAAGACAAGTCACCATACAAAAATATTTTCTAAAAACAAACAAATCAACAATTTTTTTTAATTATAAGACAAAAACAATGTAAATTTTAGTCTACAAATCACTTACATCTTACAAAGAAACTAATCACCCATAAATTTCAACACATAATTGTAAAAACTTGCAAACATAAGCATCACAATGCTTTTTACTTACTAAAGTCATACAAAAGATAATAGAAATGAGAGATCGCACTCAAGTGAATTCTTAAATTAGAAAGAGAAAATGGTAAAAGAAAAAAGACTTTTGAGTGAGATGAGTGACTATTATAAAATATAAAAATAATACTTAAAATAATATAGTTGTCCTCAAATTCATTTGAGTCCTTTATTAACTATGTTTATATCTTGTTCCTAAAATATTGTCATATTTTTTTAGGATAGATCGAATCCAACCCATTGATTTGAACATAAATGGTTTAAAAGAAGGAGCCGGTGGGTCTTGTACACCCTACCAAAAGTTTTAACAAACAATTGTAGTGTTACGGTCGCGTAAAAACTTTTGCGATTTCGATTGATACAAGTGTTATGACACTGATTGGAGTTAGTGTAGTGTGAATTAATTACAATTTATTGTTTAACTTAAAACCAACCTTACAAGGGGTGGCAAACGGGCATGTCAGCCTCTTTTAAACCCGCCTTGCATAAGCCCGCAAAAAACGAGGCGGACGAGGCTGGCTTTGTTGAGGGTGTAGGTCAAAAATCTAACTCGCTCCGAAAAAAATAAGTGTGGGCCGAGATGGACCCATGGACATTGCATCTTTTAAATCTAAATATTACAAATTTTTATATTAATGCTTGTGCGTGAAAAAAAACAGAGCAGAGCGTGCCAGACATATTAAAGGGTGCATATTTAAAACCTTAGTAGGTCTCGGAAAAAAATACTCAGCTGACCGGATCGAGCCCTTTTTACCACCCCTTATATCCATATGCCAACAAAACTAAGTACACAATAATGAATTTGGACCCTCTTTTTGCTTCATGATATTAATATGATCCCAACAAGCCGACAACTATAATTGGCTAATAACTATAATAGGATACAACCATGAAATCCACAAAATAATAATAATAACAATTTTATTTTTTATTCATTTTTAAAATTAAGAGCCTTATAATAATAATAATAATAGTAATAATAATAATAATAATAATAATAATAATAATAATAATATAATTGATATGCACTGAAAATAAATTTTAATAATAATAATAATAATAATAAAATTCAATCAAAACAAATAACAACGACAACAATTAATCGAATAACGCAATCGGAAAAGAAGCTCGCCTGCTTCAGCCTCCTGAAAGAACAACACCGCAAATTTCACAACCAAAAGCTTCGGCCATCGTAAACTTCACCTTCTCAACAATATCTGCAAAACCAAAATCATAAACAAATCTTCAATTCCAATTCACGAAAACACAAACACGAAGAAAACAAAACCAGAAATTCAAATAATTCGATTCGCAAAACGAAAACAAATCGATCCGGTGCAAAAACCTCGTCGGCGTGAAGCTTCTGCGGCGCGTTGAAAGGAGGCTCCGCCGTGAGAGGCGGAGGAGAGATCCGATGAGAGATCAGTTCCAGTTAGTTCTGCAGACTTTTGTTATCGCATGATTTCAAGGTTTAACAGGACTTTGCATTCTTATAGGTTTTTATTTTTTTAAGGAAAGAAATAAATACTCCTCCGTCTTATAAAAAATGTCTTATTTGAGTCATGCGCGGTTTTTAAGAAAATACTCTCTCTGTCTCATAAAAAGTATCTCATTTGCACTTTTTCTATGTCTCAAAATAATTGTCCTTTTTCAATACTAATGCAGAATTTATTATTATTTTTCTACTACTATACTCATATTTATTAACTTTCACATTCTTCAATCACTATTAATAAGGGTATTCTAGTAAATTATATTAGTTTTATCATCAAAACCAACACATCTAATTATTTTCTTAAAAACCGTGCATTGCTCAAATAGGACATTTTTTATGAGACGGAGGGAGTAATTAAATGTGTTGAGTTTAGTAAAAAATTTAATATCATTTACTAGAATACCCCTATTAAATATAATTAATAGAGTAGTTGAATAAAATAAAAATTAATAAATAGAGATATAGTAATGAAAAAATAATAATAAATATTATCTTGATAATATAAATGAACAATTATTTTAAAATAATAAAAAAGTATAAATAAGACACTTTTTATGAGACAGAGTGAGTATATTTTTATTCGATAGCTAGTTTATTTTACTTTTTTTTAAATGGTGTGTTATTATGCTTCAAGAAAGTTTAAATATGTGGGCCAGTTAAAAATAAGAGTTTAGACACGTGGGGATGTAGGGCCCAGACTGTTGCACGTGGCAGTAGTTGAGATGGATATGCCATTTCGTCTTTTAATTTTTCAGCCTCCTTCGTTAAGGGAGTCTGAGTGATACCGACAACAACATGGTACTAATGGTAGTAATCGAAAGACTAACTAAAAAAACCTTGGTGCCATTAGGTCCTCTTTTGTAAAATTTAAAAAAAAAATTAAATGCATTTATTATTCTTCTAGTTTTGATAATTTTTAATTGTTCTATTTTAAAAATTAATATTTTGATCTCTCAATCTTGCATTTTTTTGTCCAAGTTGGTGCCTCCATTTTTATCGACTATAAGAATGTAAATGAATATCTATGAAACAGATACTATAATATCCGTATTTACATAAATATGATATATATATATTTGTCCCATATTTATACGGGTGTCCGTTAAATGGATAATTCGTGAGTTTTACGATATTCGTGGATATTTACAAATATCTATATATATCCGTTAAGCGGGTAATCCGTGGATTTTACGATATTCGTGGATATTTACAAAATATCTATGGATGATATTTTTTTCTAAAAAAAATTTATTATCACATAACATCTATATAATTCATTTTTAATTTAACAACCATGACATGACTTGCGTAATAGGGGTCGAGTGTTGCGAACATTGGCTTTGTATACCTGGCATAGTAGGGGTCGAGTGTTGCGAACATTGGCTTTGTATACCAATTTGCTTTTAACATAACAACCAACCTTAGCAACCATGACATAACATGATCGCAACACTCGACCCCTACTATGCCAAGTATACAAAGCCAATGTTCTACCTTTTTCTACACCTGCATGACTTTAGGGCATATGAAGAACAAATGATCCCTCTCCTCCATATCCGATAAGCAGAATATGCAAGTCATTTCTTGGATGTTAGTAATGACCCGTCTGCGCACCAAGTTCATCCGGGTAGGTAAACATGTCAAGAAACAAACGACAACCAAACAACTTTAGTTTCAATGGAATACAAGTATTCCATGTAAATTTCTAGGCCAACTCTAGCGCCGATTGCATCGCGGGCTGGTTCAGCCCGAGTCTAATACTATCTAACATGTGAAAGAATCATACATGAAAAAGTTATATAAACACTTGTAGTATTTTACATGGGACTTATGTAAACACAAAAACACATTCCAACAACAACAAACTTTGTCTTTTTCTCTCATTATAACCATGTTATCATCATCCTTCATTTGCAGATACATGAGGTGGTTGATTTTCCCATGACTCACTAAATCACCATTGATTTGTACTCACCACAGTGATGAGTGCTGAAAGCAAGAAGCCAGTGAGAGGATGGACAAAGAACTGATGGAAATGGAGAAAAGGTTGAATGTCGCAGAAATCCTAAATGTTGAGTTTTCAAGACATATTCAAGAGATAAAGATGGAACAAAAGATTCAAGACCGGTCAAAGAAAATCTAGAAAAGCATATTCTTGAACAATCTAGAATAAATTAATAATTAATAATGTTAATTACGTTTTCTTATAATTTAATTAGTTAAAATCTTTAAATCAAGGTTATTGGCCCCAAAACGCATATATCATTCCAATCCACTTAAATAATAGCTGATGTTTGTTTTAGCTTTATAAAATCTTTCATAACTTAGAAAGAAAACTATGTGGGACTTGATTCTCTAAATTTTCCTATCAATTATGGCTTTGTTACATATTATGATGGTAACAAGGCGGAAGGTTGGAAAAATTCTAACCAAATGGTGCCAAGCTCTCTTTTCTCTTCAAATGAAGAGGCTGGGAATGGCTTTTTGAACTAGTCTGGTCCATGGCTCCGACTAACAAAAGGTGCCATAGTCAAAACAGATGTTTTACATTTGTAAAAACATATCAAAATAGGTCTCAAAAAATTCCTTTGATGCAGTGTTGCCATCATTTAGAGTAATCTGAGAAAGCCTTAGCCCTTCAACGCTCCTCTCTAAAATATGTGGAATATTGGTTTTGAGGGAATGCTCAAATGGGGCAAGACACCAAAAGGATTTTAGGATTTTCTCGTGCCTTCAGGTCACGAGAAATGATCCCCAAAGATTCATAAAGGCTACACAATATCAGTTTGCTGAGATAAACGCCCCTTCTTTCATGAAGCTAAGTAGCTAGAGGTAAAAATTTCTTGGTCACTTAAAGGGAGCTAGAGCAAAAAGCATAGCGAGATAACCAATATGTGAGGAAATCTATGTGTTCCTGGGCACTTACATTCTCAGTCGAAGCATAATGGTCTTCAATGTATGTGCTATAACTAGGGTGAGCAAAGGGGGATTTGGGCTTGCTTTGTTGATCTTGGTGGGGTTAAAAGTTTCCCCATTTGGTAGAAGACCAACAATTGTTGATATATCAAAAAGAGTTAGGGTTATCATTCCACATGGTAAGTGAAATGTATTGGTCGTAGATTCCCACAAGTAGATGGAAGTAACAAGCATATGAGAGTTATATCTATTGTAAACTCTTGATAGTTATATTAGGTAGAAGATGCCTTGATCTTTCCAAGTCTTTTCCTTCTTTTGTTGGACCCTATTAATCAACTGGATGTATGAAGGGGTGCTAGTCGAAGGAGATGAACGAAACAAATGTTTCTTCAGGGAGTTGAGATCAAATGGCTCATTCACAAACACTAAGGGTTCACATAAGAGGAAACTTGGGAGAAATGTTCCAAAATCCAGGGTTTCTCAATGTGCCTAGGTAGAGGACCCATGAAAGCACAAGTAGTACCTTAAATATAATAGGGGATTTGTGATACCCCATATTTTCTAAACGCTCAACTGGATATCAGATGAGTGTCTATGTGCTCTATCTTTGGTTAATTGGATCTATGGAATCCTCTAAGTACTTTAAGTATTGACATTTGGGATCAATAGAGCAACTAATAAACTCTGAAGAGATAGATTATTTGATAAAAGAGACAGATCAATATTTACTTTGATTCAAGAAAGGATTTTAAGGTAACTCTAATAATTGATCAATTGATTTTAGAAAATAAAATATCAATTGGAGATGTTTTACCCTACTGGATTATATATATATATATTTGTTAGAGAAGAAAGAGAAAAGGAAAAAATGGTAAGAATAAGAGAAAGGTGAAAAAGAGGAAAAAAGAGAAAGAAGAAGAGAAAATCTTGGAAGAATAAGAAGAAGCTTGGATTCTTCATCTCATCTTCTTCAACCTCCTCTTCGATTACCAGGTGGGTTCTAGTTAGAAACTTTAAGTTCTAGAAATATATGTTTAGAACTTAGGTTAGATTTGAGAGAAAATGATTAAACAGATAAATCAATGAAATCTAACGGATGAAATTTGATATAAATTGTGTAGTGTAGTCGTAATATGCATGTGATCAATTTATGATACTTGTTTTGATGTTTGTAAATGATCTGGTGTGGAAAGGGTGGGTTTTGAAGCCCTTGGAACCCTAAAAACGCAGTTGTAATGTTCTGGTTATGATACGTACCGCCAGGCAGCGTTTTGAGCATTGGGCGAAGCAGGCTTGCGCCGCTACTCCGTCGGGCGGAAGTTAAGGGGCGAGCATGTTTTGCTTCTGGAATTTTTGGTTTTTGGCATAGGACTTACGCCCCTGCTGCGCCGGGCGAAGTAGCAGGCGCAGAGGGCTCCGCCGGGCGAAGCCTTGACCGCCAGGTGCTCCTGGAAGTTTTTCAAATAACTTTATTTTCTTTAAAAATCCATAACTTTCGATTCGTATACCCGATTTAAGCGTTCTTGGTACCGATGGAAAGCTATGAGAATATTCTAGACAATGAAAGTGAAAAATATTAATTTTATTGTGCGATTAAATAATCGGAGGAAAACTCAAAAGTGGTATAACTTATGTTTGAATTATTACATGTAATTCTATTGTGCAATTGTAATATGCTTTGTCTATATTATTGTTGTTGAACTTGATATTGAGAGTAAATGCGTGTTAAAATATGGAATAGGTAGAGAGAGGAAACTTGAACTTAGATTAGAACCTAGTAATGAGCTAGGAAATTGATGAATAACTTAATGACAACGCTCGTGCAGAAGAGGCTGAGGCGTGTGTCCATTACCGAATGGTATAGAAAAAGTGAAACACTAGTATGGAACATGTGTGTAAACCATTGTGGTTTTGTAAAAAGGCGAAAGAGGCCTTAAGGCGAATGTGGCCTTGGGATTGTCGAATACAATCACGTTGTGTATATGATCACGTAATCGTAACCGTTTCCCTTGAGATGCAGTTTCATGAGTCTTGAGCTCCTCTGAAACGTATGCATAATTACTTGGCAGGTTTGATTCCCGCGTGTAGTACGAATTGATCCTACGGGTAAAGAGACTTATGATGATTAACAGGCCATGAGAAGTGACGGTTCACGGTTAACAGGTCGATGATCCCGAATCCATTTCGTATGCCAAGTAACTACAAGGATCCATGACTCGGGTCGACTTCTAGACGTAGAAGCGGACGAAAAAAGGGGATGCCTTGGTAAGATTATCGATTAGTGAGATTCTTGAGTTAACAGGCTTAGGACATATCCCATTCTTGATAATTTTTTAGTTAACAAACTCATGACATGTTTCCATATAGTGTGCGATTGTGAAATTGTGAGATTGTGAACTCAAGGTCATTTCCCTTCCCCTTGACTTGAGTTAGGATTGGCTAGAACCCTGTAAAGCCGAGAGAATCCATAAGATAGGGAACTCACTGAGATTTAATATCTCACCTCATTATTGTTGATTATTTTCACGAAGCAATTGCAGGTTTGATTTACAAGTGGAGCTATGCTTAGATGTTTCAAGAGAAGCTTAGTTGAGCTTATTCCGTTGTGTATTATTATTTTCTTGTACAATGAGGAATATTGTACCTTATTCTTAGATTTTTATTGTTTTGGCTAATTTCCATGCCTTGTACCATAGGTTGTATTTATGTTTTAGAAATGGTCAAGTATGTGAATTACGCCATTAGGCACTTATGATGGTGTCAGTACCAAATAAAATACTTGTATTGTAATATTCTAGGTATATATTATACAGGGCATTACAGGATTAATACCTGAGAATACCTGATATCTCTCTTTTCCTCTTCTATAGGAGGCTCTAGGACGTAGGTGCAATCGCCTTTGAGAATATGGCTTGGGATGTTTGCAGCAGAAGGAACACATGGGGCAAGCTTGGGAATAGAACTAAAATTCATTGTTGATTCTTGGGTGATATTAGAAAAGAATGAGATTTTTGAAAGACAATAGTAGAAGTTGCGGAAAATCTCAAAGGAATTTCTAGGGATCTGAGAGAAGGAGATGGTGGAAAAGGAAAAGAGACGTTGAAGAGGCGTATAAATAGCCACGAAGAGGGAAAAAAACTCTTCCCTTCCCTTTTTTTTACAAGTGGTGTTTCAAAATAGACATGTAGCATTTATCTTTTGGGGAAAAATCAAATTAAATTATTTCTTTGATTATCATTTAATTTCGTGCACCATAATTGTCCTAGGAAATCATATTAATGATGACAATCTGCACGCATGTCTATGACGTGACAGTTTTATGAAAGTAGTCATGATGGTGAAAAAAGTCTAATTAATGTGATGTGTGTAGGCTATTCTGAATTGTGTCAAGTAGTTACTAAAAATGCCAACTTTCTTTCATCTGATACATATGATCGAAAGTGAAATTTTTGGGGGGTATATGTTAGCTTAGAAATTCTAGCTGAATAAATTCAGCAAAGAATAGTAGTAACAAAGTTGGAAATTGATAAGTCTCAAGAGCTTCAATCAAAGGCTTCAACATATCAGCTATGTCGACTAAGATGGTTCGACTAACTTATCAGTTGAGTCGAGGAAAAAACGGATTTGGAGGAGTCTCATGAGGAGATCCATAAGATTAGGATCTCTCTCTCTCTCAATCTCTTTCTCTTTCCTCTCTATCTATCCATCTATCTATCTATCTATCTATCTATCTCTCTCTCTCTATCATTCTCTCTCTCTCTCTCTCTCTCTCTCTTTCTCTCTCTCTCTCTCTCTCTCTCTCTCTCTATTTTTTTGAAACATGTCCAAAATGTCGAAAGGATTTTCACAAGCCGGCTCTTCGATAAGGTCGAGATCGACACGTCCACCAGATGTTAGGGACTTAGGATATTATCAAGCCCAAAGACTATGTAATGTGGAGATGTCTCAACAACATTATATGAGTCTACCAAAGACTCGACAAAGGAAGTTAAGAGGCTCAAAGCAGTTACTAACGTAGTTATCAACATGATGGTTGGTTTTTAACCGTTTTATCTTTGAAGACACGTGGAAGCAAGTTAGAGCGATGAAGTCTTTGTGGTGGGATACGCGTCACATCCTTAAGATCTATTCGTTGTCAATGATTACTGTTGTAGTAGTATATAAGTCAATCTTAGTGTATGGAATCAACGTCGCAAATTTTCACTCATTCTCTATAGAACTAAAGTATCCAAGTCACTGAGAGAAATAATTTGTGCAAAATGTATGTGTTTTCGCCCATCTTTTAAATTCCTTTAAAGTATTTTAATTTAAAACATTTATTCATATGAAATTTTGTTGTGCTTTTTCTCTACTTTATTTCCTCAAGTCAATTTTGCATTTGCATTTAGTTCGTCAATGTTCAAGTATTTAAGTATCAGCCACAAACATTTTTCTTTGCACTTTTCTGCATAAATTGTCTTTGATATTTTTTCGAGTTTAATCTATTAAGTGAACTAAACTCGTGATTGCTTACTGAAAATACTAGTAAACAACAACATCTCTTGTTTCACCAATAGGTGAGCGGTGCAGCTTAGCCCTGTCTTATTTTCTTTCGCGTTGAACTAAGAGCGTCAGCAAGAGGGCGTGTCAATTTCGACAGGTAACATGGAGTGCACTCCATAGACAATGGTGAAGGGAGACTCCTTGGTGGTTGAATGAAGGTTGGTATGATATTACCATAACACTTCGTGAAGTTGTTAAACCTAAAGTCTTTTGGCATCATCTAGCTTTTTTATGCCCTTTATTGCCCTTTGGCCTGCGGATGGACAATAGAAATAAACTTTGTTGTCAATCCTAGGTCGTGATAGAAATTAACTACGGTAGTGCTGGCAATCTGAGTTCCATTGTATGAAATGATAGCACCTGGGAAATGGAACCTACACACAAGTATCTGCTAGTAAAAAGGTAGACCTTGTCTATTGTGATCTTAGTATAACTTTAGTTTCTATCCATTTTATGAAGTACTCCACGCCGATAATCATTAACTTCAATTGGTTGGGTGGTAGGGGAAAAAGGTGCTTCTGATGAAGTTCAACTAGTGTTGGTGTAGATTACGTGCCTCTTACACTTGTCACATTTCCTAACAAACACCATATTATCCTTTATAAGGGTATACCAATAATAGCCCGCCCATAGTAGCTTTTGGGGTAGGTCTCGTCCGTTAATATGGTTGGCATAAGCTCGTTGATGTAATTTAGCGAGGACTAGGTTGATTGTATGTTCCCCTAGAAACCTTAACATGGGAGAAGCCATTCCTATTTTGTAGAGCCTCCCCGACATTAGAGTGTACTTTGTTGCGCGCTTATGAATCTTCTTCGTCTCTAACTCTTCTTGTGGTAGTTCATCTGAGTGCAAATAGTGTATTATAGGTGTCATCCAACTAATGGTCTGAGAGACTTTGAGAGTGTAGTCTCGCCCACCTGAATACTAGGGGCTGCAAGAGTCTCCTGAATTACAAGAGTTGTACCCTATTTTCTTAAAGCTGACAAGCTTTGACAAAAGACATTCCCTGAAATTCTACTCCTTGGGCACATACATTATCTCTAACGCTTTGAAACGTTCTGACAAGTCACGTACCTTTTTTAGATACATGATGATTTAGGATTCCTTAGTCATATATTCCTCGACGATTTGATTCACCACCAATCAGGAGTCACTATTTGTTTTCAAATTTGATGAGCCAACCTCATGTCAGCTGTGAGAGCTTCATATTTGGCCTGGTTACTGTTAACTTTGAACTCAAACTTTAATGACTAATCAATCAACAAATTGTCGGTCCTTCTAACACTATCCCGACACCATTTCCCTTCAAGTTAGAGACACTATCTACTGATAGCGTCAAGGTGAGGGGAGCCTCATTACCTACTAACGAACTTAAATATGCCAAAAAAATCAGTGAGTACATGTGATTTGATGCTTCCTCTGGGTATATACTGGATGTCGTATTCAGATAATTTAACCGCCCAAGATAACATTTTTCTTGCTAAAGTTGGCTTCTTTGGGATTTGATGAATGAAATAATTTGTCTTTATCATTATCGATTCCCGTGAAAGTAAGGTTTGAGCTTTCTTGCGGTTACCACAATCGCCAAGGTAAGCCTCTCAATCTTTTAATATTGGGCCTCAACACCCATAAACACCTTGTTCACAAAATAGACAGGTCAGTCCACCTTATCTGCTTCATGGCCGAGTAATGAGCTCATCATCTGGTTAGTATCAAACAGATAAAGGTATAAGGGAGAAGCAACTATCATACGTATTAACATGAGCGATGACACCAAAAAGGCCTTTAATTTGAGAAGGCATTATTACATTTGCTTGTCTGACGTTTCCTTTTACTTCAGTGGCAAAGAAGTCAAAAGCCCAACCAAAATTATTCAGCTTATATAATTGACACATGTGAGCAAGAATAATTTTACCAAATATCTTATTATCGTCATCATCATTTAATAAAAACAAAAGAATATGATAATTATGGTACAAGCTAAAGCATTGGTCCAAAAATATAAGAGAATAATTCGCAATAAATTAAAAGTTACTCTCTTTCATTTCTTATACATTACTCTGTTTGCATTATTGCATATAGCAAAATAGTATATCATTTAAATCAATTTCAAATCTCATACTCATATACAGCATAGTTGCTAAAAAATAACACCCTATTTTTTTTTTGAAAAGGCAAATAACACCCTATTAATCTTTTATCAAATTATCATAGAATCTCTTCAATTTTAGTTGAGGTCCCACCCACCTAACCTAAGCCATAGAATTACAATTTTAGAATTTTTGCTATTTTTCAATCCTTTTGTCTTGAATAACCGTGAACAATTTAGGGCTGGACAATCGGTCGGTTTCGGATTTAAAACTTAAATCTAACGTAAACCACAGTTTTATTTTTATGGCTCAATTTCGACCGATAAAATTTTGATTTTTGTCAGATTCGGTTAAATTAGTTTAGCGGTTAAGTCGGATCGGTTTAGTCGGTTTAATATTTATTAGAATAAGCCTATAAAAATGACTTTTCTCTTAATTTTTTTTATAAAAAATATCAAATTTTTAGAATGGAAATATTTTTTTATTATTTAAAAAAATAATTATTACGGTATAATATTTTTAATATTATTTGATATTAATTTTAATCATTATCATACTTTAAATCATAAACTAAATAATATTCAAAATTTTATATTTCATATCTTGTCTTTTTGGGAGTATACAATGTCATAATTAAATTATAAAAATGATAATATCTTGCAATATTATAAATCTCATTTTTATAGCGAGTCAATCATTAGTAATAAAAATAAATAAACTATATGTTAATTAAATTTGGTCGGTTTCAGTTTTCGTCAGATCTAAAATAAATATCTGAGTTCGACCGAAGTAATCTTATACTATCCAAATTAAATAATTGAATCAACCAGACATCCGACCCGGCCCGATCCGATCTATTTGCATAAAACAGACATCAGATCAATCGGTTTTAATCGGTTGGTTCAAATTTTGTCTTTCCCTAATGAACATGATGTGCCTACTTTCTCCATTGCTAAAAAGTCTTCTTTCATTAATCATATCATCAAATCTCATACACCCTACTTTTTCGTAACCTTTATTTGATCATCTAACAAGTTACAAATTCCTAAGGTATCTAGTTTTAGAAGGCCCCACAAAAAGATAATTAATTTCAAAATACTAAAGTTTATCAAATTTCATGTAGGGTTAGAGTGACCCTCCATAATTAATCTTAGTTCACCGACTTCATTGCCACGTCATTGAGATCAATAAAAAAAATCTAAATTTTGAGTGAGGGTAAAAAAATCTTAAAACTTGTAATTATGAAACCAAAACTAAAATTTTAAAATAAGAGGTTGAAATTATAATTTAGACAAAATAAAGATATTAAAATTAGAGTAAAGCCAAAAAAATATATGATACTAGCACGTGTATATTTTTGTTTAATATTGTTTTTTAATTCTTAAATTTTAATTTCTCTAACTTATTTTTTAAGATTTGTTTATATATGATTTTTTTTTCTTTGACAGATATATGATTTTTTTTAATGCCATGTGTTTTTGATCGGCTAGAAAGTCTTGAAGTCGCAATCTAGAAAAGTCAATGATGAATCATATCGTTCATATGATAGTTCACCCTGAATCAGACTAAAGGAGATTTGAATTCAAGATCTATTAAATAGCTTTCTGCATCATGCACTTGAAGATTAACTGATTAAAGGTTAGTTATAACATTCCTATTATAAAAAGATAGATATGTCATTTCTCAAAGATACAATTAAAATTTAAACTTCATCCACTCATATTACTCACATATTAATTTAAATATTAAAATATTAATTTTATAAATTTTTTTTTTAAAATCCAATGAAATATAAGAGAATACTATGTGTATTCTAATCCTTACAAAAACAGGAGGAAGAAAAATTTCCCACCAACACTACTCGACTATCTAAAAAGGATTCATACAATAGTCTAGAAAAGTAGAGTTGGAATGCGGAATCTCCCAACAATTACCCCATTTCCAAGCCAAAAATTTAGTCGTCCAACAAATATCATCTATACAAAATTCACCCTTATTGAAAATACAAGCATTCCTGCTGAGCCAAATGGCCCACACAACCCCCATCCAAATTGCAGCCTTGGATAAATTACTATTAGAAACACTCCCCTCACCACTCCAAGACATAAAATGCTCCAAGACATCTCCTGCAAAAATAACAGTGATCTCACTCCATGCCTTGATGATATTCCAAACTCTGTTCGCAATTCCACAGCAAAAAAAGAGATGAACGAGAGTCTCGTTAAACTCTTTGCAGTGCGCACAAATTGGATCGACCGTAACCCCCCTCTTAAGAAGTTGATCCGTCGTTGGAAGACGATTCCAAAAAAATTTCCCGCCAAACAATCTGATCTTGGCTGGAACTTTGATATTCCAAAGCCAAACAAAAACTCTGATATTGAAATCCTCCCTATTAGGATCCGCCAGCTGAGTCATCATCTCTCCGTAAACCTGTCGAATAGAAAAGCATTTACCTAATTCACTATTCCACTTGAATACATCCTCACTTCCGACAGAAGGGGCAGCACCTGCGATAAACAATAACAGATTTTGGTATTCTTCCCAAAGGCCATCCTGTTGCGAGATAGTCACCCCTAAGTCATTCCAACACCATACATCAAGAAGCCAACTTCCCATATCCGAAACCATAGCTTCCTTTCTCTTACTAGCCCGATAAATATTCGAAAATGTCTTCGAAATTAGTTCATCCTTTTTCGGATCAGAAACTCAGCTTTACCTGACAATCTTCATTCTTTAATTAATGACGCTGCTACTTTAGACAATATAATAAACATAATTGAAATTTAAATAGCGTTGCAATTTTAATACTTAACTTGAAGTTTTTATAGACAGCGTAATAAATAAAATTTATGATTAAAAATGCTACAATATAAATATGGTGATATACTGAAAAGATTTGACGATATATACAGATTTTCTTATAAAAAAAGTTATGTTTTATTTTTGCAGATAAATCTGCAGATAATATTAAATCTGCAATAAAATCTTCAAATAGTGTAAAAAAAACTATTAAAAAATACAAAATATTAATTCAATTAGCGTGTCATATTTAATTATAGAAGCAAGTGTTCATTGACCTAAATAGCCCATCTACCATATAAGAAAAATTTATACCACTAATATGACTCTACTACCCTTTTGCCACATGTCAAGCTACAATCAATTTTGGTTTGGTTTACATTATCACTTCAATTGACCACAAGACATACTTTATTTCAAATTTCAAATTATGGAATAACTTTAATCGCTCTCATCTGGTATTTTTCCTCTTTCTCTTTCTCTCTTACTTCTTCTGTTTCTCTTTCTCTCTGTTCCCTCTCTTTATTATGTTAGGGTTTCAATTTCTTCTCACTCTCACAAGCATCTGATTTGCATTTTCTTCTCACTCTCACAAGCATCTGACTTTCGACGCATTTTCCTGTTCTCCATCTTCGGTAATATTTTCCTCTACTCCATTTAGGGTTTCGATTAACCAAGCGACGAATTTTTGCTTCGATTCTCCACCATCTATCATTGCTGTGAGTAAAAATCAATTTTTTTTTTATGTATTTGTGGTCATTTCACTATTTGGATTTATTGTTAGTATGTTGTTTGTTTCTTTGTTGCTGATAGTTTATTGAATTTAATGTCGAAGCTGTTGTTTATTTCTCCGATATACGTTGTATGAGTTAGTATGTTGTTAGTTTATGCTTTTTGATTTTATGGGTTTAGTTTATACCTTTTGATTTTATGGGGTTCGATGAAGAAACGTGTTTTTCGAATCTTTTTTTTTTTTTTATGTTTAGGGTTCAGTTTATGATTTTTTATTTTATGGGTTTCGATGAAGAATCATTGAAGGTGTTTAAGATGTGAACTTTTTATAGATTGGTTATGCACTGAAAAAGCTCTTTGAGGATGGTGTTGTTAAGAGCGAGGAGTTACGGATCACCTAAAAACTATGGTACAGTTTATTAATATATATTTGTGCAATTTTTATGTATATTTATGGATGATGAAAAAAATGTTACTTTTAGGTTGTATTTATTACATGCATCCTCTATTTGTTGCAGTAGTCAAGTGTTCGAACATGACAGTGACACCTATGATATCGGTTGACAATGGGAATCTGGTGGTTCACGGGAAGAGAATAGTGAGTGGAGTTTCGAACAACATTGTACTAACACCGGGAATTGGAAAAGGCATTGTGACAGGTGATTTTTTTATACTACTGTTTCTAACACCAAAGACAACCTTGAATAACTTTCTTATTGGTTAGATATATTTTGTTGAAAAATTAGGTAGGGTTCATCTATTATTAACTAATGTATTTGCAGATGCTGCTACTATTAAGGTGATATGATATGGTGAAGTTATTAACTAATGTATTTGCATATACTGATGGATACGCTTGATTGTATTTGCAACCTAAATATCTTTTTCATTTCTAATAGGCTGCCATTGAGAAATAATATGTACCAGATGAGATGGATGACAAATCCTTTACTATAAGGACTTAGCGGTGCTTGTGCTTTCGGCATTATGCATAAAAGTCGTAAAATAAGTGCCCATCGAATTGGCGGGTCTGAGTTTTGTCGGCAAATCATTCATACTTAAGAAAAAGGACTTGATGCAATAGAGGTGCCAAGTATAAGATGACTATCTTTTCACTACACTTATTCATTCAATTTTCTATTATAGTTCATCCACGTTTGGCCATTTGGTTGATCTTTATGCTTGGAATCTGCATTGCAGATACTTGATGGAATGGGCCCTGCAAATTCTGGTATGTATAAACGTAACGTTGTAATTATATGTTTATATGGTTAAAATAAACAGGGAGAATGAATGGGATTAAAACACCGAGTACTTAGCATTAACTACCTTTTCTGCTGTTTCTGTCAACGCCTTCTGGTGTATCTAACTGCAGTTAATAAAATTGTTCAGGAGCAACAATTCAACATATAGTAATCATTGTTTCTTCTTTTTGCAGGAACTCTCAAAATAATAACACAACTAAGAGATGATTTAGAGCGAAGCAGATCCGAAAAAATATAATTTCACGTCTCCGCCGTAAAAGTCGTCCAAACCGTTGACGAGATCTTCTGCTGCACCACCAGCGACGCCGTTCAGAACCGGCCTTCCTCCGACGAGATCGCTTCGACCGCATCCCACCAAGCCGCGAGTCAGACACCGTCACCACTAGCAGCACCACCATGAATCCTATCACTCCAAGAATCAACAGTTTCACTCTCCTTCGTTGCAGTTCTGATCAATTACAAGCGTGACAAAATTGCTTCATCTTCTTCGCCGACAATGTACAACAATCGCAGCAGGATAACCACAGCCAGCGGTCTCCACCATGCACGAGACGAAAGGAATTCGAAGAATCCGACAATCTGTGCACAACCTCTTCGAAGTCGCCTCAAAATTTCTGACCAATTTCAGCAGCAGCATGGATATTTACGGTAACGACGATAACTTTATCATTATTTTGAATTGTTTCAATTGTGAGTTTTTGTTCGTGTTTTGTTTTCGTATTGTTATGCATTGCGATCGTGAAACCTTGCAGTTTGGAGATTGTTGTTTTAACTCTCTGTTCGTTCATTGGTTATTTTAGTTTTTACGGCATTTCGGTTTGAATTTTGGAAATAGTCTGTTACTGATGTGATTTGGTAAGTAATACTGTTGTTGCCATGTTGGTTTTACTTTATGATTGTTGCTGTTCCATAATTTTTGAAAAGCCTCAGAATTTCCCACCAATTTCAGCAGTAACATGGATATTTACGATAACGTCGATAACTTTATCATTATTTTGAATTGTTTCAATTATGAGTTTTTGTTCGAGTATTGTTTTCGTATTGTTATGCATTGCGATCGTGAAACCTTGCAGTTTGGAGATTGTTGTTTTAACTCTCTGCTCGTTCATTGGTTATTTTAGTTTTTACGGCATTTCGGTTTGAATTTTGGAAATAGTCTGTTACTGATGTGATATGGTAAGTAATATTGTTGTCGCCACGTTGGTTTTACTTTATGATTGTTATTGTTCCAAATTTTTCCGTAGGAATAATAGAGGAAGAAGATTAATTCTTTTGATTTTCTTATTTTATTTTGCATTCTTATTTGTTGTTTCATTACATGTTTAAATTCATTGGTCTTATGTGCATCGTTTGGTTTTGTCTTAATCATAGTAGCATAATATGGTCAAGTATATTGGTTAATTCCTACTACTCCTTTTAATTTAAGGTCCTCTTTGTTGCTATATCTCCCTGATTCAACCCTCATATTGCGTTTTTAATGAACATTTTAATTCATCTAACTAATTTGTTCAAATGGAACCTGAAGACAAGAGTCTACTTTGTTCAAATGGAACCTGAAGACAAGAGTTGTTGCAAGCATGTATGGTTTTGAAGCGTGAAATGGAAAGTGGAATAGGTAGTTTATACTAGACAATGCAATCTGAATGTAGGTCATGTTTTCACCTTTTTGTGCAATAATTTTGCAGGCACAAGCAATGAAAGAGCAAGCTCAACTCTGGGAGGAGATGGCTTACCAGTACAATTGGATTTATAAATTATACCATCAGGTGAACATTATTGACTCTGTTGGGTGAGGTTTATACATAGCTTTATACATAATTTGGCAATGGTTTATACATTAGCAATTGCAGTAGATGCTGCAAATGTTGAATTCAGGAGGTTTATTAGAAATTTTGAAATTGACCGGTCGGTGAAAGGTTTTGTCCTCTTCGAGGGGAGGAAAGATGAATGTGGATCAAAAAGATGATTTTTTTTTAATATTTGTAATAATAATAATAATAATATGTTTGTTTAAATATATATGATGTAATATTATTATACAGATTAATTTTGCTGTCTAAATCATTTTGTAACAAAAATAACATTCATATTTTTTTTAAAGTCCAATTCCACACCTTATTTTGGATAAACATTGTGTTTATTTTTAATTATGGTTATTATTACCCTAATTCATAATACTAATTAGTTTTGATTTGAATCAAAAATATAAAAGAAAATGTGAAAACTTTTCGTGTTTGTTTTGCTAGTATAAGTTATAATAACTTGTAGTATATTTTATTATAATTTTTTATTATAAATTGACAACCAATTTTTCAAAATTTAGATTTGTCCTTTTTGGACAATAAATAAAAAATGAATGATTGGATATATATATATATATATATATATATATATATATATATATATATATATATATATATATATATATATATATATATATATATATATATATGTCATGATACATAATTTACCTTATTATTTTTTAATATCTCTTAAAAAGAGGTTAAGTGTTTGTTTAGTGATGAGTATAAACAAATTTTTCATTAGACTTTATCATTAAATTAACTATATATGTATTACTTTAATTTTTTTTGTTTATTACTGAAAATTTATTTATTTAATATTCTTTGATAACCTTTAAATAAGTTTTAAATGATATAGCCTGTAATTTTATTTTTATTTTATATGAGATTATGAATTGGTTTAAATAAAGAAGAAAAATATGTACACAATTATTCTATTATAAGTTTACAATATATAAAAACTTTATAATCAGTTTAGTAATGTATTAAATAAAGGATTATTAAATATTAAATATGAGAACCGCATAAAAAACAATTATACATTTATAAACGGGAATAAGATAGTTTATTATTATACATAAAATAGTGTAGAGTTTTAAATCTATGAGTTGATTGGAGAATCGCACATTTTATTGGCGTCAAATTTTTAAAATGTATATAAACAGAAGATAATCAATTTATATAATTAAATAAATTATCATACGAAATTTTTTGGTAGAAAATAATCATACAATTTAAATGAATTAAACGAACTTCAATATAAATACTAATAGAACGAAACATAAATAATGTATGAATAAATATTATCAAAATTGTATGATATTTTTTATTAATCATACAATATGTTTGTCATTTATAGAATTTAAAATGGTATTGATTCGTAATTACTAACGAGAACATTCAAAATATCGATTAATAACGTGAACGATTTTTGTGCTAAGTACATAACACATGCTCTAATCACGTTTGAGATTATACTATTATTTAATAAAGACATTGACTTCAAATTTATTTAATTTTTGTGAACACACGGGTACTAATTTAAGGCTAATTATTTTGTATTGTAAATTGTCAATATTATTAGGTCAATTATTTATTAAAAAAATATTCATTCTAAGAATGATATATGATAAATATTTATTGATTTTTGAGTAGATGAAACAATACATAATATTTTTTTGGTCCAACGGGGCATGGAATGTCCGGAGGATGCTTCTCCGCTCCCCGCCCCACCCCAATATTATTCCCCATCCCCGTCTCCAATCTCCGCCACGGAGAATATTTTCCCAATCCCTATCCCTACGGAGATCGAATCTTAAGAAAATTTATATACTTATAATCTCAATTACTTTTTTTCTAATCTTTTCTATTTTTATTTTGTCTCTGTTAATATCATCTACACCCATTATTATAAATACTACTCTATATGAAATTACTTTATTTTTAAAACTTTTTTATGACAATTGTTTTTTAATTGGGTGTATGATTTTAACTTTTTTATAATTTTACAACTAAATTTTTATATTTTCGATTTTTTTTTAATATTTCATAACCTAACTAGTCACGTATCCGCAGTCCACACCAGAACCCGTGCGGACGCACAGGTTTCCCACTAGTTTTTTTTTAAGTTGGTTAATTTAGAATAGTATATGAGGAAGTTGGTTATTTTGAAATATAAGTTGGAAAAAAATAAATATTGAGATAAAAATTCTTATAGTCTCTCAATAATATATAAATAAGTTTTAATTAAAACAATAAGAATAAAAAAAAATTATACATTTAAAAAGCTACTTCAAATTATATTTTCAAATGCATATATTTACGGTTATCTACTATCAACCCTTTAAAATACTATTGCATGATTTCACCAATTTGCCCATCCAATCATTTTAAATTACACTACCAATTAAACAAATAAATAATTAACAAATGTCACAAATAAATTTCAACCAACTCTGTCTTTGCATGCCACGTGTCACACTCATTTTCAAATTTTCATTTCAATTTCAAAACCCTTTTCTCATCGTCCCACCTCTCTCTCTCTCTCTCTCTCTCTCTCTCTCTCTCTCTCTCTCTCTCTCTCTCTCTCTCATCTCTCTTTTCAGTCAAAACCCTACACCGCTGCCGCCCCCTCTTCTCCCTCGTCTCAGTTTCTCCTTTCGTTGTTACTTTCCACATGTCCTCTTGCTTCCACTGTATTTTTTCAATGTTGATCTTTGCCGCCGGGTATATGAAGATTCACGAAAGTACTGTTGTGTGAGAACATGTATTATGGCTTTGAGCAGTTCAGGCAAAGAACACCACAAATCTATCGAAGACACCAAAAACACAAATGATACGATGGATAAGGAAAGTAGGTCTTATGACGACTAGGGCTTTATATTCAAGGTGAGTGTTTGTATCCTTTGTATTTATAATTTTAAGAGTTTTATGTGTTATTCATCATTTGCATGAGTTTGGTTATGTGGTTTTCATAGTGATTAATGTTAGTATACATTACTGAATTGGAGTTGTTTTAGCTTTGATGCCTCTTGGTGATTTGGACACTTTTATTTTGATACACAATTATGCATGGCTAGTAGATGAGAAATTTTGTTTTCGGTGTTTTACATACTCTAATAATTGTGTATGTTCTGGAAAATAATTGCAAGTGTTTGCGGGTTTAATAGCACTTTGGCTAGCAGATGAGGAATTCTTACTTTTTAATTATCTATCATATGATAAGGAGCTTAAGGTGATTTGATCAAACATTTGTAGTAAAACATGCTAATAATCTTGAGTGTGTTCCAAAATGACAAAAAAATATGTAAGTGAAGATTAACTTTGAATTCATAAATAAGCAACACTTGTGAAGTGTTGTAGTAGGTTTGAATTCGGAAATAGGCAACACTTCATGAAGTGTTGCAGAATGAAAGTATGCAACTCTTGAAGAATGTTGTTATAGGCGAAACAATGTAACTTTTGGTAAAAGTAACTTTTGGTAAAAGTGTGTAACTCTTGGTAAAAGGAAGTTGTTTCATCAAAGGTCGCAACCTTGTGAAACAGCACTAATATGGCCTATAAATACTTCATTTTGGATTCAGAAAACCATAACAAAAAACATACATCATCTTCACTAAAATTCTAGACACTTTTCCCTACATTCGAGTTTTCATCGGTCTTGTGCAAACTCGAGTATAGGCTGAATTATCCTGGGTATTCCAATGTTCCAACTCTAAGACATCTGAGAGTGCTTGAAATACTTATAAAGAAAGTGATTCCGTTCACAATTCTAGTCTCGATCCATTCGATTTAAATTAATTTTTCTAATAATATTATAAGTATTGCATATAATGGCAATTGAGACTTCCGTTTCAAGCATCAAAGGATAAATTGCTTAGTCGTAGACACATTCTAACACAAGAAGAATTTACCTCAAGAATCCAGACACGTCTTACTGTTTATCATAAAAACTAGAACATTATAAAAATTATAATATCGAGATTATAAAAGAAATATTGCTAAGAGTTGATATCAAAACATGATTATGATATTATAATTATTTAGTAATGTTTAATTAATATGTATATATTGTTGCTAATATGTGTATATGTGATATGTATATATTGCTACAATGTATATGAAAAATAATTATCATTTTTGGTAATATATATATATATATATATATATATATATATATATATATATATATATATATATATATATATATATATATATATATATCAAAGTGAATATTCAAAATGAATATGCAGTAAAACAATGCATATATTGATAACCATGTCACATTGTACGTAAGATCATTATATGTATATGTTGTCATGATTCTAATTTTTGCAAAGTTGGATATATGTAAGTACTGTGTATTGAAACGAAACGTTGCATACCATATATACATGTTAATATATGATCGTGAAGGCTGATCAGAACCTGAAGTGGGTCAAGAGAAACGCTTGTGATGCTGGGTGTGTGAGATGAGGAGGGGGTGTACCTGCAAGTCACTCCGATGCTAAAGTAAGAATCGGGAGAGAGAGATAGAGATAGAGAGAGAGAGAGAGACAAGTACAAAAGTATGTGTTTCTTAAGATGATTTTGAATACCCGATCCTCTCAAATGAGAGGGTTTTTATAATGCCCCCAGCACGTGGCCAACGGTCCCTATTTTCGGGGCGGAATAACCGTTTCCTGAAGAATAGGTAACTGCCAAAAACTAGTCGTTATGACGGGCAGAGATGCCTAAAACTAGCCGTTGCCACGGGCAAAGGCGTAGTTCCCGACACATGCGTCATGACTGTTCTTGGATGATGGAGCCGTGCATAACGGGCACAAATGTCGGGGAAGAGCAAATAACCTTGAGGTTCATCTGTCCATATGTGTCTGGTAGAGGGGCAGAAAGGTAAATACTGCCCCGCACCAGCTGGACTCAGGCAATTGGGTCGTTCTGGAAGCAGAAGTGGATTGGGCCATGCCTGGCCATTGGTCCAGTCCAGAACAGGAGCCCCCCAAGTCGTTGCTTCTGAGCATGGGAGTGATGACTTAAGGATAACTCGCAGCCTCGGGGAACTCTGAAGGGGTCGTCGTTTGTCGACGAGATGGAGTTGTCCGTGGATGCCCGAGGGTTCCAGTGCCCACGGGATATGTAACGTTGCTCGGTCTGCCCGGCGTGCGGGGAGGCCAACGGTTGAGGTTTTCTGAAGGGACGTGACGCCACGTGTGTCTCGAGCCTTGTGCAACATTAAATGCGTCATGATGGCTAGGCTAGGGTCATGATGATGCGCCTAGCCGCGCGTGCTGGTGCACGTGCCTTCAGACTGCCTATAAATAGAGGGAGACATTGTTCATTTGCATTTTTTGCTTCTCTCTCCTTCCTCGTTCTTCTTTCTGAGTTCCCAGCCAGTCGCCACCGTCAGCCACCGCATCAGCTACCGTACAAAGTTCCGAGCAAGCTCTTCAACCCTTCAAATCCTCTTCGACCACGTAAGTTACTCATTCTCAAATTTGTTTCTAGCTTTTTTTGCTTCCGTTTTGTTAAAATGCATGTGGCTAGGATGACTTTAGATAGAAATTGTAGTGTTTTCTGGCGACTGTTGATGGTAGACGGTGGCTGGGCCACTTTCTACTGCTGTTATGGTCGCTAGAGTTTCAAAGGGCCGTAGAGTTAGGTTGTTTTCAACGTCGTTGCGACGACAGACGTGAGCATACCTGGCGGAGCTCATGAGTTTTCCGGCTCCCTCATGAATTTTCGGATGAATGTATGAGTTTTTCGGTGGAGCTTCAAATGGAAAATTGGGTAATGTTGCAGGGAGAATCTCCCCATGCGAAGAGGAGGGGCTGCCTCCGGGCATCTCCTCGCATAGTACCCTCGTGCCATTTGATTTAGGGCTTAGGTTGGGGATGTCGTCCTTGACCCTTTACGTGCCCTTTCACTTGACTAGCACTGGAAGGGTGCATTTGATTTTGCAGTCGAATTCACTTTTGTCCTCTGTTTTTTAGGTGAACGAGATGACACATGAACACGAGAAGGAGATTCTCATAGACTCGTCCGAGGAGAGCTCTTCGGAGAGGAGTGACACTGAGGCTTCAACTGCCATCAGCGAGGTTGGGGAGAATCCTGAGCATGCTTCCGCGGAGGAATGAACGGTTGCGGAGCCTGCCGAGCATGCATCCACCTTTGCTTCCTATACCGGGGACGCCTTCACGAATCTAGGGCCAGAAGGGGAGTGGAAGGTGCACTTCCCCATTCAAGACGACTGCATATGTACGGATTACGGGTAGAGATTCCCGATGTACGAGTATGCTTTCAAGGATATAGGGCTGAGGCTGCCCTTCACCGACTTTCAACGGTCCGTCTTCGTCCATCTGGACTTGGCCCCATCGCAGTTGCACCCTAATTCGTTGGCGTTTATCTGCGCTTTTGAGCTGACCTGCGAGTTCCTGAAGATAGGAGCTACTTTGCCCTTGTTTTTCACAATCTTCCACCTCCAAAGGCAAGTTTCGGGGAAAAGGTACGGTTGGGTTTCGTTGAAGCAATCGAGAAAACTGTTCAAGCCCTTCTTGGAATCTATCTGTACCTTTAAGGAGAGGTTCTATATTCTTGAACCTGTGTCGGAGAAGGCCCAGGACACCACGTACGCCTGGGCAGTGTCAACGAACGAGGACGGCAATGATATGTAGACGAGCATGGGAAGTTGCTGGCTGATAGAGTGTTTAAGTTCCCCTTCTGTTGGAGCGAGAGCCATTTTACCTGGGGTACTGACCATTATCTCGCTCAACCGGAGATGCTGAACGAGGATGACACAACCAGCTACGAGGCGTTGGTCAAATAAGTTAACAATTTCAAGCTCGCAGAGTGCTGGACCAAAAAGGGGGATTCGATCTTTGACGATGATGGTGGGCAAAGAGTGGAGCACCACTATATTAATATGAAGGCGTTTCTGAAGTGCAAGACCCATGTTGAAGCCCTTAAGTTTCTTAGTAGTTTTTACTTTTCTAGCTAGCCTGGGCTATGATCTCCTTAGTTGCTAACGTGCTTGTTACGTTCTTTTGCAGGTGAAATGTCTTCTGCTCATGAGAGAATGGTGAAGAATACTCTAACTAGGGGCAAGGCGGGCGCTACCAACCCAAAGTCTCGGTTTACTCAGCGGGTGTCTCCTCCTCAACCGGTTGTAGGGAGCTCCTCGCTTATTCCTTCTCCTACCCAGGGATCTCCTATGCCTGGGGCTGTAAGGTTTAAGCAGACCAGACCGAATGAGCTGGTGGATCTCAGTCGGGCGGCATAGAAGGGCAAGTTTGAACTTCCTCCTTGCCTTCACGACAAAAATTTCTTCGAGGGCACATCCCTAACGGTTCCTCGGGCAGATTCCCTCAAGCTTGAAGGCATGGACCGACCGAGCAAGAGGGCAATGCTGGCGCAGGACGCTTCTGCATTATTTCGGGTACTAGAGATGGCGGCGGTCTATGCTAAGGAAAACTCCTCCTCCTTCGAATCCGAGCTAAAGAAGGCCCAGGAGACGATATCTGCTCTGGAGGAAAAAGTGAAGAAGGCCAAGAAGGAGGCCAGGGCTGCTGACGATGCCAGGAAGAAGTCGGCGGAGGAGGCTGCTAAACTAAAAGGGGAAAATGAGACTTTGGTTCCTGAAAAGAAGGCTGTTGAAGACCTGGTCGAGCAGATGAGGTATGTGGCGGCCCCGACCGAAGATGAGCCTGAGGAAGTGAAGGCGCTGAAGACTGGGGCCGAGCTGGTTGCTCGTATTGTGCAAGCGGAGGACGATGTCCTTGCCATCGAGGAGGAGTCGTTCAACAATGTTGTGGCTCAACTCAAGGTGGTGAATCCAGGGATTCAGCTATCCACGGAGGGGACCAACTTTTTGGGCCATGTTAAAGATGACAAAATTGTTAATCCAGACTTCTTTCAGATTGGCGATGAGCATGCCCGTCTCCTAAATAAGGAGCCCCAGCCGACGCAGCCTACCCCTGAGCAGACTGAGCAGATGGAGGAATGATGTCTTCTTTTGTTATTGTAATGTTTATGGCCTCCGTGCCATATTTTTTGTAATTTTATGCAGTGCGTGGCGTGACCCCTTTATCTTGTAACACGCATAATTGTGGTCCTTGTGGCCACTAATTATTTTGATATGTATGTATTCGGCCGTCCTGACCGGTTTTATATGTTGTACGTTCGCGCATGGCTTTATTTGCTGTTTATTTTTGCTAAGTGTTATATCTTTTCTCGATACACGTGTGTGCCCGTAATAGGGATGACTTTGATTCATTTATTGCTTTAGGGAATTGTTAGACTTAAATGTGTTCGGTAGTGAGGGGGACTGGTCGACGGCCTGAGGAATTTTCGGGCATGATAGCAGAAAACTAAAACTGAAATAAAAATGTTTGTTATGTGTGAAATCTCCCGCTTCTTATCTTCAATACGCAAGTCTTCATTATATAGAGGTGAGTGGGAGTGAGAGTTATTACTTTCTTGGATCATGGGCTTCTTGATAAAATTAAGGTTAGGCCATATCAAATCTGAAAGTGGACCAGCTGTCCCTCAACCCTTCCTTTGCAAGTTATCCGGTACCGATGTTGGTGGGAGACAAAGTTGCTTTTACAGGCTGTTGTGGCAGAGTGGTGGAGCAGTGCGGGCGGCTGGTGGCTGGGTGCTGGGCGGTCTTTTGCAGCGTGGTCCCCACTGTACTACCATTTGTCTTCTAGCTTCCTTGATCTTATCCAATTTCTCTTGCTCTATTGCTCTTCAAAATAATGCCACGTGAGCCCTATTAACTTTCTTCTCCAATCCTCTTAATGAAATAATTGATTAATTTATCAACCACTTCCTTTTCTTCAGCTTCCTATTCTGCTCCAGAATCCGTCTCTCAGGGTCACGCCTCAACTTGCCATCAACTGACTTCCTTTTTAGACAAAAACACATTTAAAACCATAAAAGGAACACCTAGTGTGCTCAAAGCTAAAACATACTGAAATGAACTAAATTCACATTAAATCACTAAATCCTAAACTAAAATGCCACATAAAATGGGTCAAAGTAACACACTAAAATAGTGTTATCACTCCCCCAAACTTGAATGATCACCTGTCCTCAGGTGATGTGACAGTTAATGACTAGGGTAATGAATTTGGAGAACAACATTTTCGGTCAGGTTAGAAAGATGAAGTGACTTTAGATTTTGAGGGGTAATAAAACTATATTAAGTGAAACTTGCTCAGCTTTGCAATTAGTCAAAGTGGTGTCAAGTGCAAGAGACAACCGATATCTCTTGTCATGACTCTACTCTTCTAACAAACATGCCAAAATTTCTCTCTTTTGATCCTTTTTTTGAGTACTCTTGTGAGTGGGGTCTCTTCCTTTGGTTTCACTAGGGAATTCTTTTCTGACTCTCAAATGGTATTTTTGACTTTCACAATTGGGACCACACTTTTTCCACTTATTTTTGTATTTTTGCTCTCTTTTTTTTTTTGGCAAAGCATCCCATCTCAAAAGGATCTCACTTGTGATGAGTCCAACTGAATATTATGATGAGATGCTTGTTGTTCCTCCAGTTTCGGGCACATGAACTTTATTGTTGGTGGTCTTTGCCACTTTTGCACACTTTTGTGTGTTTTCAAGTGGAGTGTGCCTCTTTCGTAATCATCTCAACCAACATTCGAGTCTTTTTGTCCTTCCCTTTGTGATTCTTAAGGTTTTAACCTTCCTCTTTATTTCCAACAAATCAGTTCTCTTTTTCAAAAAATTTAAGCTGGTTTAAAAGATTAGTGGTGTCGTAACAGAGAACATCAGCTTCCTCTGCCAAAACTCACTAGCTCAATCACTACACTTTGCTTTGTTAACTTCTCAATAGATTCCTTCCCCTTTTTATTCTCGAGCACACAAATTTGGAATTTGAAATTCCTGACCTTTGATTGTTTAAACCAAACATTCCCTTGCATATTAACTCTAAACTAAATCATGTAACTAAAGCGACTAAAAATAAAACAGCTAACAACTAAATAAAACAACTAACAATTGACTGAAAATATCATGCAGATTAAAAAAAATGGATCATAAAGTACTTGGGGCATCAAAACTGCCCCACAAAAGATTCAAACATCTATGGGTCAAAACACAGCCATCCAAAACATAATCCAAAACATTATCCCAAAAGCAGAAACATGCAACAACAGTAGACAAAATATCCAAATTGTGTAAATAAAGGGTTATAATGGTGAAGATAGGCTAAGCGTCAGCGTCCTCCCCCATACTTAAAGTAAGGACAGTGTCCTTACTATTTAGTGGAGAGAGAAGGCATGCCACTGCTTTCCTATTTCACCTTACCAGATTAGGCCCTTAGCCTGGAGCTTTTTCTGGGTGCAGGCACGTCATGCTTCTTTTTCTTCTTCTTAGCCTCAATAGTCTTTCCTTCTTGCTCATTCTTCTCTTTGTTTTGGACATTGCTTTCCTCCGTTGCGACACTAGATACCTTCTTCTCAGCTGCCTTCTTTGGACTCTTTGTCTTTTTCTTGGGCTGCTCCTCCGCTTCCTTAGGCTGCTCTTCCGCAACATGCTCTTCTGTATTGACGGCAGGTTCCATGACAAAATCTGGTTCTGGGTCAGCAACAGTCTTCTCAGGCTCCTCACTTTCAGCTTCATCTTCTTCCTCAGCATTGCCCTCCTTTTCTGCAGCTTCTGTGGAGGAATAATATTTCCTCAATACCTCTCCTTCCACATCTTCTTCAGTTTCATCAAGTTGCATAGTTTCTTCTACTGGGTCTTCCGATTTCTTACTCTCATCTTTTTCTCTAGCCACTTCCTCATTATTCATCTCTAAATCTTTAGTATCTTTATCCACCTCTTCTAAAAAGCTCTCCAGCACCTCGTCCTTGTCAGCACTTTCCTCTTGGTCGGGCTTTTTGAGATCAAATTTCTTAGCAGGACTGTTGAGAGGTGTTGGGGCTTTGGGGATCTCTTTTCTCTTCCAATCAGATTTCATTTTCTTCTACTTGGGTGGGCTTTTAGGTTCTAGAGATGGGGATGGGTAAGCTTTTCTCAACTTTTTTTTCTTCTTAGCTTGACTTTGTGTGGTGTCCACAGACACGCCTTTGCTCGAATCTTCCACTTATTTCTTCTTTTCTTCCTTTTCCTTCTTTTTCTTCTTCGTCTTTTCTTTCTTTGTAGACCTCTTCTCTTCTACTTCATCCTCAACAGCAGCAGGCTCAGTGTCTCCCAGAATATGGTCAGGAAATTTTGGAGGCTCAGGCAAGTTTGAAGGGACTTGCATGGCCCACAGCTTTTCTTGCCAGATTGTCTTTGTCTTCTGAAATGTGAAATACTCCCTTTGATCCTTCTGCAAATGCAGAAGGACTTCCAATGCTGGGTCTTGCTTCCCAGACAATCTAGAAGAAGATTGACTCACTCCAACTGGCCTTTTCCTAGCTCCCTTGGGCTTCGTCAATGTCATAATCAAATTCTTGTCCAGACGTTATTGTGGAGAACCAAAAATGTCAGAGTCATACTCCGGCACGCCTTGCCTTCGAAAGAGAGTTGTGATGAGGCACGGAAAGTAAAGCATTCCTTCCTTCTTTTTAGAACATGCATGGATCTCTTGAACTATGACTTTCCCAATGTTGATTTCTCTCAGTCCAGTTATACAGTGAAGCAACACCAAGCTAGCCCTTGAAACTGTCTCATTGTGAGCAGTTGGCTTGATGGAATGCTTAGCAAACTGGTACCATACCTTCACATCAGGCCTCAAGTCCATCTTTCGGGCTGCTTTCTCTACCCAAGTTATTCCAAGCACACATAATAATTCCATGTAAGCATCATACTCATCCTCATGTGAAGTAAGTACTAGGTTTTGGTACTCATCTTCCTTGTTTTCCAGTTTGAAGTAAAAATTGATGTTTGATTCATTGTATATTACCCTCGTTCCTCTAACCAACACTTCCAACCTTTTGTGACCTGGGTCTGTTAGGTTTGAGAAAAACTTCTTGACCAATGTTGAGTTGTAGGGACCTGGTTACTTGCAGAAGTTGCCCCATTTCAGTTTTGTGATAGTCACTCCTAAGTCACCAGGAAGTCCAAGCTTATCATCCTCATTGTCCATTACAAAGCTTTTCTCAGCAAAAACGTTCATCTTGCTGAAATAATCCACAAATCGCTTGTGGGCTTCAACATTCACAAAGGTATCATCTTCCTTTTGGCTTGAAAGGTCAACCATGGGGATGACACTCTTCTTTGCTACTGTTTTGTAGCGGCGACCGGTGGTTGCATCTTTTTTCATTTTTGAGTGAAAGGGAGATGAACAGGTTTGTGAGAAATTAGGGTTCCGGGAAGAAAAGGTAGAGAATGAGGAATGAAACGGTTGTTTTGAATTTTTGGAGAGAGAGAGAGAGTGAGAGAGAGAGAGAGAGAGAAAGTGTTGGTATAATTGTGGAGGGAAATTGAAAAGGGTATTTGGAAAGTGGAGAGAGGAAAATACGGTTTTCGGGAGATGGGGAGAGAAAAAAATTTATCTTTTTGTGTTAATTAGGGCAAGAGGTGAAAATACTTGAAACTAACCAAGGAAAAGACACCAGTAGTGGCCTTAACGTGTTTTGATAGACAAGGCAGTCTGACGTGGCAAACTGCACTATAATTACTCTGCAGCTACGCATGGTCCAAGGCGCGTGATCCCAATGTCAATCTTCATTCTCTCTCCCTCTTTTGAAACAAAATGCTTCGTTTGCTTCCTCGTGTCTAAGAGAAAATAATTAATGTCAGATCAGCATTAATCACTTCCTTATGGACTTAGCAGAATTAATTCTTACACATCTTCCCATATTCCTTCTCCACTTTTCTCTTGTCCATTTCTAGCGCGTCATGTCTTGCCATGGGCTGATACTATAAAAAAAAAAACTTAAATGATCCTGCACAAAAATAAAAAAAATTGCATAAAGGTGGGTTGCCTCCCAGTAGCGCTATTTTAAGGTCTTATCGCCTAACCAAAACAAGTATCCATTAATCAATAAAATGGAGGGAACCCCTTGTGTTGTGTGAGGTTTCTCCAAAATAAGTCTTGACCCTTTGGCCATTAACCTTGAATCTTTCTCCATTTTTCTCATTCAACAACTCTACAACACCATGGGGGTAAATCTCTTCCAGAATAAAGGGTCTAGACCATCTTGATTTTAATTTTTTAGGAAATAACTTCAGCCTTGAGTTAAAAAGTATAACTTTTTGGCCTTTTACCAATTCCCTCTTCTGACATCTCCTGTCATGCCACTTCTTGGTCTTTTCTTTATACAACTCATCACTCTCGTATGAGAACAACCTATGTTCATCCAACTCATTCAATTGGAGCATTCTAGCTTGGCCAGCATTTTAAAGATTAAAGTTCAGTTGCTTCACAGCCCAAAAAGCCTTATGCTCTAATTCAATGGGTAGGTGACACGCCTTTCCATAGACAAGTCTATAAGGAGACATGTCTAAGAGAGTCTTATAGGCAGTCCTATACGCCCATAGTGCTTCGTTCAAGTGCTTGGACCAATCCTTCCTTGTGGGGTTAAACACATTTTCCAAGATTCTCTTGATTTCTCTATTGAAAAGCTCC
The DNA here is from genome assembly GCA_022829125.1 of Lathyrus tuberosus. Lineage (NCBI taxonomy): Eukaryota > Viridiplantae > Streptophyta > Magnoliopsida > Fabales > Fabaceae > Lathyrus > Lathyrus tuberosus. The sequence continues at coordinate 691,729 of JALAZF010000552.1, read as the reverse complement.
ACTTGCCCACTAGTCTATGGATGATAAGCTGTAGCAACCTTGTCCTTTATCCCATATTTTGCCATTAAGTTTTCAAAAAGTTTATTGCAAAAATGGGATCCACCGTCACTGATGATGACTCTAGGCGTGCCATGTCTTGTCAAGATGTTCTTGAGTAAGAACTTGGTCACCACCTTAGCATCATTGGATGGTGTTGCTACTGGTTCAATCCACTTGGATACGTAATCCACATCTACAAGGATGTAAAGATTGCCGAAGGATGGAGGGAAAGGTCCCATGAAATCAATGCCCACACATCAAAGATTTCTATTTCAAGAATGTTTGTGAGTGGCATTTCTTGTCTCATGGATACATTCCTAACCCTCTGGCATCTATCACACCTTTTGATTAAGTCATGAGCATCCTTAAAAATAGAAGGCCAGAAATAACCTGATTACAGCACTTTTGCTGCAGTTCTGACTCCTCTAAAGTGTCCACCGTATGGGGCTTTGTGGCAGGCCGACAAGATTTGTCGTGCCTGCTCATAGTCAACGCATCTCCTCAATAACTGATCAGCACACTTCTTGTACAGGTAGGGGTCGTCCCAAAAATATCTCTTGATAGTGTGGAAGAAACTCTTTCTTTGTTGGAAGTTGAATTCTAGTGGTATGACTCTGCTGACCAAGTAGTTAACAATGTCAGCTTACCAAGGAGTCGTGCCATCAGTAATCAACAATAACTTCTTATCCGGAAAACTTTCTTTAATGTCCCCACTGTTTTGGGGTTGAACTTCTTCAGGTAGCCCTGAGAGATGATCAGCATCTAAGTTTTCAACTCCTTTCTTGTCCCTTATTTCTAGGTCAAACTCTTGTAATAAGAGAACCCATCTTATGATTCGTGGCTTTACATCTTTTTTGGCAATCAAATACTTGATTGCTGCATGATCAGTGTACACAATGACTTTAGTTCCTACCAAATAAGGTCTGAACTTATCAAAGACAAACACTACTGCCAGCAGCTCCTTCTCTGTGGTTGTGTAGTTGATTTGTGCTTATCAAAGTCTTGCTTGCATATTAGATGGTGTGAAAAACTTTGTTGTGCCTTTGGCCTAACACAACACCAATGGCAAAGTCACTGGCGTCACACATTAATTCAAATGGCTTGGACCAATCAGAGGTTTTGACTACAGGTGCAGAAATGAGAGCCTCCTTCAAAAGATTGAAAGATTTAAGGCACTCCTTACTGAAAACAAAAGGCGTGTCATGCTACAGCAGCTGGCATAGGGGTTTGTTTATTTTTGAGAAATATTTTATGAACCTCCTATAAAATCCAGCATGCCCCAAGAAACTCTTAATGCCCTTGATGTTGACTGGTGGGGGTATCTTTTCAATTACCTCTACCTTTGCTTGATCCACCTCTAATCCTTCTTTTGAAATTCTATGACCAAGAACAATCCCTTCTTTTACCATCAAATGGCATTTTTCCCAATTAAGAACCAGGTTGTTCTCTTCACATCTTGCCAGCACCAACTCTAGATTCTTTAGACAATCCTTGAATGACTCTCCAAAAACCGAAAAGTCATCCATGAATACTTCCATGGAATTCTCTATGATGTCTGAAAAGATAGCCATCATGCAACATTGGAAGGTTGCTGGTGCATTGTATATTCCAAACGACATCATTCTAAAGGCAAAGGTGCCATAAGGGCAAGTGAATATTATTTTCTCTTGATCTTCTGGGGCTATTGCAATTTAGTTGTAGCCCGAATATCCATCTAAGAAGCAATAGTACTCCTTTCCAGCTAGCCTATCCAACATTTGATCAATGAAAAGCAAAGGGAAGTGATCCTTCCTAGTTGCCTTGTTCAGCTTCCTATAATCCATGCAAATCCTCCAACCAAAAACAGTCCTAGTGGGAATAAGCTCATTCTTCTCATTGATTATCACTGTCATGCCCCTCTTCTTCGGTACACACTGGATGAGACTCACCCACACACTATCAGAGATAGGGTAAATAATTCCTGCATCCGGCCACTTAATAATTTCTTTCTTTACAACCTCTTTCATGATTGGGTTCAGCCTTCTTTGACTTTCAATGTTATTCTTAGCATTTTCTTCCAACAAGATTATGTGCATGCAATTTGTTGGGCTGATTCCCTTATTGCAGAAATCTGCCATGCAATTGCCTTCTTGTGTCTCTTCAGTAGTGAAATTAGTTGCTCCTTCTGCTCTTCTTACAGATCTGTAGCAATGATAACTGGTAGCATCTGTCCTGCCTCCAGATATGCATACTGTAAATTCTCCGACAGTTGCTAGAGCTCCAATTCAGGAGGTTCCTCTATGGAAGGCAGCTGCTGCTTGTGAGCAACAGTGGTAGATTCTATCACTTCCACAAATTCTTCCTCTTACTTCTTCATTGGACCATAAATGATCCCATCTTCTAGTCCTTCATCTTCCAATTTACCTAGCTCAATTTTCAACACATTACTAGCTTTTAGGAGGTTTTTATGAATTAAACCTTCCCAACTAGATATCATGGAACAATTAGCTACCTCTTCTTCTGGGTATTGCAATGCATTGAGTATGTTGAACACTACGTGCTGCCCGTTCACTCTCATAGTGAGTTCGCCTTTTTCTACATCAATTAAGGTTCTACCCGTTGCTAGGAATGGCCTTCCCAACAAGATGGGTGTTTCCTCATCAGCCTCCAAGTCCATAATAATGAAATCAGTAGGGATGACAAAATTATCAACCCTTACCAGCACATCTTCTATCTTTCCTTGGGGGTAGCAAATACTTCTATCTGCCAGTTGCAAGGTGATAGTTGTAGGCCTGGCAACGCCTATTCCATGCTTCTTGAAAATGGATAGGGGCATGAGATTAATGCTAGGCCCCAAATCACAAAGTGCATTTCCACAAAAGGTATCTCCAATGGTGCATGGAATAGTGAAACTTCCAGGATCCTTCAGTTTGGGAAGGAGTTTGCCTTGAACCAATTGACTACACTCTTGTGTGAGTGCAACCGTAGCAAATTCTCCTACCCTTTTTCTCTTGGTGAGCAGATCCTTCATGAACTTTGAGTAGTTTGGCATCTGTTGAATAGCCTCAATCAATGGTATGTTGATGTGAAGCTGCTTTAAGATCTCCATAAATTTCGCAAATTGTTGCTCTTCCTTTGCCTTTTTTATCCTTTGTGGAAAATGAGGCGGTGGCCTTTCTTGAACAAACTTTTGCGTTCTCATGGATTCAGTAATGACTTCTTGATTCTCTTGAGGAATGAGGTCTGCATTAGGTACATCATTTTTGTGCTTCTGTTGTCCAGATGAAGACGGTTCCTCGTCCACTTGGTTTCTTGCTCCAGAACTGTCTGGCATAGACAGATCAGTGCTTGACTCTTTGCTCTTTGTAGCGGCCTCTCCAATTTCTTTACCATTTCTGAGTTTGAGGACTTGGCATGTTTCAACATTCTTCACTCCAGCTTGTGCATTTGGAGTCTCAGTAGTGCTAGGGAGAGTTCCCAAGTTTCTTGAGCTCAAAGCAGTGGCAATTTTCCCTACTTGATTTTCCAAGTTCTTGATACTCACCCCTTGTGATTGAAATTGATTCTTTGCTTCTTGAATAAAGGACTTAAGAACATTCTCCATATGGTTATTTCCTTGATTAACCCCAACATAGTTAGGGTTAGAAAAACCAGGTGGAACTTGTGGTGTTGTTGCTTGTGGCTTCGGTTGACTTTGATTGTTACTCCATGAAAAATTGGGATGGTTGCGCCATCCTGGGTTGTAAGTGTTGCTGTATGGGTTATTGTATCTGTTGTTGTTGTTGGGATTGCCAACATAGTTAACAGAAACAGGATTTAAAGAACATTCTTCAAACAAATGTGGTCCTCCACAGAAGACACAGGCAACCTCAGTAGCGTCAGTAACCACCTTAACCGGTTCAGGCTTTGTCACTTCAGGACTCATCAGATTCTTCATCATTTGGTGGATCTGAGCCACTTGAGTAGCAAAAGTTGTGGTCTCAGTGACTTCATGCACTCCAGCAGGTTTCTTTTGAGTTGAACTTGCAGTGGCCCTAGTGACTGGCCATTGATAAGTGTTGGCAGTAATGCTCTCAATCAACTTGTAACCATCATCATAAGATTTAGACAAAAGAGCTCCACCACTGGATGCATCTAACATATTCCTTGAGGATGGAATTAATCCATTGTAGAAAGTCTCAAGTTGTATGCAGATGGGAATCCCATGATGAGAACATTGTCTCAACAGCTCCTTAAATCTTTCACATGCATCAAACAACGAGTCATCATCTCCTTGCCTAAATGAAGTGATCTCATTCCTCATCTTTGCATTCTTGGAAGGAGAAAAATACTTGGCCAAAAACTTTTCTGCCAAAATGTTCCATGTAGTAATGGAATTTGATTCCAAAGAATTAAGCCAGCTCTTGGTGTAACACCTCAAAAATTTGCCCTCTTACTTCTAACTCTAACAGGCTTATGTTTCATTTCATTCTTGCATTTTCATTTGTGCATATCATTGGTTCTCAGCATGGGATCAAGGTATCCTTGCTAGCCCTCAAGAGAAGGATGTGTCTCAAGGCCAAAGCAAGAGAATGTACTCAATCTTATGGTGTTCACCAAAGTCTCTTACCAAGTTTGCACAATCATCAGAGGCATCAATCATTTATTTTATCAGCAGATGGGGTGATCATTTCAGAATCAAGGTCATAAAGCAGGGTTAATTTGATCTTGTTCCAGACAGGTTTTATATCATGTTTCAGGCATCATTCAAGGGTATGATTAGTGGCCAAGGATTAGATATGAAGCAAGACTCAAAACAACTTGCAATGAAGCAATTTTCACCATTTTGCCTTGGTCCAATCAATTTGCATAAGTGTGCAATCGATTGCACCCCTTCAGTTTTCACATTTGGGCCTTTGCAAGGGTGTCCAATCGATTTGCACTACTGTGCAATCGATTGCACTGTGACGGATTTGCCTAAAACCTTCATTTTTCAGCACTATGCCAATTTCCAAGGCACCACATTCACTTGGGATCAATGTTATATCAATAGAAGGATCTAGAGAGTTGCATAATTTGATTTCATTTCCATCCAATTTCCACTCTGATTCCACATTCCCTTTCCAAGTTATTTTTCACTTCCAATTCCACTCACTCCAAACCTCACTTTTATTCCAAACCTAAGTCATACTTAAACTAATTTGATCCAAACCACAAAGGGGGGACTTGATTTTTTCTGATTTTTCACTCTCATTCAGAATTCTCTCTCAATTCTCTCTCACATTTTCATTCTCCATTTCCATCTTCAACCTTTCACCAAAGCTCCATATTCATAGATTCACAAATTCTTCATTGGAATTTGTGAATTCTTGAGCTAAACCTCCATCACATCCTCATTCTTGGTTCAATTCTGCAGTAGCAACTTATTTGGATCTAGATTCAAGATTCTGGAATCACTTCTTGGAGAGCTTTGCTTATTTGTGGATTATTGCTTGGATCTTCAAGTGTTATTGATAAAGCTTCATAGATCTCTGGATTTCTTGCTTTGATTCATCAATTTTCATGTGCAACAATCACCAAAGCAATTCTCAGCTTTGTAGGTTGGTTTCTCTTAGATCTATACTTGATTTAGCTTAATTTCAACTTTTACAATGTAGATCCATGGTTCTCAATGTGATTTGATCTATTTGCTTGATTGGATTCATGATCGTGTTGTTTGATTATTGAAATATGTGCTTGATTACTGATATTTGATGTGGATCTTCGTGTATGTTTGATTACATGATCATTTGGATGTTTGGATAAGTGATTGGTGCTGGAAAAGTGATTATGAGAAGTGATTTTTGCAGGTCTGGTACTGTGCAATCGATTTACATGCTAGGGCAATCGATTGCACCTGTGTATTTTCACTAAGAATTACTTTCTGTAACTGTGCAATCGATTTGCACCCTACTGCAATCGATTTGCACCTGTAACTTTTGTGTTTTTGGCTTGTTTGGAAGCATGTATTGATACCTATTCCACCCCCTAACCTTTATGGCTTTGTGTGATGCATATTTGTGGAATTTTCTAGGGTTGTTTAACCTCTAGTTGCTGGATGTATGTGAATCATTGATGCATGATTGTCCGATTGTTGATTTGTTTGCATTCTTGAAGCATGTTCTTGAGGCATATTGGTTCATGTGTGAATAATGACTTGTTGAACTTGTGTAATCTCTTGAAAATGATTGTGAGGTGATACATGTGAGTATGATGTTGTGGTGTGCATAAGTTGGATCACGTATGCCTTTTACCTTGCTTGAACATTTGTTTTCCTTTGAAAATGATCATGGTATATGTTCAACTGGTCTTGATGCATGTTAATGTGAAGTCATCTTGCATGTTTGAATTGAATGATCATGATATGTTTTAAGTTCTGACTTTGCTCCATTCTCACTTCATTTTGTTCACATCACCTTTGAATGAACACGGTTTTCCGACACGCGACTTTTGATTTTCATTGGTGAATGTTCATGTTTGCGTTGTTGACTTCTTGGTGTGATGAACATGTTGCACACACATTTGAATCATGTTAGCTCTCGATTAATGCTCAACTTGCTGGATTTGTAATGCATGATCATTGTTTGCATCCATGTTCGCTTGTGCATGATGTTTTGATTGATAATATAGGAGTGCAACTTTGTTAAATGTACATGTTCTTGATTTGTTTGCATGTCTTTGGTTTGTTCATACCTAGTTGCTTGATGCTTAATTGGATGTATGCTTGATATGATTAGTCATTATTGAGATCTTTCTATGAGCATTTGTTTGGATACATTGCATGCTGCCCCGTTTTCTACTGCTGCCATGTGCATAGGTGCTATTGTATGTGCTGCTGTTTGGCCTTTTACACCTATTTTTGTGCTGAATATGAGTTGTTGAATGCTGTTTAGCGTATTGGTTGGAATTTACTGCTATATTGGTACAGATGCGCTGTTGTAGTTGATGTTCTTGTTCATTCGTATCTCTCATTTCTTCTACTTCTCTTTCTCTCTTATGTGTTGGATTACATGACATAATGCTTAATTGTGTAGAACTTCTTCACACCCCTTTGGGATCCTAGCTCATCTTTAATTTTTGATTAAGGTGAGGTAGGATAAGCATTAGATAGTGTTATCCCCCTCTTCCTTTAGACTTAGGTTGCTATTAAACCTCCCCTTAGGGCCATCCTTTGCATGACAAATTTAGGATAGAATTTCCCTTAGTGCTTTCTTTTCCTTGAGTCGTCTCTTCTCATCTCATAACCATTCTAAAACACTTAATAAAGATTAACGCGTATTGCACATGAGCCTTGTATATGGGAAATGAGAAATGAGGGGTTTCCCTTCATTCTTCTAGGATACTTAGTGTACGTCCTGTTGGGGACGATATGCGACGTATTCGTTCCTATGTTGTAGACTTGGGTGCAATGCAAGTTACAAACTAACTTCAATACATTTCTGTCTAAAAAACACAAAAACAAACTCAAACCTTTTTCACCCTTCGGGGTTGTTAAGTTTCAAACCTTTTTCGGAAAAGGGCACGTTACTTCCGTCTCGTCGCAAACAGGCCTCGACCCTAACTGCCGGACGCGAACTTAACGTCGCTCATAAAAAATGCAGACTTAGTTAAGTCGAACTACGACTGCTCTGATTTCCTCCTTCTGGTTAGATTGAGGATACGTAGGCACAAGACGGCGATGTCTTGGCGAGCAACCTCTCCCCTAGTTCGTGTCCGAACTACGTTGACTCTGACTTTCCCATTGCACGAGGGAATACGTAGGCCTAGGACAAGTGATGTCCTACCGAGTCATTTCTTTTTCTTTTCTTCTTCGTTTCTTCGTTCTTTTCCGTTCCCTTTCCTTCCCCTTTCCAGTAGCCGAGGAGCTTCAGATGACGACACCCTTTGATCGAGACAACCAGCGTGGATCCCATCGAGTATGATGGATGCGTGGGGGTGCTAATACCTTCCCCTCGTGTAACCGACTCCCTTACCCATTTCTCTTGGTAGCGAGACCATGCTTTTTTCTTCCCTTCAGGTTTACGCAGTGTTTCCTTTCCCTCTCTTGGGATAAATACACATTGCTGGCGACTCTGTTTCAGCGCCACTTTCGCGTTTGTACTTGGATGAAAATCCCGGGAGCGACAGCTGGCGACTCTGCTGGGTAGAGGTTGACCTCTTGCTGGTTCATCCCCTTTTGTGAGTCAATCCTAGCGCTTGGTTGTTTATTTTCATTGGGTGTTTTTGTTGTGCTTTATTGTGCTGTATTACTATTTTACTGTATTTACCACATTTATCGCATTTTGCATTCCATTATTATGCTGGACTGTGTTGTGCTGTACTGGATTTTCTGTTTGGCAGGTTGGGATTTCTGAGTGATAAGCCCACTACCCAGGCTTGAGCATACACATAGGTATTATAGTGGATAGTCGTGACGCTTGTGTGGTGGTGACCACGTATTGTTGTTCACGAGACCCACAACCAGACGAGGTTCTATTAGGAGCTATCTGCTACTATATGTTGATACAGGCTAGTGGATATTCTCTTGAGGGACTATCGACTCTGGTGACCATTCCCGAGGACTCAGCAATGGCACTCCTCCCGAGAGGTGATAATGGCAGACCAAAAATGGCAAACCCATTACACTTCTCGGTCCGAGGACCCAATGCTAGGAACTTGCTATAGGATATCCTTTTGAGGGGAATCAGTTGAGGCCTTCTCGATTGATGATGATGTCAAACCAGAAATGGTGAACGTATCATCATTTCTCGACCTGAGAGTCCGTGATATTGAGGATCCTCGATTTTCTAGAACCCACATGTGAGAGGGGATGGGTGTTTACAGGTCTGCAGGTAACCTTGACTTTCATCCTACCTGGTATTCTGGTTCTCTTATCAGTGTGGATTTATCAGCCTGGTATTCTGGGATTCTGATTATGCCGATATTCTGGTATTCTAGTATTCCGATTATTCTGGCATCCTGATTATTTCGGTGTTCTGGTTATTCGGGTATTCTGATTATGCCGATATGCTGACCTTCCGGTATTCTGATTATTCGGATATTCTGGTGTTCTGGTATTCTCTTTAGAGCAGACATGTGAACCTATTCAGACAGTAGCCCAACACTTATCCAAAATTTGTGAAAGCCTTGATCCCATGTCTCTGCATCCGTATCATCATAACATGTTTGCATACATGTTCTAGTATTTCCAAGGATCTTAACTTTGAGACTCGTTGCTGATCATTTCCATCTATTTCTTGTTGTTCTTATGTGAAAAACTTGAATCAAAGCAGAATGATTCCTTGGAAATATTTGAACATGGAATTTGCATAGCATTTTCATACTCATTTGCATAACAGGTGTTCGAGGTTGGTTATTCTCATCCTGATCTGGTCTTCTTCAGAATTTCGGACTTAACTTTTCAAAGAAGCTGGAAGTTTACCATGGGTCAAGTTCAAGCAAAGTTAAGGGAAATGCGAAACCAAATGGGGCAGTTTGTGGGGGACATGCAAGCTTTGACTCAAAACCAGGAAATGCTGAAGGAAGAGGTTAATCAACTAAAGACTCAGATGAGCTTGGTTATGGAGGTCGTGAGGAATGTGCTCATAAAGGATGACAATCCCGTGCCTGAGGCTGCAGCAGAAATTGTCATTCCGCCCTTGCCTGTGGAATCTATCCCAAAGTGTGATCTACCTCACGACTTTTCTGCACAACCTAGGGGCTCCGGAGTTTCCTCATCGGCAGCAACCTCCTGTCTCCCAAGACAATCCCAAGGCTAAGAAGTACGCACAAAAGCTGAAGAAGCCTGACCGGCCTTTTGATCCACTGCCTATGTCTTATGCCATGTTGTTTCAACAGTTGCGCAAACTGAATCTGGTAGAACCTCGTGCAATGGGTCCCCCTCCAGTAAAGCTCCCAGCTGGATATGATGTTAGTGCCCGGTGTGAATTTCATTCAGGTGGCCCTGGACATATTATTTAGAGGTGTTGAGCCTTTCATCATAATGTGCAAGATTTAATCGAGGTTGGGGTCATTACATTCACTGTCGATGGTTTACACATCAACTGAAGCCTCCCGAGTGAGCACTCAGACTGCGAGTATGTCGTCAGAAGTAATAAGTCCAGACGGAGTCAAGTCTCCTCAACAATGGCAATCATCAGTTTTTTTACTGCATCTTCATATGTAGCGTTCATTTGTTTGTTTAAACATTGTTTGCATGTAAAAATTTGTTTGTTCTTGAATGACAATCATAATACAATAAGCATGTTTTTCTTGAAGTAATTCATTCCTGATCATCCTTAAATGTTCATGTGCATTGCAATATTGACTTTCTTGCTAAAACTCTTTGAGGGAGGATGATGATTTGAAAACGCAAAAAAAAAAAAACTCTGGTCGTGTGCTTTTGAATAAGACCTTGTTGAGGATGTATAAGCATTGTTTCAACTCCCCAAACACTGGAGATATAAGGGAGATAGACCCTCGTTAACCCCTTTGAGCCTTGAAGTAGAAGTTTCTTTCGTACGAAAAAATCGTCACACTTAACCCAGGGGCAGGGTATGTGTCAGTTAATTTGACCAAGTGTTCAAATCTCAAAAGGAGTGTGCATCTGAGGATCCATTACCTTCTATTCCACCGTCAGGAGGTCAAAAGATGTGAAACCACAATGGTTATTCATCAACAATCAAGAAGTGAGGCAGTCACAACCCTTTCAAACAAGTCAGTCAACCAGTGTCGCACGATTTGTTCAAAAAAAAAAGAAGAAAAAAGGAGAAATAAAGCCCGCTAAGTCGAAACTTGAAAACAAGCGACTTAGGCAAAAGTTAGGGCATCCCGCTGGACTTCAAAATCTAAAGATTCAAAAGAATTAGTCCAGGCAAAAATTAGGGATCAAAAAAAGCAAAAGAATGAGAAAGTGAAAAACAAAAGGATTACAAAAGAAAATCCTCGAGCAAGAACAAAGTCGTGTGACTACGAACAAAAGACAAAGGGTGACTGTCACTCCAAAACCTCATTAGGTGTCAAACCATCAGATGCACGGGTTCCTTAAAGATCATAAAACTTCTTTTTGAGAGGCGAGCGCTTGTGCAAACTAGCAGAATGTAGGACTGGAGAACATCACGAAGAGTGGGTGGGCACCGATAAACTTTGGGCCTTAAATCTTTTTTTTCTCAAAATCATGAACCAGGCCACGATACAACCCTCAAAAGTCCTAATTGAAACAGAGTTTATTACAAGAGCGTACTCCGATGAGATAGCGTTCCTGACTCCTATGAGTAGTGCTAAAAGACGTTTGTTGGTATTGCATGCACATGTTTTCTTTCATTCAAAAATCAATGTCGTATCATAAGCAGTGATTCGTTCACATGGCTTTGCGACAACTTTTCAATAAAGACTTTAAGATTAGCATGCGTGTTGCATTAGAGTAATCATTTTCAGGATAAATATTTTCTGCTTGCATACATTTGTGTGACATCAAAGAAGCTTACATGATGAAAATCAGTCGAGGAGCTTAATTATGCCAAGTTGAGATGCCTGAGACTCCAGAGGACATGTTGCTGAAAAACTATGTGGGGCAAAAGGCGTTCCCAGCCAGTTGTGTTGAGATAAAACCAATCTGGGGCAATCGCATCGAGAAATATCTTCGAGGTTCAGCCAATCTGGGGCAATCACATCGAGATTCGATAAATCTCTCCAAAAGCAGTGTAATCAGAGGCAATCACATCGAGATTCGATAAATTTCTCCAAAAGCAGTGTAATCAGAGGCAGTCACGTCGAGAAATCTCTTCAAAGTCTATCCAAACTGGGGGCAACCACGTTGAGATCCGTTGAATTTCTCCAAAGCGTTCAAACTGGGGCAATTATGTCGAGATCCGATAAATCTCTCCACAAGCGGGTAATATGGGGCAATCAGGTCGATTTGAAAAATATCTCTAAGATTAGTCAGGGGCAAAGTTTCTTCAAGACTCGAGGCAGACCACCTCAAGAGTACGAGAAGTTTTCCTGTCCAAAAGATGACTAGTCAGAAGCACCTCTCAAAGAGTTTGAGGACAATGAGGCATTTTGAATGCTACGTCTTCTGTAAAATCCTCTCGAGGCGAAATTAATTCATAAACCTTGCAGTCTGGGGCAAATGGAGAATTAAATGAATCATTGTTCACTCATGATGATCAATGGGAAGTTGATCAACTCAGAAGCTTGAAATAGAGGCCATTCTCAGCATGAGGCGTGTTTGATCTTTTTTCCCCAGCAGAATGCAATGGAGTTCCTCTCCCCACAGAGTATCTGAATATCCCTCTTCCTAGCAAGACATCAGGAAGATTGATTTCCCTAGTGGAGTCCATGGTCATGGCTCTCCCCAAGCAGAAGTGGGTCCCTCAACAGGAAGGTTCTTCCTTGAGGTTGTCATCCCCAGCAGTATAGGAGAATGCCTCACTCTCATGCAATGTAAAATGATGGAATGTTCCCAAGCAGTTTTGAAAAAGGTGGAAAGTCATAGCATTCTCCTCCTCCAGCCTATCAAATCAATGATATTCTGTGTGGTTAAAGTCCAGTGGTTATTGACAATTCAGACCCATCAGTTGTTCAGAGGTTGTCCCCAGCAGGAGTTTTGGGTTGATTTCAGTCCCTTAGCAAGCGCTCATTTCCCCAGCAGGAGTTATGGATGATCTCAGTCCCTCAGCAGGTATTTCCTTCCTCCATAAGAGTTCGTTTGATCTCAATTCCCCAGTAGTCAGGTCAGAAAGTTGTCATTTCCCCAGCGGAGTTCAATGGTTATAGTTATTCCCCGAGCAGAGTGGTTCAGATGATACCTCCCCAGCAAGGTCATCATTCCATATAGCAATCTCAGCAAGCTTGGCAGTTCAAAGACCAGATTGTGTCAACATTACTCCCCAGTTGAGTTGCTGTTCTCCACAGAGTGTCAGCAGATTAGATAGGTGGTTATTTCCTCAGCAGAGTTGCTATTGTTATCCACAGCAGAACTCTAGGGATATCATTTCCTACAACAACCTTAACAGGTTTGTCAGGACAGAGCCCAGATCAGGAGATCAGGTCAATTTGTCTTCCCCCAGTACGGTTTGCGACCACGAAGTCAATCCAGCTTGTTATCCCCAGCGGAGTTGCCTTCTTTTCCTCAGCATTTATTTTGCTAAGAAATCTCTTTGCATCTTGCATGTAGTATGCATTGTATCCTCGAAAAAGCGAGCATTTCCATCGAGATGGAGCATTACGCCATAGAAAAATTCAAACATATGCATGTGAAACATAAGCCAGTTTTGATGCATCGGGCGAGAGCCCAAAGCTATTTCTCTTCAATCACATCGACAAAGCAAAAGAATGCCTCGCTTATTCCCCACCAGACATTTCAAAGCAGTACCAAGGTCTCACCTCTTTCCTCTTCACCAGAGTCTCAGTTTCTCGGTTGGTAGATCTTTTGATCTTACATTCAACCGTATCTCTTAGGAACCATTCCGGATAGGATTCCTTCCGCCATTTCCGATAGGCACCTTCTAAGTTTTGAACCTTAGTCATTCCCGATGGACGTATGGGTCAACCTTATTTCTTAGGAACCATTCCAGATAGGATTCCAACCGCCATTCCCGATAGGCACCTTCTAAGTTTTGAACCTTAGTCATTCCCGATAGACGTATATGCCAACCTTATTTCTTAGGAACCATTCCATATAGGATTCCTTTAGTCGTTCCCGACAGGCAGGCCGAAACCATTCCCGATAGGATTCCTTTAGCCGTTCCCGACAGGCAAACCGGAACCATTCCCGATAGGATTCCTTTAGCCGTTCCCAACAGGCAAACCGGAACCATTCTCGATAGGATTCCTTTAGCCGTTCCCGACAGGCAAACCAGAACCATTCCCAATAGGATTCTTTTAGCCGTTCCCGACAGGCAAACCAAAACCATTCCCGATAGGATTCCTTTAGCCGTTCCCGACTGGCCCATTTACCATTCCCGATAGGTATACCACAGGTTTTAAACTTTAGTCGTTCCCGACAGGCGACCCTTGAGTTTTAAATCTAGCCATTCCCGACTGGCCCATTTACCATTCTCGATATGTATACCACAGGTTTTAAACTTTAGTCGTTCCCAACAGGCGACCCTTGAGTTTTAAATCTAGCCGTTCTTGACAGGCCCATTTACCATTCCCGATAGGTAACCATAGGTTTTAAACTTTAGCCTTTCCCGACGGGCAACCTTCGAGTTTATACCTAGCCGTTCCCGACTGGCCCATTTACCATTCTCGATAAGTAACACACAAGTTTTAAACTTTAGTCGTTCCCGACAGGTGACCTTTAAACTTTAGACCTAGCCGTTCCCGACTGGCCCATCTACCGTTCCCAACAGGTAATCCACAAGTTTCAAACTTTAGCTGTTCCGACAGGCTTACTTTGACCATTCCCGACAGGCTTACATTGACCATTCCCGACAGGCTTACTTTGACCGTTCCCGACAGGCTTACATTGACCGTTCCCGACTGGCCCATTTACCGTTCCCGACAGGTAACCATAGGTTGTGAACTTTAGCCGTTCCCGACAGGCACAATCTAAACTCCAACCGTTCCCGACAGGCCTTCTTTGGATTTTACTTGTTCCAGATTCTTTTCCACCAACATCCCTCACCACAACTGCTTTGTTTGTCATATATATTTCCTTTTACCCATAGAGTGCAAATTTTCTGGTTATTTTTGTATTCAATCCCTATGTCCCTTGAATTCCTGACAGTCGTTCGCTCTCATCCTTTCAGGTCCACAGTTGATTGAATATGGGCAGCTGTAACACCTCAAAAATTTTCCCTCTTACTTCTAACTCTAACTGGCTTATGTTTCATTTCATTCTTGCATTTTCATTTGTGCATATCATTGGTTCTCAGCATGGGATCAAGGTATCCTAGCTAGCCCTCAAGAGGAGGATGTGTCTCAAGGCCAAAGCAAGAGAATGTACTCAATCTTGTGGTGTTCACCAAAGTCTCTTACCAAGTTTGCACAATCATCAGAGGCATCAGTCATTTATTTTATCAGTAGATGGGGTGATCATTTCAGAATCAAGGTCATAAAGCAGGGTTAATTTGATCTTGTTCCAGACAGGTTTTATATCACGTTTCAGGCATCATTCAAGGGTATGATCAGTGGCCAAGGATTAGATATGAAGCAAGACTCAAAACAACTTGCAATGAAGCAATTTTCCTTGGTCCAATCGATTTACATAAGTGTGCAATCGATTGCACCCCTTCAGTTTTCACATTTGGGCCTTTGCAAGGGTTTTCAATCAATTTGCACTACCGTGCAATCGACTGCACTGTGACAGATTTGCCTAAAACCTTCATTTTTCAACACTATGTCAATTTCTAAGGCACCACATTCACTTGGGATCAAGGCTATATCAATAGAAGGATCTAGAGAGTTGCATAATTTAATTTCATTTCCATCCAATTTCCACTTTAATTCCACATTCCCTTTCTAAGTTATTTTTCACTTCCAATTCCACTCACTCCAAACCTCACTTTCATTCCAAACCTAAGTCATACTTAAACCAATTTGATCCAAACCACAAAGGGGGGACTTGATTTTTTCTGATTTTTCACTATCATTCAAAATTCTCTCTCACATTTTCATTCTCCATTTCCATCTTCAACCTTTCACCAAAGCTCCATATTCATAGATTCACAAATTCTTCATTGGAATTTGTGAATTCATGAGCTAAACCTCCATAACATCCTCATTCTTGGTTCGATTCTGCAGTAGCAACTTATTTGGATCTAGATTCAATATTTTGGAATCACTTCTTTGAGAGCTTTTGCTTATTTGTGGATTATTGCTTGGATCTTCAAGTGTTCTTGATAAAGCTTCATAGATCTCTGGATTTCTTGCTTTGATTCATCAATTTTCGTGTGCAACAATCACCAAAGCAATTCTCAGCTTTGTAGGTTGGTTTTTCTTAGATCTATACTTGATTTAGCTTAATTTCAACTTTTACAATGTAGATCCATGGTTCTCAATGTGATTTGATCTATTTGCTTGATTGGATTCATGATCGTGTTGTTTGATTGTTGAAATATGTGCTTGATTACTGATATTTGATGTGGATTTTCGTGTATGTTTGATTACATGATCATTTGGATGTTTAGATAAGTGATTGGTGCTGGAAAAGTGATTATGAGAAGTGATTTTTGCAGGTCTGGTACTGTACAATCGATTTGTATCCTAGTGCAATCGATTGCACCTGTGTTTTTCACTAAGAATTGCTTTCTGTAAGTGTGCAATCGATTTGCACCCTACTGCAATCGATTTGCACCTGTAACTTTTGTGTTTTTAGCTTGTTTGGAAGCATGTATTGATACCTATTCCACCCCCTAACCTTCATGGCTTTGTGTGATGCATCTTTGTGGAATTTTCTAGGGTTGTTTAACCTCTAGTTGCTGGATGTATGTGAATCTTTGATGCATGGTTGTCCGATTGTTGATTTGTTTGCATTCTTGAAGCATGTTCTTGAGGCATATTGGTTCATGTGTGAACAATGACTTATTGAACTTGTGTAATCTCTTGAAAATGATTGTAAGGTGATACATGTGAGTATGATGCTGTGGTGTGCATAAGTTGGATCACGTATGCCTTTTACCTTGCTTGAACATTTGTTTTCCTTTGAAATTGATCATGGTATATGTTCAACTAGTCTTGATGCATGTTAATGTGAAGTCGTCTTGCATGTTTGAATTGAATGATCATGATATGTTTTAAGTTCTGACTTTGATTCATTCTCACTTCATTTTGTTCACATCACCTTTGTATGAACACGGTTTTTCGACACGCGACTTTTGATTTCCATTGGTGGATGTTCATGTTTGCGTTGTAGACTTCTTGGTGTGATGAACATGTTGCACACACATTTGAATCATGTTAACTCTCGATTAATGCTCAACTTGCTGGATTTGTAATGCATGATCATTGTTTGCATCCATGTTCGCTTGTGCATGATATTTTGATTGATAATATAGGAGTGCAACTTTGTTGAATGTACATGTTCTTGATTTGTTTGCATGTCTTTGGTTTGTCCATACATAGTTGCTTGATGCTTAATTAGATGTATGCTTGATATGATTAGTCATTATTGAGATCTTTCTATGAGCATTTGTTTGGATACATTGCATGTTGCCCCGTTTTCTACTGCTGCCATGTGCATAGGTGCTATTGTATGTGCTGCTGTTTGGCCTTTTACACCTATTTTTGTGCTGAATATGAGCTGTTGAATGCTGTTTAGCGTATTGGCTGGAATTTACTGTTGTATTGGTACAGATGCGTTGTTGTAGTTGCTGTTCTTGTTCATTCGCATCTCTCATTTCTTCTACTTCTCTTTCTCTCTTATGTGTTGGATTACATGACATAATGCTTAATTGTGTAGAACTTCTTCACACCCCTTTGGGATCCTAGCTCATCCTTAATTTTTGATTAAGGTGAGGTAGGATAAGTATTAGATAGTGCAATCCCTCTCTTCCTTTAGACTTAGGTGGCTCTTGAACCTCCCCTTAGGGCCATCCTTTGCATGGCAACTTTAGGATAGAATTCCCCTTAGTGCTTTCTTTTCCTTGAGTCGTCTCTTCTCATCTCATAACCATTCTAAAACACTTAATAAAGATTAACGCGTATTGCACATGAGCCTTGTATATGGGAAATGAGAAATGAGGGGTTTCCCTTCATTCTTCTAGGATGCTTAGTGTATGTCCTGTTGGGGACGATATGCGACGTATTCGTTCCTATGTTGTAGACTTGGGTGTAATGCAAATTACAAACTAACTTCAATACATTTCTGTCCAAAAACACAAAAACAAACTCAAACCTTTTTCACCCTTCGGGGTTGTTAAGTTTCAAACCTTTTCCGGAAAAGGGCACGTTACTTCCGTCTCGTCGCAAACAGGCCGCGACCCTAACTGCCGGACGCGAACTTAACGTCGCTCATAAAAAATGCAGACTTGGTTAAGTCGAACTACGACTGCTCTGATTTCCTCCTTCTGGTTAGATTGAGGATACGTAGGCACAAGACGGCGATGTCTTGGCGAGCAACCTCTCCCCTAGTTCGTGTCTGAACTACGTTGACTCTGACTTTCCCATTGCACGAGGGAATACGTAGGCCTAGGACAAGTGATGTCCTACCGAGTCATTTCTTTTTCTTTTCTTCTTCGTTTCTTCGTTCTTTTTCGTTCCCGTTCCTTCTCCCTTCCAGTAGCAGAGGAGCTCCAGATGACGACACCCTTTGATCGAGACAACCAGCGTGGATCCCATCGAGTACGATGGACGCGTGGGGGTGCTAATACCTTCCCCTCGCGTAACCGACTCCCTTACCCGTTTCTCTTGGTCGCGAGACCATGCTTTTTCTTTCCCTTCAGGTTTACGCAGTGTTTCCTTTCCCTCTCTTGGGATAAATACACATTGCTGGCGACTCTGTTTCTGCGCCACTTTCGCGTTTGTACTTGGATGAAAATCCCGGGAGCGACACTTGGCTCTATCCCTTAGAGAGTATGGAAACAGCCTTAACCTAAAGGTATCGACAGGCACATCAAGGATCTTAAAGTTGTCAGCAACATCCAGAAATTATTTTAAATGCAGGTGTGGATCTTCATGGGGAGAGCCTGAATATTGACCATCAACTTGCAACATTTGGAACATCATAAGCTTGAACTCGAACTGTGGTGCTGTGATGGCTGGTCTAGCAATGCCAGTATTCATAGCATTAGGATCAAAGACAGCGTAATCCCTGATGCTGTGCGCTCGGTCATTAGCAATACCAATAATGTCCGGCTCCGTCATGTCTGCCCTTTGCAGTGACTCGTCTGATGATGACGATGAACTTTCTTCGTCTGTGTCCACCTCGTGCACCACTTCTTCAGGTTTAGCCACGGTTGAGGTTGAGGAATCTCCAGATATTTGCTGAGAACATAAAAATATCTTTCGTGCTTTGAGAATTCTTTCAGGTTCAGGATAACCACTGTAAACTGGTTGTAACGACCTGCGCATGCAACGGCTTAAGCCTGTCGTGACACTAAATCACAACAAACGTAAAGGTTCAAATACAATCTTTCTTAAACAAGCAAAAAAAATAAAAAAATAAATACAGTAATTCAAACTTTTATACACTTCCCCGGCAACGGCGCCAAAAACTTGTCTGCTTTATATCTAGTGCTTTCTTTTTTTTATATGGTTTTAAAGCAAGGGTGTCACATGCAAGTATACATGCTTAATAATACAGCAAGTGATAAAGTAAAGGTCGAACCCACAGGAAGTGATGAAAGCTTTGAACTATAAGTATTAATTTCTTTGTTTAAGAGAAAGTATGAGCAAGGTAACAAAATAATAATAATAAATGGCAGGATCAACACACATAACTAAGATAAAGATGATAAATAAAAAGGAGTGAAAATATCAGAGAGAGCAGTTGATGAGCTAAAATCCATTAGTATAGTTGATGCTAAAATGCTTTCATGATGTGAAGTGTCGTGCCTTAAGATCAGAACGTGATCTAGTGGTGTATCTCTACAACATCAAAAACATGCATAACTAGGGCAAGAGAACAAATCTCTAAGCCTCACTTGTAACCCTTAAATACGTCTGGTTTTAATTCTGAAATTCTTTATGGTCTCAACTTCTTATCTCTAAGCAAGTTGAATTAAGTGAATATCTCTATCCTACTTTATTAACCACTTTTGTTATGAAATCCACTTGTTTGTTGGATCTCTCTCAACAACAAGCTTTTACCTTTTCCCTAGTTGATCACTCTAAGAATCAAGTGTATAGCATAAAAACACATAACAAAATAAGACACTAAACATCACATCATTTCAACATAAAAACAACTTTTATACTAACTTCATTAAGCTCATCAAACAAGGGTTTAGCTCATAGTGAGCTGAGTACAAACTACTGAAGTGAAACTAAGAGGAGACATGTTCTTACAAAGGCAAGTAAAGAAATGCAACTTAATAGTAACTTGGAGATCTCTTGCGTTGGGTAAATAGCAACAACTCTCTTCAGTCACGACAACTTTCAGCGGAATACGCAAGACTGGATGAGAAGAGAAAACCCTCTACAATTACTCTAACCCTTAAATAAACTAAAACTGAAATAAAAGTGTTTGTTGTGTGTGAAATCTCCCGCTTTCTATCTTCAATGCGCAAGTCTTCATTGTATAAAGGTGAGTGGGAGTGAGAGTTGCTACTTTCTTGGATCATGGGCTTCTTGATAAAATCAAGGTTAGGCCCATATCAAATCCAAAAGTGGACCAGCTGTCCCTCAACCCTTCCTTTGCAAGTTATCCGGTAAAGATGTTGGTGGGAGACAAAGTTGCTTTTGCAGGCAGTTGTGGCAGAGTGGTGGAGCAGTGCGGGCTGCTGGTGGCTGGGTGTTGGGCGCTCTTTTGCAGCATGGTCCCCACTGTACTACCATTTGTCTTCTAGCTTCCTTGATCTTATCCAATTTCTCTTGCTCCACTGCTCTTCAAAATAATGTCACGTGAGCCTTAATAACTTTCTTCTCCAATCCTCTTGATGAAATAATTGATTAATTTATCAACCACTTCCTTTTCTTCAGCTTCCCATTCTGCTCCAGAATCCTTCTCTCAGGGTCACGCCTCAACTTGCCATCAACTGACTTTCTTTTTAGACAAAAACACATTGAAAACCATAAAAGGAACACCTAGTGTGCTCAAAGCTAAAACATACTGAAATAAGCTAAATTCACATTAAATCACTAAATCCTAAACTAAAATGCCACATAAAATGGGTCAAAGTAACACCCTAAAATAGTGTTATCAGAAAGTAGTTAACTGAAAAGCCTAATACGACTATGGTTCTCGGCTATCTTGATCCAGGGTATTTCAAAAGATAACACTTAATCGAAAAATCATATATTTACTCTTTCGGAGTTGTTCTGTTTGAAGGTGTTTGTGCTAGAGTTGTGATAAACCCTACCTTGCCCTAAATCATTGTCTGAGTTCGGGAAGATAGTTGAAAAATGTCTCACAGATGATGGTTAAAGTCTCCCTGCCATGGGGGAGGTGTTATGGCACTTGGAATATGTGTTACAACTACATCAACAATAATTGCACAAAAAATTCATTTTCGAGAATTGAAGTTTGACAAGAGCATTCAAATCAAGATGTAGAAGCATGAACTTACATTATATATATAATATCCTCTACATATTCTTTGTATTTGTTTTATTAACTTTAAGTTATTTATTACTATTATTATTATTGCTTTTTTTAGCATATGATTTGTGCATGTATTTGGTCAAAGATTGTTTAAATAGTTTTATAATATAAGTCATTTTTTTGCAACATATTAGCAAAAAAAATTGTGTTTTTAGGTGCAATAAAAAGTACCGCCAAATATAGAATCTGCCATTAACCAATTAGCAACAGTTTGAAACACGAAGTTAAGGAAAGTTCAAGATTTGAATGTGATATTTTACACTGATATTGTAATTAAAGTATCCCTATATTAATTTACATATAGATATGTTGTCAATTGATTTTGTAATACAAAAGGGAATAATTAGGTTAAATGTCACCGGTCACATGGAGGATTTTTCTATAAGCATCCACAATCAAGTCTATGGGACACATCTGTCCATATTGAGAATGTCCTTAAAGTAAGACTAAAACTTTCATTATTTTTAGCTTTACCATGTTGCATATCAATATATGTTTGTCTCTATAAACTAAACACAATTTTTCAGTTGGAAGTTTGGTTTATAAAACATTTCAAAGAAGAGAAATGAATGAAACTGTGTATTCTTGATGAACAAAAAACCATTTATAGAGGTTGTACAATTAAGTTTCTAGGATGGTTGTTAATTGTCTGACTTAGTATGGTTACTGCATTGTCATTAAGAACTATTACAAAATGTCCAAACAACAACGTCATGTTTACAATGAATTCATATACACCATTATAATAGGTTAAAATTTTCGCGCCTAGTGAGTAGCTGGATTTATAAACAGTTATTTAATGACGGTTGTCTATAAAAAATGTAATAATAAATGATGTGTAGCAAGCTTCGATTCTAAGCAACTACATTTTTTCCATTTTTTAGAGTACAATAAGCGTGTGTCACTTAAGTCCTTTATTTAAAAAATAAAATGTAAATGATTTTACAACATTGAATTAAAACAACAGTTGCTATAAGTTTGTGTCACTTAAGTCCATTATTTAAAAAATAAATTGTAAATGATTTTACAACGGTGAAGAAAATCAACCGTTGTTAGAGGACTTACAATTCCACTACGGTCGTGTTACCCAACCGAGATTAAAGAGTTTATTGATAAATTAAAACAAAACTTATTATGTATTTATTTCATAAGACGCCCTAGGCGAACAAGCGAGTCAGAGACGACAGCGGTGGCGTAAATCTTCACCCTCTTCGTTCATTTGATTCTTCACCCTCTTCGTTCATTTGGAGCTTAAATCTTCACCCTCTTCGTTCATTTGATTCTTCAGCTTCGAAGTACTGTACTCTTCAACATCTTCATTCTTTTTATCTTGGTTTATGTTGTATATGCTCAAATATTCACCCTTCTCCTTCATTTGATTCCTCGGCTTCGAAGTACGGTACTCTTCAACATCTTCATTCCTTACGTGCATAAGATTCTTAGCTTCGAAGTATAGTATTCTTTAACATCTTCATTCTTTTTTCCTTTGTTTATGTTGTATATGCTCAAGTCAGTATGAGAGTACATGTTTCACATGCTTTAGGTTTATATTTGCATATGCATATGCTTAAGTTTTTGGATTAGATTTTGTTGTGTCATTCACATGATTATACGTGTATAAATTTCAGAAGTTGTTATGGACCGTAGTTGGATGAAAGCCGATTGATTAAGTCCGATTTAAGAGAATGGAGTTCTTGAATTCCTTGAATACGCTACTAAACATCTTCCCGACAATAATGGTATCTGATCGTGAAGGCTGGATCAGATCCTGTAGAATCAAGCCGCCAAGTGCGTCAGGGATGCTGGTCGTGTGGAGAGGAGGGGGTGTACCTGCAAGGTACTCCGACGCTCAAGTAAGAAAGGGTCAGAGAAAAGGAGCAAGTACAAAGTATGAATTCTTAGAGTGAATATTGGATACCTGACCCTCTCAAGCGAGAGGGTTTATATAGAGCCCCCAGCGCGTGGCCAACAGTCCTATTTTCGGGGCGAAATAACCGTTTTCCCCAAAGAATAGGTAACTACCCAAACTAACTGTTTTCTTGCAGAGCTTGAAACACCGTCGACGAAGATGGTCCATTTGCGAGCTTCGCTCGCGGGGGAGTCTGCGAACGTCATCTCCGCGACGAAGTCGGCCAGATCTTGGGCCTTGAGGGCTTTTCTGCCTTCGTATTGGATGTCGAATTCGGACAGTTCCAGCGACCATTTGAGCATTCGGTCGGCCATATCTGGTCGTCCGAGCAGCTGCTTTATGGGCTGATCTGTTCGAACCACGATCGTGTGAGCCAGGAAGTAGTGTCTTAACCTCCTGGCTGCGTTGATGAGGGCCAGCGCCACCTTCTCTATCTGTTGGTATCTTAACTTTGGTCCTTGCAGCGCTTTGCTCGTGAAATAAATGGGCTTCTGCCC
Organism: Lathyrus tuberosus; assembly: GCA_022829125.1. Taxonomy (NCBI): domain Eukaryota; kingdom Viridiplantae; phylum Streptophyta; class Magnoliopsida; order Fabales; family Fabaceae; genus Lathyrus; species Lathyrus tuberosus. Next base: position 668,100 of record JALAZF010000552.1, on the reverse strand, counting down.
GTCAGGTGTCTCGCGAATGAGAGTGATACTCACTGCTTCGGTTGCTACGGCCAGGTATAGGTACAACGTTTCGCCATTGTCCGGGCGAGAGAGGACCGACGGCTCTGAGAGTGCCCGTTTCAGATGGAGAAGGGCCTAGTCGCACTCCTCGATCCATTCGAATGCTGCCTCTTTGCGAAGGAGTTTGAAGAACGGTAGGGCGTGCTGGGCGGACTTGGCCACGAAACGAGATAGTGACGCGAGCATCCCGTTGAGGGACTGGATGGATTTTTTGGACTTGGGCGTAGGAAACTCGGAGAATGCCCGACATTTGTCGGGGTTAGCTTCGATTCCTCGCTCTGTCAAGTAGAAGCCGAGGAATTTGCCTGCCCGGACACCGAACGTGCACTTCTCCGGATTAAAACACATTTTGTATTTCCTGGCCTGTTCGAAGACCTTCCTCAAATGGGCGGTATGATCGGTTTCCTCATGGGATTTTACGATCATGTCATCCATGTAGACTTCGAGCATGTCACCTATTTCTCCCCGAAACACTTTGTTCATCATTCGTTGGTACGTTGCTCTGGCGTTCTTCAGGCCGAAGGGCATTACGTTGTAGTAATAGTTGCCTGATTCGGTCATGAAGGCCGTATATTTTTTGTCGGACATTGCCATTGGGATTTGATTGTAGCCCGAGTAGGCGTCCATGAACGATAAAAGTTTAAAACCAGCAGAATTATCAACAAGTTTATCAATATTTGGGAGGGGGTAGGCATTCTTCGGGCATGCCTTATTGAGATCGGTATAATCAATGCACATGCACCATTTTCCATTAGATTTTTTAACTAATACAACGTTGGATAGCCAAGTTGTGTACTTGGCTTCCGAAATAAATTTGGCCTCGAGGAGGTCCTTTACAACTTTTTCAGCAGCCTCCGTTTTCTCCGGAGACTGCTTCCTCCTACGTTGTGCTACGACCTTGACGGTCGGGTCGATGGTCAGCTGGTGACAAGCGACGGATAGATCCAAGCAGGGCATTTCTGCGGCGCTCCATGCGAAGAGGTCAGTATTCTCTCGGAGGCATGCTTTGAGCTGCTTCCTCGCGATGTCAGGCAGGTCTGCTCCGATCTTCACTCCCCGTTGGGGGTCTTCGCCGAACAGAACTATCTCGAAGTTGCCATCCGGGATTGGGCGCATCGGATGGGAGCTACTACTGGATGACGTGGACGGGCTGGTCGAAGCTGCTCGTTCCTCCTGTTGGTCCTCGGGGAAGCGACTGTCGAGGTCGATAGAGTTAACCTGGGGCAGGGGCTTGGCCTCCTCGGAGCTGCTTGGCAGTGCTGGCTTGCTCGACACTTTTGGCTTGGGCGCAATGGTGTTGAGCCCCTTTGTAGCTGCTTCGAAACACCGTCGAGCAGCTTCTATATCGCCGTGGAGGGTGGCGACCATCCCTTTCGAAGTGTAATACTTCATCTTCAGGTGGACGGTTGAGGGCACTGCTACCAGCTCGGCTAGAGTTGGCCTTCCGAAAATGCATTGGTAAAGCGACGGACAGTCGATTACCAGAAATTGTACCTTGATGGATCTGGCCGTCTCAGCTGATCTGAAGGTCACGATCAGCTCGACGTATCCCCACGGCTTGGTTACAGACCCGTTGAATCCCTGTAAATCGGACCCTATGTAGAGGGTAAGGTGCGATTCGTCCAGCTGAAGTGTTGAAAACAACTGGGAGTACATGATGTCGACCGAGCTGCCCTGGTCAACGAGTATCCTGCGAACGTCGAAGTTCGCCATCTGGGCTCTGACGAGCAATAGTATGCTCGAGTTCGGGGAGCCGCCAAGGAGTTCTTCCCGGTAGAAGGAGATGGGGACGAAGCCCTTCTGTGCCCGATCAAGCATGGTCACTTTGCTGGAGCTTGTGTTGATCAGGTGTTCGAACTTCTGTTTCACGGAGCCCGCAGTGACTTTATTGAAACCCCCGCCAGAGATGACCATGGCGGAGGGAAATGTCTCCCACGGGCTGTGGACCGCGAAATATGCAGGGGCACTGAGCCCGTCAGGGACGTTGAAGTCCTCGGGTCACGATATGGACATAGCGACTTGTATATTGGCGTCTTCCGAGGAGGGTACCTCCTCCTCGACCTTCTTTGACTCCTGGGCGTCCTGCCAAGGAGTGTCCTTCTTCTTCGTGAACTGCTTCAGGTGGCCGTCCCTGATCAGTATTTCAATGGCATCCTTCAGATGGATGCAGTCCTCCGTAGTATGGCCGTGACTTTTGTGGAAACGACAGTATTTTGATTTGTCCACGTTTGGTCTGTTCAGAAGTTGTTTGGGGAAGCGGACCCCAGCCTGTTTGAACTCTGAATTGACACATTCGGACAAGATCTTTTCCCTGGAAACGGTCAGGGAAGTGTAGTCATGGAATTGCCCGGAGGGGCCCTTGCTGTCACGGGAATCACGAGGACGGTCCTCGCGCCTCCGTTCACCTCGACGAGATGTCGAAGCTTCTTCTCCTCTGGATGCCCGAGCGTTCTCTTGATGGCGTGATGCTCGGACGTTGCTGGCCGCAACCTTCTCTTCATACTGAATGTGTGATTGGGCTTTGAGGAGGAGGGCGTCTAAGTTCCTCGGTGGCGCGAGGCCAATGGCTTTAGAAAACTCGGAGCCTGGGCGGAGCCGCTGCTCGAGCATAAACTTCTTCATTTCATCTGTCGTCGGGACCTGCATTGCTTCTTTGTTGAACCTCTCGATATATACGCGGAGAGGTTCGTCTTTACCCTGGACTATGGCTCCAAGAGAGGCCTCAGTTTTGGGGTGGCGGCGAGATGCTATAAAGTGTCGCGAGAACATCCTGCCCAGCTGTCTCCACGAGGTAATGGACTCCTCGGACAGTTGCTTATACCATGTCATTGCTCCCTTCCGAAGGGTGGTCGGGAACAGTCTGCATTTGATGGCGCCCCGTACGCCGCGGTAGTCTAACAGCGCATCGATGTTCTCGATGTGCTCGTCGGGGTCGGTGGTCCCGTCGTACGTGCCAAGTGACAGTGGTTTCTCCAAGCCTTTTGGGAGACAGGTAGCCAATATCTCCTAGGACAACGGGCCGCGAGGCTCGTCATTGTCATTAGAACTGGTGTATAATGGGGACCAAACGGGATGCTCGCGACGCCGGTTCCTTCGCGGAGAAGGTGAGCGGTTCCTTCGAGGAGAATGTGAGCGGTTCCTTCGCGGGGAAGATGAGCGGTTTCTTCGCGGGGAAGGTGAGCGGTCACGTCCTTTAGACTTGATCAGGGGAGATTGCTCGTTCCTCCGAGTCCTCTTGTGGTCATGGACGTGCTGGTCATGCGGGGAGATCTGGTCGCGCTTTCGGGCTACGCGAGGATCAGGCTCTTGGCACAGCCTTCGGTCGATTTCTCTTCGGGGCTGCGGGCTTCTTGATCGTCGCTGGTTCCTCCGCGTAGGAGGGGATCTCGGACGGTGGGACTCTTCTAGTGCCCCGATCCTCTCGTTTTGCTGCAGGATCAGGGTGTTGGTTTTGTTGATTGCCTCTAGGAGGGCTGCCACGGCCGGGTCGACATTGGGCGGAACAGGAACGGGCTGGACGTCAAGTGATGGTTGATCGTTGTTGTGATCAGCAGGGGTAGAGGAAGGAGAAACAATGGCTCCATCCCTGAGAAAACGGGCATCTTGGAGGAAAGATGACTGGTCGTCAACGTCAGATTTGTTGACGGGGAGGATGGTGGTTTGGAGAGCATCCTTGGTGCGATCTTGGGAGGCCATGATCGTGATGATGATTAAGAATTGTTTTTATCTTTGATTTCTGAGGAAAGAAAGATGGGGAGAACAAAGATTCCCACAGACGGTGCCACTGATCGTGAAGGCTGGATTAGATCCTGGAGAATCTGGCTGCCAAGTGCGTCAGGGATGCTGGTCGTGTGGAGAAGAGGGGGGTGTACCTGCAAGGTACTCCGACGCTCAAGTAAGAAAAGGTCAGAGAAAAGGAGCAAGTACAAAGTATGAATTCTTAGGGTGAATATTGAATACCTGACCCTCTCAAGCGAGAGGGTTTATATAGAGCCCCCTGCGCGTGGCCAACGGTCCTATTTTCGGGGCAAAATAACTGTTTTCCCCAAAGAATATGTAGCTACCCAAACTAGCCGTTATGTCGGGCAGGGTGCTCAAAACTAGCCGTTATGTCGGGCATATGCGTGGTTTCGCGCACCTGCCCATAGCTGTTCGGGGAGCAGTGAAGTCGTGCTAACGGGTAGTAATTCCGGGGAGGAACGTTGTATTCCTTGCCCGGTTGGAGGGGCAGAAAGGTAACTTCTGCCCCTCTGTGGATTGGACTTAGGCAATTTGGGTCGTTCTGGAGTATAAGCGGATTGGGCCAATTCTAGCCATTGGTCCAGTCCAGAACAATATCTTTTATTGTCCATGTGTTGTTTGCGCGAATATCAAAAAGGGTACAAAGGAAGAAATATTCTATCACTTTTGTTGTGATGGTATATGACAAAATTATATAATATGGACATGGTGAGGTGGATAAAGAGGAAAGTTGGGTGTCACAAAGTCAAAGAGTGGATGAAGATGAATATATGGAAGATCAGCTAGAGGATATGTTCCATGATATTGAAAAAATCATCTTTTAAGAATGCTCACATTTATGATACTTTATGTAGTGATAAAGACACCCATTTATATAAGGGATACACAGATTTTACACGATTGTCGGCGGTGTTAAAGTTGTTTAATTTGAAGGAAAAAATGGATGGTCAGATAAAAGTTTCACGTAATTTCTTGAATTGCTAAAGCAAATGTTACCAGAAGATAACAAATTGTCGGATCGGTGCTATGAGGCCAAGAAGATATTGTGTCCAATGAGTCTGGAGTATATCAAAAGGCATGCTTGTCCTAATGATTGCATAATATACTAGAAAGAGTATGAAGATTTGTATCAATGTTCAAAATGTGGTGTGTCGCATTACAAGCTGAAGGCCAACAATGGTGATGACAATGACTATGACAATGTTAGTAGGAAGCATCCTCCTGCTAAAGTGTTATAGTACTTGCCAATAATTTTACAATTTAAGAGGCTTTTTGCTAATTCGAATGACGCAAAGAATCTTAGATGGCATGCAGATGAAATGACTCGTGATGGAAACATTTGCCATGTAGCTGATTCGTTGCAATGGAAGAAATTGATTCGTTGTTTCCGGATTTTGGAGTTGAGCCAAGAAACCTTAGGCTTGGGCTTGCCACCGATGGAATGAACCCCTTTGGTAATCTGAGCACTAATCATACTTTGTGGCCTATTCTTCTCACTATTTATAACTTATCTCCTTGGTTGTGCATGAAGTGCAAGTATATACTGTTAAGTATGATGATTTCTGGACCACGACAACCTGGTAACGACATAGATGAAAGATCTCAAGTTAATTGGTTTAAAATCTCATGATTGTCATGTATTGATGCAACAACTTCTACCAGTGGATATCTGTGGGATCCTACCAAAAAATGTGAGAGTAACTATAACGAGATTGTGCTTATTCTTCAATGTCATATGTAATAAAATTCTTGATTTCAAAAAACTAGATGAATTAGAAGATGAGGCTGTCATAATCTTGTGTCAATTGGAGATGTATTTTCCTCCATGATTTTTTGACATTATGGTTCACTTACTTGTTCATCTAGTAAGAGAAATCAGAATTTGTGGTCCAATTTATTTAAGGTTGATGTATCCAATAGAGTGATATATGAAGATCTTTAAAGGATATAAGAAGAATCATCACCGACCGGAAGCTTCGATTATTGAAAGGTACATAACAGAAGAAGCTGTTGAGTTTTGCACAAACTATTTGTCGGATGCAGATTCTATAGGAATTCCAAAGTCTCGTCATGCTGTCACATACGGAAGAGGTATTCAAGGTCTAAATGTTAAGTCAATGGCTCGGGATGTAGTTATTCAAGCACATTTCTATATATTGAATAATATAGATAAAGTCCAACCTTTCATAGATACTCACAAAAGACTTTTGAGGAAAAAAATATCCCCAAATGAGTGACAAGTTATTGTTGATAGAGCATAACAAGAGATTCATAGATTGGTTTAATAAAAGTGTATCCAATGATCATAGTGCATCCGAGATACTTAAATGGTTATCGTATGAGCCAAAATTTTCTGTCATTACTTGGACTGCATACAACATTGGTCATTATACCTTTTATACAAAATCAAAAGATGATCGTAGCACAATGCAAAATAGTGGGGTTATGGTTGAAGCCGAATCGTTGTATTTCTCTAGTGCGAAATATAAGAATCATGTATTGGCAACTACCGCGTTTTATGGTGTCATTGATGAGATTTGGGAGATTGATTATGTTATTTTCAAAGTGGCTTTATTTAAATGCAAGTGGGTTCCCAATAATAGTAATGGTGCACACATTGATGACTTAGGATTCACCTAGGTCGACCTTGGCAAGGCATCTTTTATGACCGAACCATTCATCATGGCTTCTCAAACAAAACAAGTTTTCTATGTTACTGACCCATCAGACATATCGGGAAAACGGTCAATCGTTCTCCAAGGAAAACACATTCCTCTTAGTGATGAAAGTCTTGATATTCCGTCCACACATTCTTACACAACACAAGATTCTACCTCATGTGATGAAGTTGATGGAGATGTCGTGCATGCTATTCGAATCGATCATGAAGAAGGCATATGGAAAAATTAACAAGTACGTAATTTATTCTTTATTCATAATATATTAATTGTATGTTATAGTTTCTAAGTATTTTTGCTAACAATTATAATTATTTGAAATCATAGGTCTTTAGAGTCAAGACATCAAGAGACAAGACACAAAGAGACAAGAAAGCAAAACACCAAGTAACAATTATGTGATGTTATGTAATGTGTAATTGTAGGTTGTTTGTTTTGATAAATTGTAGGAAGTTTATTCTGATACAATTGAATATGATACAATTATGTGATATCATGAATATGATACAATTATGTGATATTATGAATATGACACAATTAATATTATTGTGATAACTTTATCACAAATGTGAGTTGTATTTTCTGCTGTGATGTGGTGAACAATAATACATATTAAAAAATGGAATTATATATAAAAGCAGGATGATATTTGTTAATCCTGTAGAAAATATAACAACAGTTATACATCATAACCGTTATAATATCTCGCGCGCTGTCCAGAAAAAAATAAATATCAAAACGGCGCAGCTGAGAATCGAACCTAGGACCATTAATTTTATCACAACGGTCCTTTGGAAAACCCGTTGTGATAGGGCGCAGGCTTTCCAGTTTATTACAACGGTTTCTGAGCTGTCATAGTAAGTATCATATATACAACGACACTCTACATAACAACGTCTACACCCGCGTGATTATATATCTTTTCCAACCGTTATTAAAAGAATTTTCCGTAATAGTGAAGTCACTTATGTTACACTTCAATTTGTCTGATAGTTAACATATAAATTTTTTGAGATGTGATTAAAATTAGCAAATAAGAATGAGTACACTTTCTACCATCTCTTGACCCAATTGCTTTCATGCACTCATTTTCTTTTCCTGAATAATTGGAGAGAATGTTGATTTTCACCGATGCTATAATTTTGTTTACATCTTTATATCTGATGTCATGCTTAAGTGTTATTGGAAGCATGCATTTTATAACTGTGCTACAATATTTTGCAGCAGAACATAAAAAGATAGTTGCAATAATTCAATGAAAGTGCCATAAATCATTTTTGATAATCTAATGAAAGTTTAGATATAATAGTGCGCATTCAACGAACATAATTTGTTGACAATCAATTCATCATATAACTACACATGGTATTTTTTAAATAGGTCAACAATAACATAATTGAGATACATTCATATGGGCCATTTTTTTCAAGGATAATTTTTTTTCATTTTATATTAATATTTAATACAATTGAATTTATAGAATTATTTTTCATTTTACAATTAAACAATTTATTTTAAATTTACATATACATTTAAATATATTTTATATTATATTAAATAAATTTAACTGTGCATATGCACGAATATCTAAATAATAGCATATCCACATTTATTAGTATTTCTATGAGATTTGTTTTTGAAAATTGTGTGCAACTATGAGCAGTGTGTTAGAAAAATTAAAAATTAAAAAAGAAATAAGTATATGAATTATATTTACCTGCTTCGTGTACATTGGTTGGTACTAACGAGCATTAAAACAGTTTGGTGCACCTTGCCACACCTTCCTCTTCAAAGATGCTCTTCAGTCTGACAATTTTCTGAAAAAGCAGAATTAAAAAAATACTTACTTTATTTTATAATTTATTGTTTATTGTATTTTATAACTAAACCAATTTATTTATTAAAAAAAATCAGTCACTATACTATTTAAAAAATAAAAATAATAATTATTATATATTATTTCATTGATTCAAGTGTTACTATTTAAGATTATTTTACATATATTAAAAATGCTGTGAAATTATTATTTAAAAAAGTTGTTAATTTATCGATATGAAAAATGATGTATATTAATAATTAATAGGCAAAATAACATTTTTTGTCCTTTAATTTTACCCTAGGGTCCAGTTTGATCTCTTAATTTTAAAAAGTGGCAAATTCGTCTCTTAATTTTTAAAATGGTGACAAAGTAGTCCTTGCCGTTAGTTGGCTCAAATGTTTGTTTATTTTTTATTACGTGGCAGCTGACATGGATTTGGAACATCATATTCTTCTTTCTTGGTTACGTATGTTCCTCTGTTTCTCTATTCCTCTGTTCTCACGGCTGAAACCTTCTCCCACTGCTCTCTCCATTGCTCTCTTCACTTCACATTTCAACAACAATTTTTTCCACATGACTTTGAAGAAAAATCCGTCCACCAAATTGTTGAAGTAAATACCTGCAAACAAAAGAAAAAATTTCAAGAAGAAATGATGCTTACAACTTCTTTGTTCCCATTGCATACTGAAGTATTTTATTGTTAGCTCCTTCTGTTTGGTGATGTAGTCGTATAAAGAAGGACCGTTCTCTATCTATCCTCTGCAACCCACCTATTACTTGGCCAAACTTGCATTCCATGCATCTATTCTAAAAAGGGAAAAAGGATACTTGAATTGTTAGTGGAAAAAGTGTGCCATCACCCAAGGGAAATGATATTATGATAGTTATACTTAGTTAGATACTGTTTATCTTTTTCTGATATCTGTTATAATTATAGTAACTAATATCTAGAAGTTTTTCAGTCTGATAATGACTGTAAGATACTAACTGTTAATATCAATACCTTTTAATCTCTCTATTATTCAGATCATAATATATGGTTTCAGATTCAACATACATGTTCCATCTGCACTTTTCTCTCTATCTCAGATCAAATGTCTATTACATGGTTTATGATCTCTAATTTCAGAATATTAGAAAAACAGGTAAAGATATCAGAAAAATAAATTAAATCAAATACATTTCAACTCTAGTCAAGTCAGTCATTTTCACAGCTCGGTTGAATTCTAAGTTTAGCAATAAATAAATAAATGTAATTTACAGTGAGATTATAACATTGCTATTTCCCAAGTGCATGCATGGTCTTCTCTAGGTACATGTTTAACTATGTTAATGCATACTTTCGGCGACGACTTTGGGTGTGATGAAGGTTAGTAATTTCGAAGCTTGAAATCCTATGCTTTCTGTGAGTGTACGCATTGTTTTTCCTCTGTATGTGTTCGTTATTTCAATTCGTTCGTTGCCCCATGCGTATTGCTTCAATTCACGTACATTTGCTCGTGTGGATTTGCTATGAAGAAAAACTCTTGTTTTCACTATTTCTCGTCCATCTACATGTGTGTATATATGTTGTTGTTGTTGTTCTGATGGTTTTCATCTTACTGCTATGCATGTGAGCATGTGATACTGTATGTATACTTGAGTGAATTTCTTTTTATGCGTGTTCTGATGGGTGTATCTTTGTATGTGATGCTATGATCTTTGTATGTGAGCATGTGATACTGTATGTATACTTGAGTGAATTACTTTTAAGAGTAAGCAGCAAATAACAATGTGCAGGTGAAGCCCAGCTTCGCTTTGTAGCAAACAACAATGTACCAACTGGGGAATAGTGTTAACCTATAGTACAATGCAATAAATAATACGTGGAACCTGTTTTCAACCTTTGACTAACAGAATCAAACGGAAGGATAAACGTGACACCATTTTAAAAGTTAAGGGACGAACTTACTACTTTTTAAAGTTAAGGGACCAAACTAAACCCTGAGGCAAAGTTAAGGGACGAAAAATGTTATTTTGCCTAATTAATAACGTATATAAAGGGAAAACTTAGTTTTGTGGTAGCCTATTTTATTTTTCAATTATGCCCTTTTCAGTTTTTATTTTAAATCTCAAATTCTTTTTTACTAACTGTTATACGGCGGTTTGCACACTTATTTCATTTAATTTTTTTATTTTAAAAATAATTTAAACTAAAATAAAAAAATAAACATTAAAAAAATACCGTTAATATTTTTACCCATTTGCGTATTATAAAAAATGGACAGACGGACACGTCTTGAACGCTAGTTAATATAATATGAAAAATACAAATAAACAATCTATTAGATATTGAATAATAAACCATCAATTTACATTAATTTATCTCAATTAACATGTATTAATACAATTACATTATTAAAAAAGATGATCATTCAAAAAAATTAATTTACTTAACACTACCTCATATGTGTTTCCAACATTATAGTTTTAAAATGTAATAATATTTTTTATTTAGTATTTTAATAATTACAATTTTATTTTATAAAAATAAACAAATAAGATATCACAGATTTAAACATGTAATTTTAGAATCAATGTTTTTGAAACTATCAACTAAATTAAATTAAACAAAAACTAAAATAAAACAACTCTTTAGAAATATGTGCTAATAGATAGAAGAATCAATTAATGCTATGTTTACACCAAATCTTATACTATTACATACATTAAGTACTTTTTATCGTATTTATACGGTAAATAATATTTTTAATAGGGGTGGCAAAACGGGCCGTGGCCCGTCGAACCGGATCGCGCATCCGTAAAAAAATGACGGATTGGGTTGAGATTTTGGGCCCGCCGCCCACCAAAATCCGCTCCGCTAAAACCCGCTGCCCGCCAAAGTCCGCCCCGCCAAAACCCGCCGCGCACCAAAGCCCGCCGCACCTATTCGTTCAGTTTGTCTCACCTTAAACCCGCCATTTTTTTAGTTAATTATAGTAATTTCAATTCTTGATGGTTTTATTTTATACATTTATTTGAGAATATATGCAATATTTTTTAAAGTAAAATTTGTTAAAAAATGCTTTATAAAAATTGTTCTAAAAAAAAGTGAAAAATTTAATTGAAATGTAAAAACAAGCCTATTAATTTATTTAAAAAATGAAAAAATAAATTAAAAAAAGTAGGTGGGCAAGCCCGCCGTCCGCCAATCCGCCACCTTGGCGGGGCGAGCTTGATTTTCATGCCCATTTTCCGCCTTTTTTTTTTTGCAGGCTTAAGGCGGGGTGGGGCGGGCAGCCCGTTTTGACACCCCTAATTTTTAATAAAAAATACTACCCCCTATCTTTTTTATAAAGAACATTTCACTTTTTAAGATTCATCAAATAATTAATATATCTGATTTATAATGCAGACCAAATACATTAATTATTTTTAAAGCTATTTTCGTAACATAAATATAAAGTTTATCGTTAAACAATTTTATCATTTTATTAACGATAAAAATATAGGTTATTAACCATTTATTTTACTTATAATTCATTAGCCAAATAAAATACATTGCACTAACCAATTTCTGACTTTTAATTATAAAATATAATAACTAAATTCTAACTATTTTTTACTTATAAAATATAATAAATATAATAACCAAATTCTAATATTAAATTATAAAATATATCAAATAAAAATTGATAACATATATATAAAATATAGCAAATAAAATTATAATATTAAATTATGAAATATAGCAAATAAAATTGTAATATTAAATTATAAAATATAGCAAATAAAATTTATTAATGAAATGTAAAAATTAATTATTATATTTTATATTTTAATGTCAAAACTTGGTTAATATTATGAGTTTTATTGGTTAGTGAAGTAGTAAATTTGGTTAATGATTTATATTTTTGTGGTTAATACAATAATATAGTTGATTAATGATAAATCTTATATTTGTATTATAAAAATAATTTTAAAAACAAAAATATTTTTAATTAATATTATTTTTATTTAAATAAATTAAAAATAAAAATACTATTTACCGTATAAATACGTATTCGAATGTACGAATTAATGTAAAAAGTGGTGTATGAATAATATTATTAATCCACATTAAACGATATTTATTTAAGTATATTCCATTTTAAAATGAAAGGAATATAAAAAAGAAGATGATGATTTTAACCGATAATCTATATTAATTATTAATTTATTTACTTAAAAAAACTAGTAACACGTTTCACTATCATAAATTCAAAATAGCACATAATATTATTTAATGAGTATAATTTGAAAATAAATAATTAAAATTATATTAAAAACTAACAATACAATTTTTTGATCCATAATTTTCTTACACATGTTGAGTTTAACTTCTATTAATAAAAATTAATCAAAAAACATTAATAAAAAAAAAGAAAAGATATAGGGTATATACAAAAAGTACACAAAATATAGTATGGTCCTCTTCATAAATCTTGTTCCAACTCAAACAAAAAAACAGCGCACACACACGCTCTTCTCTCTCTCTTGTCTTTGTAAACAAACATTGTAAGAAAATAAAAAACATGCTTTACCACGTGCCCTCACAATCTCACTCATTACTTTCCTAGACTTTTCCATTGACTCTTCTTCTTTCTCATCACTTCTCAACAAACAAAACCCCTCAAGAGAGAAAGATTTTTGTTTCTATAACTTTTTTTCAATGAAAGGGGAAATAAAAATGAAGTCAAAAATGAAATGGGTTGGCTTAATTGGAATTGTTCTTTCAGCTTTTTCAATCTTCATTCACTTTCTTCTAGCTAGATTCACTCAACTTGGTGTTTCTGATTATCAATCTTCTGTTACTATCTTCTCCTGGAGACCCATCTTTGATAATCCAGATTTTTCCACCAATGTAAGCTAAAAGATCTCAGCTTTTCATCTGTTTTTTATTTTTTTCATGTGTTGGTTTTCTTAAAGTCTGAAAAAAAGGGATTTTTTTTAAGGGTTCATCATTTTGACTTTTTTTGTTGTGTGAATATAGTACTCTCAGAAAATGACAAAGATGTTGCATTCAGTGTTGTTTGAGTTCTCATAGAATGTTATTGGTCAAATGATGTTTTTTGTTTTTGTTTTTGTTTTTCTGTGTTTGTGATAATAAGCATATCATTGTCTTTGTTCATTGGTTTGGATCTGTTGTTTCCAATGTCAAATGATGTTTTTTTTTTTTTTTTTTGTGTATTTTAAGGTTTTTTTTATTTAAATGTTTGTGATGCAGAGTGGTTCATATAGAAGATTATGGGGACAAGTAAAGCTTTTTGAATCTTTATATCCAGATTCAATTCCAAGAGGGTATTATCCTGGTTAGTTCATTCAACTTTTTTTCATTTTGGTGCTTTACTCTTTTCATTCTACTGCTTCAAATTTAGTATGTGTTTGTTTTTGCGGCGAAAAATATCGATTTTTGAATCAAATGATTCATGTTGGTGCTTTTGCTTTTTATTCTAATGGTTCAAACATAGTAGCATTTGGAAATGATTTTGGTAAAAAGTTAAACAGAATGTAAAATGACTTATGTATGAAAGATTGGCACGGATACCGATCATACAGACAAACACTGATACGTTGACACCGATAATAATTTAAGGAAGTCGATTGACCTATGTCGGTTTTTTATGTAACATCTATCTTTCGTGACAGAACCTGCTTCACAAACAAATGGGTTTATATTTGTTCGGATACAAGGTGGTTTTCACGAGATTCGGAATTCGGTGAGGTTACTGTTTCTGGTTCTGTATCATATTATATATTTATCCGACATTCATTTGACTCGAGGTGTTTTATTATCTGTTTTGTTTCCAGATATGCGATGTGGTTGCGATTGCACGACTTCTTAATGCTACATTAGCAATGCCTGAAATTCAATCAACAACCAGCAGCAAGGGAATAAGGTTTGTCATATCGTCTTTCAAAGAATAGTATAAGCTTAGATTAAACTCGGGTTATGTTTGGATAAACAGATTAATTAACCGCTTATAGCATAAGCGCTTATCATATAAGTTCTATAGCACTGACATCTCTGAAAAAAGGCTCGTCATTGTCCATGTCGGTTGTGATTACGTTCAATTTATTCATTTTTTCAAATTATTACTGATACCAAAGTGTCAGGGTCGGTGTCATGTTTGGTTCATAGCGTATAAGTGTATTTTCATATAAGCTGTAAGCTGTTTTCTTAAGCTCAAATAAGCGAATCCAAACGTGCCCCCTCAATCTTATATCATCTATGTTTACGATTTCTTTACACAACTAATTCTATGCAGCTCTCAGTTCAAGAGTTTTGCGTACCTATATAACGAGGACCAATTCATAGTCTCGTTAGCGAAAGATGTCAAAATTGTGAGAACTCTTCCGAAATATCTAAAGGGTGCGAGGAGAAAAAAGGAGATTCCGGTGTTTAAAGTGCCGTATTCGGCATCACCTTTTTATTACCTGCATCATGTTCTCCCTATACTAAAGAAGCATTCAGTGGTTGAATTAGTTGTTTCCAATGGTGGATGCTTGCAGGTAACGCCAATTTACGATTCACGCATTAGGCTTGTAATTTTTGCTTACCAAAGTTCATGTTCAGAAGTTAATTTTTTTTCGCTTTCTTCTTTTTCAGGCCATTCTTCCTCCTGATTTCGAAGAGTATCAAAGGCTGAGGTGCCGAGTTTCTTTTCAAGCTCTTCAGTTCCGACAGGAAGTTCAAGACTTGTCCTCTAAGATTTTGCAGAGGCAAGAGAAACTTAATTGTCGCAGCTTCTTATGTCTTATTTTTGTCTCTTCTGTAATCTTTTCCCCGTCTTTCGGTTCCTGAATATTTCCCGATATAATTATAGGTTACGAGCTCCTAGTCGTCCGTTCATCGCCTTTGATCCTGGCATGACAAGAGAGTCTTTAGCTTATCATGGTTGTGCCGAACTATTTCAGGTATATAACTCAATCTCCTGTAACAAAAGGGTCTTTAATCTCTCGAGTTTTATGTATTTGAACTTTGACGACGACCTTTCACTCTTCGCTAGGATGTACATAACGAGCTCATTCAACACAAGAGATCTTGGATGATAAAACGCAGGCTTGTCAAAGGGAAGCTTTTAGTCAACTCGGCCGAAGCAAGATTGAATGGATCGTGTCCTTTAATGCCGGAAGAGGTGAGAGAATATGTTTAAACTTTTGACATGGCTAATTTTTCAGGGTCAGTGAATTGTCGGAACAACTCTTCGAACTTCGGTAATTAACCGCCGTTGCAATATATCCTAGTTGTATATATAGGTTCTGTTTGGATAAACAACTTAATTAGACGCCTATAGCAATAGCATAAATCCGTATCATATTAGTCATTACATATAAGCTATAAGCTATTTTCATTTTTCCTGATATCTTGTAGATTGGTATTCTTCTACGTGCGTATGGATACTCGAAGGATGCGATTATATATGTATCGGGAGGAGAAGTCTTTGGTGGTCAAAGAACATTGATTCCTCTTCACGCGATGTTCGAAAACGTTGTTGATAGAACATCTCTTAGTACTCCTTGGGAGATGATTAGAATCTACGGACAAGAGGTTAACCTCGTTAATCCTCCTCCCGGACCACCGCCTTTCGAAGAAGTTAAAAAGCGTGCGGCTTGGAAGAATGCCGGTCCACGTCCTCGTCCTCTTCCTCCCCCTCCAGCAAAGCCGAAATCGTATAACATAGAGGGTTGGTGGGGTTGGGTAGCCGAGAGCGATAACGAACCTGATAGTACCGTTATGGAACTGAGGACCAATGCTCATAAGTTACTATGGGAAGCTATTGATTACGTGGTTTGTGTTGAAGCCGACGTGTTCATCCCTGGATTTGACCGGGACGGGAAGGGGCATTCGAACTTCGCTAGCTTGGTGATGGGGCATAGGCTATATCAGTCGGCCGCGTCAAAGACGTTTCGACCCGACAGGTAAATAAGTATCTTGATCTTGATCGATGTTTCTATGTATCTTTTGAATGCATAAGTTCAATTTGTTATTTTAATTTTTAACACACTGCAATTGTTTTTCTGCTGATGCAGAAAAGAAGCTGCTAAATTCGTAGACGAGATTCGCGACCACATGTATCAAGCAAATCGTACATGGCTAAAATCGGTTCGCAGGCATTTGAGAAAAACATTACTTGACGGAATAATCAAAGCGTCGAGTAAATCAAAACCATTATCCTTCCTCTCACATCCAATTCCCGAATGTTCTTGTTTGCAGCACGACTCATTTGAAACATCGAAGAATTCTTCTAGTCCTTTATCTTCCCAAGTATGGAAAACTCTTGGTGTTTCTCACAAATGTCCTGCATGGATGGACACTAGTCCGGTTTCTCAATCGAAAGATAAGGAAAATGACGATGATGGCGACGACGATGATACTGTATCTGGTTTATTCTTCAAGCAAAATGGTGGAAATAATGAAGGCGAAGGAGGTGAAGTTAACACGAAAGAAGAAAATCAGTTCGAGGATCAAGAAGAGCTCGAGGGTGGCGAAAGGTGACATCCAAAATATGAGTTCAAGGTTCATCGGACGATCGAGAATGCATTCACATTCTCTGAATTCATGTACATAATTGGTTGTTGCCTCCAACTTCCGCATACCGGATTTAGTTGAGTAAGGAAAGGAGTAAATCGGTTAATATATTTAGCCTTACTCAGAAACATGATTTTAAATTGCGGTTGAGGCCACACCTACGCCGCAGGTTTTTACATTGCGGCAAATGGTAATAATGTTTGAGGCCACGATTGCATTTACCGATTTACCAACCGCAATTTAAAATCATGCTCAAAATCATTTACTAGTAAAGAATGATCTATATAACATAGGCGCTAATTTGTTGACAGATATCAATTTTGGTGTTACGTTAATATTAGGTTTAAGTTCAGTTTGGATGTATTTATTGATGCAACACTGATGAGAACTAGCTCCATTTTTGGATCTGATATGAGTAGTAAAATTCCAATTAATCCATGTTCATACTTTTTCATTGTGAACACAGATTCATAGACAGTTATTATTATAAAAACCTTTAGAGATTATTTTATCTTATAATCACTTTTATTTTAATTTTAAACAAACATACAGTTATTGTAATAAGAAATTAAAACAATTATAGAACTAAGTTATTTTCATAAACTCTCCAAATACTAACACAACTGATAGTCTCATAACTCCATAAGTTGTACATAAGCTCTTCCATAAGCTTATTTCAAAAAGTCATTGTTTCAAAACCAGAATCATGAAATATACATTTTATCTATAGATCTAGCCGGCATGGCAAAAATAACCTGACCTACCCAATCCTAGTTTCCCTCAGCTCAACACTAAAAAATAATAACATGAGAAGAAGAATCACTAGCTAGCTTCTCTTCTAAACCTCTTTGGACTTTGCTCAGAATCCTCACTGAAGTAATCACATGCCATTGCTTGATTGCTCATATATTGATTTTCTTGACCCTGAAAAAATACAAAAAATTTGTTATGGTAAGATGATTCTCATGGAGAAATGAAACAATACGAGAACTTGCTAAGTTGTATTCTTAGAATCAAAGCCGTCTCAAGTTTTTAGAGACCCTGTATAGATTAATTGCAGTTTAAACATGACCAAACAAATAGAGACCCTATCTGTGACTTTTTTAAACATGACCAAACTAAAAATAGAGACCCTATCCGTGACAATATTTTATGAGGTCCTATTTAACTACGGTTTCACAATGACAAATTTAACTACAGTTTCACAGTGACAAATTTTGAACCCTATGCAGTAACCTTCCTTACTCGCCCTCAAAGACGAGACTGAAGTTCTAACCGGTGAGACTTCAAGTTATGGTTTAATTGGTTAAATCAGTATAACTGTGATTGAATTGGATAAATAGCATAATTAATTGTTTATTATGAGAGTTCGTGATAAGCACATAAGTTCAATAAAGTATTTGTATTTGGATAAGCTAACCTTTGAGCTATATTGGGAAGGAGTTAAGCCAGTATTTGAACGTCGACCAACATCAATTTGCACCGAAACACTGGTCTGCAACAAATCTACACCCGAGGATTGTAGCGCTTGGGTGAGAGTACCCAATATTCTGTTTAAACAGACAAAACAACCAGTCAACATTCAATTACGGCATGAATAATATGTGCTCATAGATTCTTGAGTTGAAGAGTCAATTTACCGGAAAATGAATTGTTGCACCACTTATTTTGTAATTTGTATGACACAGGAAGAATGTTAAAAGAACAGTGTCAAGAACTTTGAACATTTTCTTATGTCAAGTTTTATTTTGAATTTTTTAAGCACCGAATCTCATGGACAATCGTAAACCAAGAGGCGCTCTAATAACTTCGTCAGGACATGTCATATTCCTAAAATTTGAAGTAGAGATAATGTCCGAACAAATTGCAAAATGTAGTTGACAAGACTCAAAGGAAAGGAAAATTTCGGCGAATTTTCAATAGAAGAACCCTTCTGACAGATTTCAGTAATGAACTTTTTACATCAATAATACAAACAGCTATGTATGTTGTTAATCTCGGATAACGGCGTGGAGTGACGAACCCCAAAACAGCTTTAGCGGATAGTGAGATAGCTGCTATTTCGAGGACTAAAAAACAATATACAATATAAAAGAAATTCACCTTTGAGAGTAGGCAGCTGAGATGCTATCTGACTCTGACCCACTATCAATTTTCAGCTCCTCTTCTTCCT
Organism: Lathyrus tuberosus; assembly: GCA_022829125.1. Taxonomy (NCBI): domain Eukaryota; kingdom Viridiplantae; phylum Streptophyta; class Magnoliopsida; order Fabales; family Fabaceae; genus Lathyrus; species Lathyrus tuberosus. The sequence goes on along the minus strand of JALAZF010000552.1, from coordinate 649,078 downwards.
TCAATGTATTATCGGGAAGAATATAGTCGTCCTTGTTTGGTTTGCTAAGCCATACTTGAGGCTGGAGATTGGAAGCCATGTCAGCATTAGATACAGGCAACTCCAGCATCTGTTGAGTCACCATACCACTGCTAACAACCGGATCAAACATGTCCAATCGCATTTGCATTGTCAGGGGGGCGGCTTCTGCGGACGAACCAGGGGTGCAACCCTTCTGAATAGTTGTGGAGGGGTCAGGTTCTATTGGGTTCTGTATGTTTTTAGGCAATGACAGAGAGACATTGTTACGTGTTTCATGAACAGAACCATTTTGAATAGCTCGAGAAGGATCTATGGTGTTTTCGGCAGGTCTGTGATGATTTCTCTGAAAAAAAGGTTGAACACAAAACAGAATTTAGATGAAGAGCCACTGCTATTATTTCAAGGCTTTACGCCACAACTAATCATTGTGAAAACTATATCATTCAGGTCGCCAAATTCCATAAAATGGTAAAATCTTGAGCATGAAGGAAATTAAATTCTTGGATGATAAATTTTATGCACGGCATGAAACATGACTACGATCGAGTATATGGCATGAAAAGGACCATTTATGCAAGCCTGCTTAGTAGAAATAAGACTTGGAGGTTGGTGTTGTATCTTTTGGATTCAATATAAACATAAATTCTCATACAGTTAGACAATCACAAGTTTCACATTGTTATACCAATCCCACCGTTCACTTGCGGGGGTTCCACTTTGCACTGTATGAACTGCCCCAACACATGAATTGTCAGCACCAAACAGGATTCAAATTTGAGACTTTAAGAGGAGCAGACTCTTAAGACCCACCTGGGGTTATCAACGATTGCATTTACATATGCACCCATGCTTATATGTCATGCATTGGCAATTAAGGTAAAAAAAAAATGAACACATATACTATTCTAAATACTTTACCCATGGAATTAATTTACTTGGCTCCTGATTCCATCCTTCATAAGACTGTTCATAAATTTGTAACTTTTCCTGTAGGAACTGAATATATTCAATAACCTGGACATAAAACAAACAAAACAAGCCATAAAAAACCAGACTTCCTTACAAAACAAGCCATAAACAATACATGAAGCAAATAATTGAATCAATTACCTCCAACAAAAAGGAAGCTTTATCTCTTTTTTGATCATTTTGAGGTATGAGATCTCTCAGAACCTGAAATCTGTCTCACAAATATATTTCTTCTCAAACATCCAATCATTACTAAGACTGTAAGACTATAAAAATAAACAGAGCGGAACGGAGCGTAACAGAGTGGAATGGAATAAAGATGTCATTCCATTGTTTGGACATTTCGGTTATGTTTGGATATCATAAAATAAACTGAGTGGAATGGAACGGAACGAAGTGGGAACGGAACAAGGCAAGTTCTTCATTCTCCCCAGATCAGAGGGGAAGAAATGTGGTGGTAAATGATGGAACAAAATAAAATTCATACCACTTCATCCGATTTTAAATGATCCAAACAATAGAATAACATTTCATTCCATCACATACCGCTCCGCTCCATCCGATTCCATCAATCCAAACAAAACCTTCACAATGGAATACAACAATTTTTTCATTCCACCCAAATTGAATGGTACAAAAAATGATGAAAACGGATGGAATGTAATAGAATGCATTCCATCAAATTCCGCTCCATTCCATTTTTTAAAATCAAAACAATGGAAAATGAAAAATAAGTTTATACCATTTCATTTCATCCATTCCATTCCATTACATTACAACATAAACTAAATTTTAATTAACCTAAAATATTAACTCAAAATATACATAATACAACAATTTATTAAAAAAAACATTTTTTTAAAATTTTTTCAATTCCCAAAAAAAAACACACCTTTCGTTAATTTTGCTTCTTCTACGCTGCTCAGTCTCAGAATGCTTAGACCTATGAGGGTTCGCTCTTTTCCCTCTTCCAGTTTCATCCACCTTCACTGCCAATTCACAACACAATACCTCATTTCGCGTTCAAATTCAATTACAAAACGCAAATAATAGGGAAAAAGAGAAGAAATTTGAAGCACCCATCAATCAAGGAAGAGATTGTACCATTATTGTTGTTGTTGATGTTGAGAGCGGAAGAAGTGTTGACAGTGTAGAGGTCTTGATCATCATCATCCAACAATTCTTCATCTTGATTGCTTTTAGAAAACCTAGCCATTTTCTTTCTGCTTTTGATGAAAAAATTTCTCGAGAAAAATAAAATAAGAGTGAGCTTAGTAATGTGAGTGCACACCCTAGTGCAACTAATTATTTTGTATTATTTTTTCCCCAAAAATTAATTTTAGATATTTTTTAAATATTTAAATATTTATAGATTAATAAAAATATATAATTTATTATTATACTCAGATCCCTCCAAAGCAATCTTTTCCCATCTCATCTTCTATGAGCTCCTAGAACCTTATAAACTTTCACTATGTATTCTTTAAGCTCGTAGACGTTAATTTTCATAACCAATCTATAACCATAAATAATTTATATATTATAATCGATTATTAAAATCAATTGTCATAACCGGTTTTCATTTTCTTAAAATGGTTATAAATCGGTTATATCCATAATCAGTTTTTATTTTCTTAAAATAGTTATAAACCGGTTATATCCATAATCAGTTTTTTCAAGAATTTTTTTTTTTAAAAAATAATATTTTTTTAAGAAAAAATATTTATGTTCAAAAATAAAAAATAATTTTTTTTAACTTTTTTGAAAAAAATATATATTTTTTATTTTTTTTGAAAAAAAAATATTTACTCCAAAAAAATTAAAAATATTTTTTTTAATGAATTTTTTTTTAAAACTATTTTTTTTTTCAAAAAAACATAATTTTTTGTTCAAAAAATAAATTTGTTTTGAAAAAAAGTTTTCAGTCTTTTTTTTTATAAAAAAAATTGACTAATTTGGTTTTTATTTTGGATATGGATGTCCAAATTATGGATTTGGTTAAAACCATATTAAAAATATATCCAAAATATGGATTTGGTTAAAACCATACTAATAATTAACCGGTTTTTAATATCTGGATTTGGATATGGATATGGATTATTTAAATAACCGGTTTATTTGAGCATCCCTAAGTAGGTTACAAATGAGTTTGATGAAATTGCATAAGCGTAATATCGGTTAGTTTTTATTTTGATGTTTTGTTTTAGTCAAATTTATTGTATAGTTGAGTTCCTCATAAAACCTCTGACTCATTTTAGGTCAAAATGGTATTTTCATGCTTAAAAATGTAGGTTTGATCAAGTCAACCTTAAAGAATCGATTCAAGGAAGTTGATGAATCAAATCAAATTGTTTTGGTTGTACGAATCGATTCAAGGCAGCATGTTAATCGATTCAAATGGGTTTTTGAGGATTTTTTATGGTTACTGAATTTGTGACCTGATTCATAATATGTCATGAATCGATTCATGACTGAAAATTATGTGGCTTGTCTCAAATCAGGATACGTGATTTGGTTCAAAGTATTAGTGAATCTATTCACATGAATAAATACATAAATCAAATCACGACATGACATTTTCAAGTTATCTTTATCATTAGAGTATATTAAAAAATTGAATATACTGAAAATTGATCTAAAGGGAGTGTACAATAAAACCTTTATTTTCACAGGTGAAAATTATGCATACTGGAAGGATTTCATATATATATATATATATATATATATATATATATATATATATATATATATATATATATATATATATATATATACACCTTATGTCAGTGGATTTACAACTATAGATTGCTATATAAAAAGATCCTTGTATTCCTTATAAGTTTGTAGATGGCGTAACTGTTATGAAATCTCAAAAGGAATGGAATGATAATGGGATTAAGAATGTATATTATGATTTTAAAGCTATAAATATACTCATATATCCATTGAGTGTGAATGTGTATGTGTATATATCTCACATTGTAAGACGATTTAAACAACGTGGGCGCTCTTCAAGTATTCAATGAAGTAACCGAAGACGTTAAGCAATCTAAATTAACACCTTAACATAAAAGTATTGTTAGGTTAGATAAGGGAGTAAAATAGTCTATAAGGGGGCGTTTAATAGACCTTCCCCTAATAAAAGTTCTTTAAAAAATGTTTTCAAATCAGAGTTTTCAAAATGCACGGTAGCAAAAGTTTTATAAAAGATGTGTTATGGACCGACTTGCCTTAATGACCAAAAAATATAATGAAGAGTAAACTGGTGAATTTACTAACATAGAATGTGTCAATTAATTGAATTTGATTGACAATAAGATGTTTAAATGGAATTTATTAATTGAAAAAGTATATAATATTACGAATTTATACATATATAATCACTAAAAAAATATTTAGTAAACAAGATCTAACACAGACCTAAGCTTAAGCATTAAAACAATATGTGCGATAAACCTAACAACATACAATTCTAGAAAGAGATAAATCATAAGAACATGAAAATTATACACAAATTTAAAAGAGAGGGATAAAGAGAATTATGCACTGTATTTATATTAGGTCAATGTGTGGTCCTTGCTTGCACCTAGTTAACTCTCCAATGACGGACCATCGAAAACTCATTATTCTTCCACTAATATGAGAATCACAAGTGTTTTTCAATTATAACAGATAATCATAGACAAATTGAAAACTTAATTCAACTGCTAAGCAACTCAGATCTAAATCTTGATTCTTCTTATGTTAAACACAACTCACTAAGCTGCAAATACCTCAAAATCTTCACTCAATCTTGAATTAGTTCATTCTCTAAGAACCAAACAATCTAAGATTTTATCTGCAATGATTTTTATTGTTACCTTGTCTGAGTCTTTGAACTGTTAAAGGAATCAGAAACTCCAAAATATTGTCTGCAACAATCTTCATTTGATCCTACAGAAGTTTCCTTTGGAGAAAAATCTCTTCTTTTTCTTTACTGGATATCAATCTCCAGAATAATTAAACATAAAACTAAATATTCGATCTGAAAGCAAAACTTCTTAAGACATTAAAACACTAATGAAACTCTTAATACTAGATCTCCACACTCTCACTTAGAGTTAAAATCAAACCATATATAATGGATTTTTAGCTAGAGGTTAAATATGATTATTTTCAAAAAGAATCTCACACACTTTTTAGAGCACACAAATTCAACACAAGATTTTTTTTTTCAAGTTTAAATTGAAAGAGAAATTTGTGCTTTTAGAAAAATGTGAATGGTATGCAAAAATCTATTTGCAAGCAATGCACAAAGTTTTGCAAGTTGTATATTATGAAGAGAGAAATTTTTAGTTTTTATATGTGTTACAGAAATGCACGAATTGAGTAAAATTTGACACTTTGATTCAAGTCAAAAGCAAGAATGGTGTTTTGAGTCAAATGATAAAAATGACTTGAGTCAAGAAAATAAAATTTATATTGTGTACCCTTAATTCATGTAATGATTCAAGTCAAGAAATTTTATGATTTGAGTCATGTCATATGAAATTAACTCCAAAATGAGAAATTTAGCCATGATTCAAATCACATTGTTATGTGATTCAAATCAAGCTCTTCCCTAATTTGAATAAGGAGATCTTGTGATTTGAATCACACTTCTAGTGGAAATTTCGGATTTACTCAATTTGTTCATGATTTGAGTTACCCAATTCATTTATTCGAGTCATGATTCCAGATTTGAAATTTTGGGGAAAAAAAGTTCATGATTGAATCTAGAGTTTGTTTGATTTGAACCATGCATATGTGAGTTTCTTGATTAAAGTTTAGAGTTATTGACTTGCATAATTTTGAATTGAATTTAGGTCAAAGGCCTATTTTATGCATGCGAAAATATAGTTTAATGAAAACGCTCAAATCTAAGAGATGTGTAGAGACCTAATGACGAGGAGACTCAATTACTAAAACGACCAAGCTAAACAAGTAGAGATAAGACAAGCAGTAAAATCCTATGACCCATTTTAATATCCCGTTTTTAATGCTTGATAATTTGCGCTTGTAATTTAGCAGACATGAACATAAAAAAAAAATGTATATCCTACTAACATGAAGTGAATTTTCTACGAGATTAGGATACGATAGAATAAAAGTAATTTCATTGATAATTTTTATGTATAACTTAAGGGAATTAAATTCAATAAGATTGGATTGATTTAAAAGTAAGAATTAAACAAAATTCATATGATAGTTAAAATTGGGGGGTCTTCGCGGATTGAGTTGAGTTAAATTTGATGAAATCCAATACCTAATCCAATTAATAATTGTTGGGCTGGGTTAAGTATTCAACCCATACTTTTAAGACAAAACTCGAACCGAACCAAACCATTAATCAATGGGTTGGGTTGGAATCGCGGATCATCCACTTTTTTTTTTATAATTATTATGAATAAAATATCAATTCAATTAACACATTTATTTTAAATAAGTATTAAAACATCATAAAATTTTAGTATTTAGTTTGAATAAAATGTATCATTTAATACCTGAAAGCTCTTTCACAATCTAAATCAAGTAAAAATAATAATATAAAATGTGTAGAATATAATTTAAATGGTAAGATATATGACTCTTTCAATGAAGAAATTCAATCTCTCAAATTTGATTTAGTCTTAGGTTTTTACAACTAATAAAAACTACAATTATATTAAAAAGTGATGTATACGTAGTAGGGATTTTCCTAAATCGTTTATAAAAATATAAACTAAAAATAACATGACATGTTAATGGGTCGGGTTCGCGAATTCAAAATTTCAAATCCGTTATCCAAACCAAATACTGGATGAATTAACCTGTCACCCCCCAGTTATACCTCACACCCCAAATCTGTATGAAAAGACAAAACTAACCCTGCAAAATACTTTTAAAAAAATTCAAAATTTACGGTGCTGGGGCGGAAATTTCAAATATCAGGGGCGATACCGGAAATTTAGAAACCAGTAAAATTTTCCACGAAAATTACAGAATTTACGGTATTTTGTACCGAAAAATTTGAAATTTCTTGTATTTTCTACCAGTAATTTCATAATTTCCGTTATTTTCCACCGAAAATTTTAAAATTTCCGGTACAGAACCTATTATTTTTACCGAAAATTTTAAAATTTCCGGGTAGTTATAAAAATCTAGTTTTATATCGGAAATTTTGAAATTTCCTGTAGTAAAAATCTAGTTTTATACCAGAAATTTCAAAACTTCCGGTAGTTGCCATTATTGTTTTTTTTCCAATATTTATTATTTTCTTCTTTTGTAGTGGAATCTAGAGGCAGGGACTAGAGCCGTCAAAATGGGCCGAAGCCCATGGGCCGGCCCGCCGAGCCCGAAAAAAGTTAGGGCTTGGGCCTTATTTTTGAAGCCCATATTATTCCGGGCCTTTTTTAGCCCGGTCCGAAAAAGCCCGAAAAAAAATGGGCCGGCCCGTATGGGCTATGGGTAGCCCGCCAGCCCGACAACTTTTTTTAAAAGAATTAATTTAACTATTTGGCCCATAATATAAATTAATAAATATATATAATTGGACCTAAAAAATAAATTTGGCCCAAGAAACATTTGGATACAATGTGTTAGTGCATCTTTGGTTCGGTCCACACACACTTCAGTGACTACCCGAACATTAATTTCTATTACATTATATTACATTACAGTATTCTAAAATGAATATATTACATTAAGATCATTAAAATGAGTATTAATTTCTATAACATTATATATTAAAATGAGTATTAATTTCTATTACATTATATATTACTTAAAAAATGAATTTTAAATTTTTTTTTTTTAAAATGGACCCGTTTAGGGCCGGGCCCGTTTTAGGGCTGGGTAGCCCGTAGCCCAGACAGGGCTGGGCCTGAGTAGTAAAAAAAGAGCCCGTATTCAAAATGGGTTTTTTGAGCCCGGTCCGAAAAAGCCCGAGGCCCGCCAGGGCCGGCCCGTTTAGGGCCGGGCTACCCGTTTTGACAGCTCTAGCAGGGACAATACTATTGTAAGGAAAGTTGTTTATCGAGCAGCAGACCAGGCTAGGGCTGACAGGGATGCTGATGCTGAGTCCCCATCGGTTCACATAGGGAGCGGTTGGCTGAGCGGGGTCATTTTTGGGTACCTCGTTCCACTCGACGTCGACCAGTTAGATCAGCAGAGCAGGCTATAGATGAGGTGCTGTCAGATGTTCCTGTATTTTATCCCGTTAATGAGCTGATGGTTGAGCCAATTGTAGAGGAGGTTGTAGAGGAGGTACACTCAGATGTTGTTGTGGGTGAGTCGGTTTGTGCCCTCTATGCACACTGATGGAGGATTCCCAGGAGGACCCATCAACCGGTCTGTGCTTATAGAGTATGCTGAGCACATGGCCTTACGATTATGTCAGGGCGAGGTATATGTATTTTATGTTTAACTTTAATTTTTGTTTATACATGTCTGTTAGATGAGGTATCAACTAATTTGTATATATTTATTTGCCACAAGAGCGAGCCACATTGAAGGTGACATCCCACAGGTCGAAGATGAAGGACTTCCCGAAGATTTTGATGCCTGAGCAGGTCAGTTAGATTATACGGGATTTCCAGCTGCTTGATTTTTCTCACTGCTTCCTCGGCATGCTGGACGCTCAATTACTTAGTGCCTTTGTTGAGAGGTGGCACATAGAGACATCATCATTTCATCTTCCGCTCGGAGAGATGACTGTCACTTTGAATTATGTCTCTGCATTGTTCCATCTCCCTATCAACGATAGATTCTGGCTGCACACATAACCCGTGGGGGGCCTATTTTGATATCTTTTGTATTATTTGTAATATTTGTATATTATTCAGACATCTTCATCATAACACTTTATTAGCTAATATTATTAATCTTCCTTAAATTGAAATGTGAATGTTAACTAGCATCTGACAATGGATTACATAACTTAAATAGAAAAAACTTAACACTACAATATAATTAATAAATAAGAAAGACCTAAACACTATCAGACACTTCAGGACGTTTCAACATCTATATTATGTCGTCAACGGATCTTGAAAGCTTAGCATCTAACTCGATTGGCCCCTTTGTTATCCTACGGCAAAATGATCTCCACATTTCCTTCACATCTTCGTCGGTCTTCAACTCAATAAGGTTGTATTTCCCCCTCCTATTAGTATCAATCCAATCTTCACGAAACTCGATCTTTCTCACCTTTCTGTTTTCGCCATCAGACAATAATTCATTCAACTTCGACGTTAGGCCGACAAGAGATGTGATGCCATCGGGAAGCCAGAACTCTATAGGAGGAGAAGCTCCGTTGAAGTACACTTCTGGCTTAATCGAAAATTGAGGAAGAGACATTTTTTGAGATATGTTTATCAACAACATGTGACCCGTATTTATACAACTTTGTATCTATTATGGATCACACAAACTGTTGGTGCAATCACAACCATCCAAAACTGTCGGCAAAATTCTGATCATCTAAAAAATCAAACAATTGAAACTACCAAAAATTTCACTTAGGTTGAAATTTCCAGTATCACCATAAAAATTTTAAATTTCTGGAACATTTTGCACATTACCAGAAATTCCTAAATTTTTGGTACACCGGAAATTGCACTCTGTACCAGAAATTTTATACGGAAATTTGGTGTGCTTTTCACCCAGGGGCAGTTTTGGAATTATGAAAAATTAGGAGGGGTCAGGTTTAATTTGGGGGTGGCAGGTTAAATTCTCCAAATACTGATGGGCTTGAATAACTTGGTTTGAATTGGACCCATATATGATTGTGTTGTGTTAAAATAAAGGCTTAATTAATTTAGGTGAGTAGATTCGCGGATTGACCTGTACCCAGAAACACTCAAGGTTAAAATTAAGATTTATGTGTTCAACTATCTTAAAAATCTTAAAAGTAGTAAGAGATAATACTAAATGGAATTCTTATCTAAATAATCGAGTTTTTGGTGATCAATCAACAAATATAAAATAAAGTTGAATATATACTTCAAGCCACTAGAAATCTTTAAACTTGATTTTCTTATACAAATATTAAAGGTCATTTGATTTAAATAAAATGGTTAAATATGTTTTTAGTCCCTCTAAATATGCTCATTTTTAGTTTTAGTCCCTCTAAAAATTTCCTTCAAAGAATGATTCTCCTAAAATTTTCCATCCGTATTTTTGGTCCCTCCTGCTAACGACAATTAAGAGAAGCTGACGTGGCATGCCACGTGGAACTTTTTTGATGACTGGGCATACACATTGCAGTGCCACTGTGGCATAAAACCTGATGTGGATGCCACGTGGCAAATTCTTCCATTTTTTATTTTTTATATTCATAAACTCAGAATGTGTGGCTAATTCGTAGCTAATTTCTAGCTAATTCCTAACTAATTTAAATACACCATTCTTATTCTTATGACCTAAACTTCATTTTTTTTCATGATTTAAAAACCAGAAAATGACAGCAGACATGAGAGAGAGCAACCAAAAGATGACGAGGATGGTGAAACATGAAAGAGAGCCGCCATTATCATTATTTTTTAAAGATTTTATCATTATCATAATTTATATTATTATTGTATAGACATAATATTAACATGTGAACACCATAGCCTGGAGAAGTTGGGACTACCAGAATATACAAAACGTCGTTGAAATGAAAATGAAACAAGCTACATGCATATATGGTACAATATATTAGAATATTTAAGTAGCAATATGTATGAATGTTGGTGCATGGTTCAAATATGAGCATCAATGTTCTTATCAGTATCATGACCATCAGCCATCTCTGAACAATAAGGAACTAAAAACCTTGAAAGAAATAAGAAAGACAAAAAAATAAGCTATACCCACATAAATGAAAAGTGAGAAACATAAACTTGTTGCATGTGAAAAAAATATCAAACATGAAATAGAATAAACTCCTTTTGCACAATAAACCCAGGAGAACAAGGAGAGAAGAAGTAGAAAGTCCTGAAGTCATTTCAGCCAGCCTGTGACAAGTCTAGCAGAAAATAATGTGACTCCTGGAAGCTTTCATTCTTCCTGTCCAGCTGTTTAGATGGTTTACACGGCGCACACCACCTGTTGTATGCCGTGTACCCTTTGTCCTGGTGTACATGAGGAAGAAAATGCACAACACTACCCCTCAAAACCAGTCCCAATTTATCATCCTCCATTATTCAGATCAGGGCTCAGAGAACCAAACTCTACCTCCGGATAACTCAGAACACAAGACACAAATGTGTTCATAACTCAGATCACAAGACACAAAAGGAAAGCTCAGAACAAAAAAAACTGAGACATGGACAGGATGTTAGGACATCTTATCCAACATCCTTGCAAAACAACTGCAAGAATGAACTTAACACACAAAAAAAGATCAGTTATATGTTGTAAGAAACAACACACAACTGAGATGAACACACAATCTTTCTCCCCTTTTTTAGCAAAAAATTGGCAAACGAAACCAACACAATTCCAGACCCAAACAATACTCACCCAAACCCGAACAAATGCCATAACCTTACAATCCAACAAAGAAGACAACCTGAGACACTAGAGGCAACGACCCCCTTTAAATACCCAAGCAGTTTCCTTAGGAATTAACGGTCCATAGAAGTTACCGAAGAACAATTCAATGAGGATATAAATTGAGTTAGATAACTTCATCATAAATGACTGTGCACCGCCCAAATCAGATTTGATTGTTTCAACTTTAATGAGAATCGTCCAAAGAATGCACACGTACCAAGAAACATGTTTTGTACGCCTTCACTAGGGCATGCTCTCCACTGTCCAAGGAACACCGTCCAAATAAATCTACTTGGAAACAACCACAAGTCCTAAACAATGTCCTGACACCTAGTCAGACTTTGTCTATTCTCTCTTGTAACCTTTGAGGCATGGTCACTGTGCTTCCAAAGAACCCCAAGCACACTCCTTTAAGCCAAAACATACTGAACATAATGTCAAGACATTATGTCTAACATCTCCTATTTAACAACAAAGATTTCCATGAACCTTATCTCAATCTGCATAGAAAAATAAATTCTCCCAGATACTGCCCAATCTTATTTCTCAGGTCTCTCCTAAGAATTAAGAACAAAGTTTATATAAGACAATAGCCTTAAAAATTAAAACTCCCAAGCAGAGCTGACTAAGCTACAAAATCAACACACCACGAGGTCAAGACATCTTGCCTAACATGACAACCTCACAAGAATCACATGAGCATCTTCATGCTCATAAGTGTTGGGGCGGTAAAGCGGCAAGCAAAAATATTATTTTCGGAAGAATTCCCTCCGAGATTTATGTCGTGTCCACAGATATTGGTGATATTGAACTGCCGTTCGACAATTTAAATGTTAACGAGTTTGGGTTAAAATGGGTTTAAAGTAAAAGCAGAAAAGTAAATATTAACACAAAAAGAATTCATTCTTCAGAGAGAAGAAACTTGCCAGACATGCACATAATCGACTCGTCACAAACTTAAACCTATCAACCAGCTATACTCAACCTACAATACTCCTCAATATCATCCAGCATCGGTCACAACAGAGTCCATCTCTGACACACTGAGTTGAGAGAACAACCGTGTTACCCTCGTCGACAGTCTCGCACCCAACTCGAGATACGGAGGAATTAAGCTTCGACACCCATAAAGATTGTTAGCTCTAAATCTATCTCTAGCATCCAGAAACTAACAGATAATCATCCCTAATCAAGGTTTGCGATGTTTATCTCTAACACAACCCAAACCCCGAGCATAAAGCAAAAATCAAGGATAATCACCGATAAAGATTTGTAAAGCAAATTAAATATAACGCCATGGGCGAAAAATATACACGAGTTCAAAGTAAATACATATACAATAACCCAACAAAGAAGAAATACACAAAGAAGAAAAGAAATAAACCAAACATCTCGCGGTTTGTCAATGCCGGTCGATGAGAAATCCACCCTGGATCATCCGTGTGCAAGCTTCAATGTTGTTTTCTAAGCTAATCCTACTGAAAAATGAGTTTGATGGAGTTGGGAGCAAAAATCCCCAAAACCATAACCTAAAAAAAGAATGAAATAACTTATATAGTATGTCAAAATTCGTCAAGTTCGCAGTGCGAACTTTTATTCGCAAAGCGAACTCCAAAAGTTGGCACTTAAGTGCCTCAGAATAGCTAAACTGCCTCTACAATTCTGCAGAAGTTCGCAATGCGAACTTTTATTCGTAAAGTGAATTTTCGCTAGAAAGTTCGCATTGCTAACTTTGGTCCCTTTTTCTACTGCCATAATTCTGGGACATTCGCTGGGAAGTTCGTATTGCTAACTTTGGTGCCTTTTTTCTACCCAACCCTTGTTTTGACCACAACTTCTAAACCGTAACTCGGATTGACGCATGGTCGAAAGCGTTGGAAAGCTTATTCAATGCTCTATACAACAATGGCAAAATATCATTGCTTGAGTACCTACAAAAATGAGAGAAAATCAATTAAACTCAATGATATTTACATGATACGCAATATATACACTATAACGTAAAGTAAACGTATTTACAAACAAAACAGGGTTTATTCGTACGATATTAACAAAAAGTATCGATAAGTGCAACAAAACTTATATACAAAAATAGCTACAATTTGTACTTATCAAACTCTCCCCAACTTAAACTTGTTTGTCCTCAAACAAGAATCAAGCGACTCAAAGAAGCAGAGTGACAACCAAAGAATCACGATTCAATTGGTATTGAAAAAGGAAAACAAATGAATGGTTCAAATAAAAAACGGTACACACAAAGTAAATACTTACCACTAAACTACGACGATAACATAGTCACAAAACAAATGCAAAATGAAAAAATAATTCCAAACATCCTAAAACAACACAAGTTCAAACGTGAATCACAACTAGCAAAAACAATCATCGGAAGATGAAAAACACAAAATGAGGTACTTTTCACTCACACAACAATCTTGCAAACAAAAGACTAAATTATGCAATCATCCAAAAATCATATTGAAAACATAAAAGTAAGAATCACAAGGGCTTTCAAGGTTGTAGCGTGGTCTGGTAAACAAACAAGGGCAATTTCTAAAGGTAATTGAAACAAAAACTTGCCTAAACCTAAGGGAGTGATCAACTCACAAAGACTCAAACACAAAATTCCGATCAACTTCTTCCAAAATCCCAAGTGTTACACAAAACACAATACTTATTTAGCACAACTATTTGAACTCTTTTTTGTTTCCTTTCTCAAGGATTTTCTTTTTCTTTCGTTTTTCTTTTTTTTTTCCTTCATATTTTTCTCTTTTTTCTTTTCATTTTCAACCTCATAGAAACCAACCAATGAGTAAACAATCATTCTCTCCCCAACTTGAATTCAACCACATCATCATGTGAATACTCCCTACTTTCTAAGGCAAGGTAAAAATTCATACAACAACACAAAGTTGAGGGTTCAAGAAAAAAAAACAATCAATCAAAATCCATACAAAAAGTGAATTCAATACTCATAGACAAGCATTAAGTTCAAATAACATGGATAATGATAGAAAGGCACAAAGGGGTTACGAATGCTCACATACTCACAAGGTGAATGACTATTTGGTTAGGTAGTTGTGCTTAAAATGAAACAAAATGCCTTGATCCTTGTCATGCTTTCATATAATCAACACAAACAAAAGATTAAGCATAATAAAATCCAGTTAGAACAAGAATGTTGGTACTCCGCGCATATATGAACAATGGAAAGCTACCTCACAAAAAGGGTGGGAACTAAAGTGGTTCACATCAAGAACAAGTATACAAAAGAATAAATGGCATGGAAGTTTGTAAAATGTCTAAGTATCATGAATATACTAAAGTCTAGAAAGCGATAAACACATACCTTAGATGTATACAAAACTTAACAATATCATTACCATACATCCGCAAGTTGAAATGATCAAACTTGGAACATCGCCTTAAATTTCCTCAAGCTACTCAAAACAAGCTTTTAGACAAACATAAGAATTATTAATATAAACATACGAAAAGATCGGGTGAAATTGGATTAAACAAGTTGTAAAGTGAGGATTTGAGAATTTTACGAACAATCCGAGTACAACTTGTTTAATGAAAGTTCACCACATTACCTAAGCTAGAATGAAAAAGTAATAATGAAACAAAAAAAACGATAAAACATGCTTGTTTTACGCCATAAGCTCGACATCTTTATTGTGCTTAGCTAGTAACTTCCTCCCTTCATGCCATAGTGATGCCTCACCGTGCAAACCAAAAGCAAGCGTCCTAACCAAACACTTGAACAAACGTTACGGGAACAAAATATACAAGTATCAATATAAACAAGTGAAAATATACAATATGTATGATATCTACAAAACTCAAAAACAAAGAAACTATCGCAATGCGATTCAATAAAAACACCAATTCCCGGCAACGACGCCATTTTGTTGGGGCGGTAAAGCGGCAAGCAAAAATATTATTTTCAGAAGAATTAACTCCGAAATTTATGTCGTGTCCACAGAGATTGGTGATATTGAACTGCCATTCGACAATTTAAATGTTAATGAGTTTGAGTTAAAATGGGTTTAAAGTAAAAGCAGAAAAGTAAATATTAACACAAAAAGAATTCATTCTTCATAGAGAAGAAACTTGTCAGGCATGCACATAATCGACTCGTCACAAACTTAAACCTATCGACCAGCTATACTTGTAACACCCTAAATTCCCCCGAATAATTTAATAAAAAAAAATCAGAGTAAAATGAAACAACTCGGAATAAAAGGGTATTACTTTCAATAAGAACTTGCTCATAAATAAGACATGTAACATATAATGAATATTAATGCAACTTTAATCCAAAAAATCATCTTTATTACACAGCGGAAATTCTTCATTGTGATCAACATACAAAATATAACGGTTTCAATTAATCAAAATATTATTTTTCAAAAATGTAAAGACAACTGTAATTCTTTAATAATGTAAAATCATGCATAAAGCGTTCCCGACTCCCAATGTTACATATCAGAGCAGACTCCAAACTAAAGTGAAGCACCTCGTCTTCACCGACCACAACTTCCACACTACTCCTGATTATCTGCACGTTACCCACGTGGAGGCAACATTCAAATAGAAGGGATGAGATTTCACATTCAATAATACAAGGCAATAACTCGTATAAAGGAATTAACAACACATAACATCATATAACTGCGCAACTCATCATTATCAATACTTCGCATAAGCCCAACAACAAATCATCACATAACTTCGCTCAACAATACAACAACACGACTCAACGGATGCAATGCAGTGCAATCATGCATGTGGTACCAACATAGCTACAGCTCCCTTCGCTAATGTCGTGATTCGGCTTTGATAGGCTACAGCCCCCTTCGCTTAACAAATTGCCAATTCAGGCCATCGTGGTGCCAATCCAGACCATCGTAGTTAAAATGAAATGATTATGCAACAATATAATTAAAATGCAACAACAACAACATCAACTTCGCAAATCAACATAGGCACTCGGCCTCTTCGCTATACGACTACAACTTTGCATCACAACTTCACAATTAATCAACATTATTCTTTGCAAATAACCAATAATTTCATTCACACACTTATAATTACAAAACTCAAGCATGTATACTTTAATCGAAAATGCTTCAAAAATAGCTAAAGGACATGACGAAATAATTATTAAAATCACACCTAAATTCATCATTAAATACAAGGAATCACGTCCTGAATTCATTTCACAATCTAGAAAATTTTCAATTTCGAAATCGCGCTAACACTCAAACTTTCACTTTGCCAAAAATCAGAATTTTAACAGTATAATTCCATTTCAGTTATTCCACAACAAGATAACTCACCCCTGGGCCAGAAACTATTATTATAAGATAGCTCGTCTCGTTATCTTTCCAACGCTTCGAGCGGCGTATGAATCGGACTCCCGAAACTCAAGTTACGAATTTTCGAAGTTTCCAAAATTCTGCACTAACATAGCTACGGGTTTGATCACTTTTTGCCCAAAAACCCATCCGAAACTTCGATTTAATTCGCGAGACTCTTATTTTAACTTAGTTATACCTATTAGAACTCATTGGTAGCATAAAAACCAATTTTCGCGACGATGAATTTCGCACCAAAATTTCTAGTTTTCACTATTCCTAACCCAAAACAGAATTTCTTCACATTATTCTCATAGAAACACTACATCATAACGATAACATTATAATTCAATCATTGCAAACTCCTAACATCAAATTGGGTTCAAATTCCTAATATCAAGATACTCAATTAACACGTATCAATCAATTTCATTCATCTCTAATAACAACTATCAACCAATATCTACTCAATCCCTTTCATGATTATTGAACTCGTATTAGAGAAAGTTAGTCTCACCCTTACCTTAGATTGGATGACCTTTTTGAATCTCTAAACTCTAGTCTCTTGCCTTCTCACTATCGTTTTTCTCTTCTTTCTTCTCACTTCTACGGTTTCCTCAAAAGTTGTATCCACGTTCTATTGTGTAACTTCCTCAAACTTCTTATAACATATTCCTCGTATTCCAACTTAGCCCCTAGAATCCCTAAGTTCCCTCTTTTTGCCAGTTTTGCCCTTACTACCTCATTATTCCATTTTAATTTTATTTCATTAAATAAATATTTAATGTCACGCTAGTTAAATAATTATTTAACTAATATTCTAATAATCAAACAATACCACTAATTCTCATTATTTATTTCCCCACTAATAATATTATAATAAGCTAATAATATTATTCACCAACACCCATCAACACATCACAAAACATCATACATCGCAAATATTCATGTAAATCACTCAAAATTATCGCTAAACTCGGTAAAATAATTAAATAATAAATCAGGGCATTACAACTCTCCCCCACTTAGAATATTTTCGTCCTCGAAAATTCACCTGATGCGAACTACCCCGGATACGTCCTCGTATCCGACTAATCAATTCCCATGCCATGAAAGGCAACACCGCGGTTAACACAAAACAACAAACTACCTTATTAACGGCAACAACAACAAGATGCAATGCTCACGCAATGCACTTGACGATCAACTCAAGACACAAAGAATAACCAAGTTAAGAACACACAGGTTCACTATGAACCAAAACACAACACGATCGTCACCATCACCATAGGCAACACTCCCCTAATTCCCCATCATAGGAATTAGCTACTCGCACTCGAATTACTCACAACTATCAAATCTACCAAGTTCACATCCAACTTCCGACCATCAAAGCAGACATAAGAAACGACTTTCGACTTAACTCATCGGGAATTCCGACCAAACAGGTATTCTACACTCTTGTGATTACTAAACACTTCGGACCTAGATCCATAAAAATAATTCCTCCGGATACTTAACACAATTACAACCTCAGCCAATTCCAAATCTTGAATAGGATTGATACTTTCATGAATCTCCAACTATCGTAAAACATAAACAACTTCACCATCTTATATTATCACACTGTCTAAACTCATCTTAAACACATAACAACATCCCAATACCATAACCGCATAAGGATACATATTTCCAATTAATTTCGACAAGAAAAATCACCTTTTCCACTCCCAGACCGCGCTAAGTGGGATCCGAATCACGCTAAGTGCACTCGCTTCTGCCTCGAGAGGGCGAGGGTCTTCCAGACCGCGCTGGGCGCGCTAAGCGCCCTTCGCGATTCCTGCTACAAAACTCCGTGATAATAACCGACTAAGTCCAAGAATATTATACTCCCATTAATCCACTGCAGGGCTTCCTCATTGTAGAACTACATCTACTTGGATGGATCCACAACAATACCCTCATCTAAATTAACACAACAAAGTAAACTCATCTCTACTAACCAAAAATCACACTTTGGTAACTTAACATATAACTCCACTTCTTTCAATACTTGTAACTCAATTCTCAATTACTCTACACGTTCTTCTTTCGATTTTTATAATATATCTGAACATTCACAATGAACACCAGTTCTAACTTATCCAAATAAGTATGGAAGATACGATCCATACTCCCTACACACACTTTAAGGAGTACTAGTCACTACTATCCTATACCAAACATCCTTGGTTAAATCATGGTTTCGCATTTCCATTTACCCCCTCACTGGATCATCTTTTCAATGCTTCAAGTCTCATGTCTATCGGATTCTCGATTCATCTCAAATCAAAACTCAAGCTACCCCGGACACAATTGTGAGTTTCCATACTACTCACCGATCCACACGCAACCTCATGTTGTCCTTCTTTTCTTTACTACTAATATTAAGGCTCTCCACGGCGACACCCTTGGCATATCTTTAGTCAGCACGTTGTTCTCTGCTTCTGATAAGTAACTATCAACATCATCTGATCAACATACAAAAGCCTCGAATCCGCCTCATCTTCAGATATAGGAATCTGCATCGACTAATCAAACAATCCACAAGCACTTGGCTCGACTTCAAATAATTCAATGTACATACTATACCAGCTGACAAGACACATCTATCACATCCAACATGATCCCGTCTACTATCAACAAGAGATTAAGGGTGATCAGTTCCTCAATTTGTCAATAGGTAGCTGGAAACCATAACGGTGGCATACATCATCATTACCCAACTACAATAGCATCCTTTTCTTCGTGCCCAAAGTTACCTAAGCATAATGCTCCGCCATCTCTCTAAGGCTTACAACCGTTTTCTTAATTTCCTTCTTTTTAACCTCGTCAATGATATATAAATGCCCAACATCCATTACATATTCTCCTATACACGCTTGTAACACAACACAATTGTTAAATATCCTCCCAAAACCAGAAATGTTACTACTTCAAGTACAATCCAAACCGGTTCGCTCTAAATGAAACATTTATCCAAATAGAGGACTTTAACAATACTAATAAATCCTTCGTCCTTTATTTAATTTCACAACCTCGATGATCCGTATAGTTTCACATTTGGTCTCATCCTAATCACAATATTAACAGTATCATCTCATCATCTGGTTGGTGATAGAAACTTTCCAAAATCTTCCTGACACATGTTGACACCATGTCATCAATGACACACAATCCACATTACTATTTAACCTTCTCCATTTCTCAAAATCTCTCCACTCTAATCATTCTCAACTGGCATACGCCACATCTCCATGTGCTTCTCTGAGGTCCTCACCTCCGTCCTGTTACCAAACATCTTATACCTAACCTCATCTTACCCACTTTTAGCAAGACTCACTCAACTTCAAACGCAATTATCTCCTTTATTACAGACCTTCTTGATATAAAATTATATTTCAAAATGAAGGGAATTTCCTGTAGATTCCAGAAATTTAAGAATCGTTTTAGTCCGAGTTTCGATTAAAAAGTTATCACCTGCGCAATGGAGGCTGATCAAGAAATCCCGTATACCTGCCTTCTCAAAAATCAGAATCAGACCCAAATCTTCAAATGCGTTTTTCTCTCTCGTCAAAAACATGTAGAAGATAGTTTATATACAAACTATAGGGAATTTCGCAATCTTTCCAAAAAGTCCAGAATTTCTCCTATCGGAGTTACCAACGCAAAGTTATCACCTGTTTAGTGAAGACTGTTCCATAAGTGCTAAAATGAAAATTGGAAATGATGAACATGAGTTCCACATTTTTCTCTTACTTCCAAGATCCTCCAACTATCCTCACTTTTCACCCAAATCTGAAGGTAATCCGACTTCAATTCCATTATACCGAAAACACACTAGCCCACAAGTTGGTCCATCAAATCATCAATCCCGTTGAAATGGATATTTATTCTCAACCGTTGGTAATCCACACACCATCTCGTACTACCTTCTTCCTTCTTAACTAATAACACTGGAGTTACACTTGTCTCAACATCACACTACACCACTCATTTAGATAATTGGTAAACACATGGTTTGTCTCCACCAATTCGTCCAAAAATGACATCATCTTGTTCTAACTAAAGATAACTGTGCACCTCCTAAGGAAACACGTCAGGATACTCCACACATCACCGGCCTATCTCTAGCCACAACATCGCCTTCCCCCTCACAAGGAAGCGAACAACGAAAACACCTGACCGTCTTCCCTCAAGGATCACACCATTCTCAAACAGTTGGACAATCCAACACTGCACTCCCTCATGCGACAACATGATATCCAATCCCTCAACCACTGGAATATCCAAGAGAAGCAGATACTTCTCCCCCACTTGTTTCATTCCCAACCTGCAAATGGAAAACAAAACAAGCACCGACAGTGTTTTCACACACATGTCGCATACTAGGGAACAACATAATTAGACAACCTGGCCGGACGGACCGACCTGCTCTGATACCACTTTGTAACACCCTAAATTCCCCCGAATAATTTAATAAAAAAAAATCAGATTAAAATGAAACAACTCGGAATAAAAGGGTATTACTTTCAACAAGAACTTGCTCATAAATAAGACATGTAACATATAATAAATATTAATGCAACTTTAATCCAAAAAATCATCTTTATTACACAGCGGAAATTCTTCATTGTGATCAACATACAAAATATAACGGTTTCAATTAATCAAAATATTATTTTTCAAAAATGTAAAGACAACTGTAATTCTTTAACAATGTAAAATCATGCATAAAGCGTTCCCGACTCCCAATGTTACATATCAGAGCAGACTCCAAACTAAAGTGAAGCACCTCGTCTTCACCGACCACAACTTCCACACTACTCCTGGTTATCTGCACGTTACCCACGTGGAGGCAACATTCAAACAGAAGGGGTGAGATTTCACATTCAATAATACAAGGCAATAACTCGTATAAAGGAATTAGCAACATATAACATCATATAACTGCGCAACTCATCATTATCAATACTTCGCATAAGCCCAACAACAAATCATCACATAACTTCGCTCAACAATACAACAACACGACTCAACGGATGCAATGCAGTGCAATCATGCATGTGGTACCAACATAGCTACAGCTCCCTTCGCTAATGTCGTGATTCGGCTTTGATAGGTTACAACCCCCTTCGCTTAACAAATTGCCAATTCAGGCCATCGTGGTGCCAATCCAGACCATCGTAGTTAAAATGAAATGATTATGCAACGATACAATTAAAATGCAACAACAACAACATCAACTTCGCAAATCAACATAGGCACTCGGCCTCTTCGCTATCCGACTACAACTTCGCATCACAACTTCACAATTAATCAACATTATTCTTCGCAAATAACCAATAATTTCATTCACACACTTATAATTACAAAACTCAAGCATGTATACTTTAATCGAAAATGCTTCAAAAATAGCTCAAGGACATGACGAAATAATTATTAAAATCACACCTAAATTCATCATTAAATACAAGGAATCACGTCCTGAATTCATTTCACAATCTGGAAAATTTTCAATTTCGAAATCACGCTAACACTCAAACTTTCACTTTGCCAAAAATCAGAATTTTAACACTATAATTCCATTTCAGTTATTCCACAACAAGATAACTCACCCCTGGGCCAGAAACTATTATTATAAGATAGCTCGTCTCGTTATCTTTCCAACGCTTCGAGCGGCGTATGAATCGGACTCCCGGAACTCAAGTTACGAATTTTCGAAGTTTCCAAAATTCTGCACTAACGGGTTTGATCACTTTTTGCCCAAAAACCCATCCGAAACTTCGATTTAATTCGCGAGACTCTTATTTTAACTTAGTTATACCTATTAGAACTCATTGGTAGCATAAAATCTAATTTTCGCGACGATGAATTTCGCACCAAAATTTCTAGTTTTCACTATTCCTAACCCAAAACAGAATTTCTTCACATTATTCTCATAGAAACACTACATCATAACGATAACATTATAAGTCAATCATTGCAAACTCCTAACATCAAATTGGGTTCAAATTCCTAATATTAAGATACTCAATTAACACGTATCAATCAATTTCATTCATCTCTAATAACAGCAACTATCAACCAATATCTACTCAATCCCTTTCATGATTATTGAACCCGTATTAGAGAAAGTTAGTCCCACCCTTACCTTAGATTGGATGACCTTTTTGAATCTCTAAACTCTAGTCTCTTGCCTTCTCACGTTCGTTCTTCTCTTCTTTCTTCTCACTTCTACGGTTTCCTCAAAAGTTGTATTCACGTTCTATTGTGTAACTTCCTCAAACTTCTTATAACATATTTCCCTTATTCCAACTTAGCCCCTAGAACCCCTAAGTTCCCTCTTTTTGCCAGTTTTGCCCTTACTACCTCATTATTCCATTTTAATTTTATTCCATTAAATAAATATTTAATGTCACGCTAGTTAAACAATTATTTAACTAATATTCTAATAATCAAACAATACCACTAATTCTCATTATTTATTTCCCCACTAATAATATTATAATAAGCTAATAATATTATTCACCAACACCCATCAACACATCAAAAAACATCATACATCGCAAATATTTATGTAAATCACTCAAAATTATCGCTAAACTCGGTAAAATAATTAAATAATAAATCAGGGCATTACAATACTCAACCTACAATACTCCTTAATATCATCTAGCATCGCTCATAACAGTGTCCATCTATGACACACTGAGCTAAGAGAACAACCGTGTTACCCTTGTCGACAGTCTCGCACCCAACTCGAGATACAGAGACATTAAGCTTCGACACCCATAAAGATTGTTAGCTCTAAATCTATCTCTAGCATCCAGAAACTAACAGATAATCATCCCTAATCAAGGTTTGCGATGTTTATCTCTAACACAACCCAAACCCCGAGCATAAAGCAAAAATCAAGGATAATCACTGATAAAGATTTGTAAAGCAAATTAAATATAACGCCATGGGCAAAAAATATACACGAGTTCAAAGTAAATACATATAAAACAACCCAACAAAGAAGAAATACACAAAGAAGAAAAGAAACAAACCAAACATCTCGCGGTTTGTCAACGTCGGTCGATGAGAAATCCACTCCGGATCATCCGTGTGCAAGCTTCAATGTTGTTTTCTAAGCTAATCATACTGAAAAATGAGTTTGATGGAGTTAGGAGGAAAAATCCCCAAAAACATAACCTAAAAAATGAATAAAATGACTTATATAGTATGTCAAAATCCGTCAAGTTCGCAGTGCGAACTTTTATTCGCAAAGCGAACTCCAAAAATTGGCACTTAAGTGCCTCAGAATAGCTAAACCGACTCTGCTTTTCTGCATAAGTTTGCAATGTGAACTTTTATTCGCAAAGCGAACATTCGCTAGAAAGTTCGCATTGCTAACTTTGGTCCCTTTTTCTACTGCCATAATTCTGGGACATTCGCTGGGAAGTTCACATTGCTAACTTTGGTGCCTTTTTT
This sequence comes from Lathyrus tuberosus, assembly GCA_022829125.1. NCBI lineage: Eukaryota > Viridiplantae > Streptophyta > Magnoliopsida > Fabales > Fabaceae > Lathyrus > Lathyrus tuberosus. The sequence continues at coordinate 624,674 of JALAZF010000552.1, read as the reverse complement.
CTACCCAGCCCTTGTTTTGACCACAACTTCTGAACCGTTACTCGGATTGACGCACGGTCGAAAGCGTTGGAAAGCTTATTCAATGCTCTATACAACAATGGTAAAATATCATTCTTTGAATACCTACAAAAATGAGAGAAAATCAATTAAACTAAATGATATTTACATGATACGCAATATATACACTATAACGTAAAGTAAACGTATTTACAAACAAAGCGGTGTTTATTCGTACGATATTAACGAAAAGTATTGATAAGTGCAACAAAAAATATATACAAAAATAACTACAATTTGCACTTATCTATAAGTGAGAAAAATACTAGGACCACACTCTTGGTACCATAACCAAAGAACTTTAGAGTGAGACCAAATAACACCATTGATCACTCTCCCCCTGAACACATCCACACACTGTACAAATCCCTATGGAATTTTACAGCCATAAACAACCTTGTTCTTGAGAATAAATCCAATCAAATATGGAATGCTCACATCCATAAATTCTCTTGACTCCTTGGTTAGTCATCATGTCATTCACATTTGGATGACATCAAACCCCTTCTCCATATGAAGAGTTATACAACTTCAGCCTGCCTCCTTCTTCACAATCAGCCCGATACAATCTTAACTAGTGATACTTCCTATTATCAGAATCCACTCAGTCTCGACCAGTAGCTCTACACAATGAAAATATATATTCCCAGAGCTGAAAATCAAATTCATACATCCTCCAAGGATAACCAATAGCAAGAATGACGTTCCAACATCATTTAGGACATCAGTCTTAATCAGGAAAGTCATGAACTTTGATTCTTGAACACCAGTCACTGGACCTGCCATTCCCACTCCTCCAAGGCACCCATGAAGATTTTAATATGATACACACCTATATCAGCTTAATCTTCACACACAACAGAGAATTACTAAGGGAAATATTGTAACGCCCCAGTTTTGTCTTATTTATTTAATCGAGTCGATTTAATTATTTTTGTTTTATATTATTTTATTCTTGACTTTTATTTGACAATATATTATTTTTCATCGCTGTTTATGTTTTATCGCGTTCTGAGAGCGTTTGCGAGATATTTGAGTTGAGGGGTAAAATAGTCTTTTTAGGGGATTAGATCTTTTTAATAAATAGAAAGTGGAGAGAAAAAGAGAGAAAAGAAAGGGAAAGAAAAAGAAGAGAAAGAAAAGAGAAGATAGAAAGGAAGAGGAAAGAAAAAGGGAGAAAGAGCAAAATCGACATAACTCCGTTTCGAGCGCGATTAATCGGGTAAGGGTGAGAAGTTTCAATTATATCTTGCTTGTGTATGTATATGTGTTGTTTGTTGCAATTGTTTTGGTTATTTCGCGACTTTTCTTATCAATTGGAATTAGGAGTGATTCATAGAAATCGATGTTTTCACGGATGAAATTCGATATAAACTGAGTAGAATACTTGTTGTTAGGTTTGGATCATGTTTTGGTTGATATAGTATGAATTGGAAGTGTTTGGGGTGGGAGAATGATGAATTTGGACCCAATATGACCTCTAACAGCGCTGCTGCGAATCTCAGAATTCGCAGGTTCGCACTGCGAACGGCAGCGAATAGGAAAGCGAAGGCTCGCCAGAGCTTCGCACTGCGAATGAGGAGGCGAATGTTCGCCAGCATTTCGCACAGCGAACTTTGTATCCTTTTTCTTCTGCCATGGCTCACTGGGGCTTCGCACGGCGAATGTGGAAAGCGAAGGACTCGCTAGGAGCTTCGCATTGCGAACATGACAGATTTCCCATTTTGTTTTCTTTATAACTTTTGATCCGTAAGTCGGATTGAGGCGCGGTTTGATGCGTTGGAGAGCTTATGAAATGTTCTTCCTTATAATAATGGTTTTGGGAGTAGTGGCCGATTCAATTGTGTCGGGAATTGGAATAGTGTCGTTTTGTCGGCTTTTACCGTCGTAATTATATGTGATTGACGTGTTATCATGTGACATGCTTTTAATATGTATCGTATAGCTTTTGTGCTGTTATATGATGTGAGTAGAATACTTGTTGTTAGGTTTGGATCATGTTTTGGTTGATATAGTATGAATTGGAAGTGTTTGGGGTGGGAGAATGATGAATTTGGACCCAATATGACCTCTAACAGCGCTGCTGCGAATCTCAGAATTCGCAGGTTCGCACTGCGAACGGCAGCGAATAGGAAAGCGAAGGCTCGCCAGAGCTTCGCACTGCGAATGAGGAGGCGAATGTTCGCCAGCAGTTCGCACAACCAACTTTGTATCCTTTTTCTTCTGCCATGGTTCCTAGGGGCTTCGCACGGCGAATGTGGAAAGCGAAGGACTCTCTAGGAGCTTCGCATTGCGAACATGACAGATTTCCCGTTTTGTTTTCTTTATAACTTTTGATCCGTAAGTCGGATTGAGGCGCGGTTTGATGCGCTGGAGAGCTTATGAAATGTTCTTCCTTATAATAATGGTTTTGGGAGTAGTGGCCGATTTAATTGTGTCGGGAATTGGAATAGTGTCATTTTTTCGGCTTTTACCGTCGTAATTATATGTGATTGATGTGTTATCATGTGACATGCTTTTAATATGTATCGTATAGCTTTTGTGCTGTTATATGATGTGAATATGTATGATGAGTGTTGGTGACGATGGTTTGTGGTCTTATGGAGAAATAAATGTGTTGTTTTAGGTTTGATTTCAATGTATGATAATGATGTTGTTGTGTGGTGAAATACATTGTATGATTGTTGTGGTTGATGGTGAGTAATTCTTGATGTGAATTGATATGAATGTATATGATAAAATGTTAATTGTTGTGGTTTATTGTTTATGATGAAATGCATTGTGTATGTGAAATTCAATGTGTGTTATTTGGTGGCCTTATGGCAAGTAAATGCATTGTTCGAATTGGTTTCCAATGCATGAATAATGATGATGAGATAATTCATATTGTTGAATTGTGAATGTATGGAATTGATGAGTTGAAATATATGCATGATGATGGTTGCATTATGTGTGCATTTGAATGTCATGAGTCATTGTATGCCAAGCATCATGATATGCATTCTTGTGATGTCGTGTGCCCTAGTGGGTGTGAGCGACGAAACGATCCCAGAGGGAATCCGCTATAACATCGTGCGCCTTATACAAAGAGGACCTAAAGCGATGATTATAGACGATCGTGTGCCTTATACAAAGAGGACCTAAAGTTATCGGATTGTGCGCCTTATACAAAGAGGACCTAACACAATCCATAAACGTCATGCGCCTTATACCAAGAGGACCTAAAGCGACGGGGAACATCGTTTTCCCGACGGGGAGTTACACTAAGTAACAAGCGATGGTTCCAATAGTTCCTGAGTGAACTAGTGTTGAGATGATGGATGGATGGTACCGCATATGCATTGCATAGAGTCGTTGTGTCGGTCTCTGTGCATTTGCATAAATTATGAATGGATTGATTATGTGTGGGAATGGTGAATTGATTGAGTATGTGTTGAGATTTATGATTAGATTGGTGAATTGATGTGCATATGTGATAAATGCATTGGTTATGGATGATATGTGTTATGTATAGACATGTGTTATGTGATGTGGTGGTGTGTTTACCTATGTTATGACTTTGGTGTGCCTTATGTGTGAATATGTGATTATGTTGGTGTAATTGATATATGCTATGTGTATTAGTATGTGATGCTTGTGGTGAGAATAATTATGCATGTGAATTTTTATGTGTTTGCATATTATTATGCAATCTTGGTTTAGTTGTTATTTCTCACCCTTCTGCTGTGGTTTATTGCTCTATGAGGCAATTGCAGATTTGTAGTCTTGGAGGCTTTTGTGAAGATTAACCCTCCGTTCTTTTGTCGGTCTTGGTGTCTGCTCTGATACGTAGCACGAGAGTCGGGGAACGATTATGTTATATATGTATACCTTTGTTAGATTTATTTTGTATTACCTTTGTATGTATATTTTGATGTTATAAAACAATTTATTTTGTTAAACAAGTCAGTTATGGATCTTTCCGCTTTATTCTATAATTGAACTTTCCTTTTATATGGAAAAAGTTTCCCTTTTACGTTTATTCCATTTTGTGTTATGTATCAGATATATGAGCAGGGATTGTATTTTCTTTCTTTAAATGTGACATCCTTGATTCTGTCGGAAAAATAAATTTTTAGTTACTCTGATTTATTTATGTATTATTTATTCGCGATGGGAATTGGGGTGTTACAAATAGACTCTCATAACACTTCTTACCAGAAGCAATCCATCTGATGTGTAAGGACATCAATCATCCTCAAGCACCTTCAGAACAAGAGTTCCAACCTCTATCCACAATAACCAGTCTTCAAACATTTTGATCAAATTCTTATTTAAGTACCTTTTCCCAATAAGATCATCCATACCAAAGACTATTCTAGAGTATCCACAAACAGGTTCACACGAATATGGCTTCTTATGATCAGAAGAATCTTCAAGAAATCTGAGAAAGAGTCCTAGATATAGTCTTGTTGAGATGCCTTCAATAGTCCTCCACTAGGAATCAGAACATGTATTCCTATAGAAGATAATGGAGTATATCTTTTGTACCCATATGTTCTAAGATCAGCAGTGAACTGGCCCAAGGAATGTTCATCAAGTTGATCATGTATTAATCTTCACCTCCACCAGTACACCTATCCATAACAAGTTTCTTGGATAGAGACTTCCTAGACAGCAAACCAAATGTCTCTTCAAGTCCGACCAGAAGAAGATTTACAACACCTTTGATCAACACACAATTGTTTAGCCTTTAGAGCATATGCCACAACACTCCTTTGTCCAAGAAGTTCACTCCTTGGATCAATGATGTTTAAACATCTGGTCGAATATCAGTTCCTTTTCCAATGAACAGATCATTGAAATTGGTTCTGAAGCCACGCCTTGATCACATTTAGGGACAAGATAAGGCTCTTTTATGAACTACACATCAGATGCAAAGAATAGATTCTTGAGTTCTTGAGACTGTCTGAAGCTGCACCTTCTGGTGTGACATCATCTTTCTTGAATACCAAGCAAAAGGATAACCAATTAAATTCTTGCTAAGGCCACAAATAGCAATTGATTTTAAATCCGAATTATGTATTCTTCAGTCACTAAATGTCACTAGCCTCCCATTTGAATAGAGAATCCTGATGATGATTACAATTTTGAGACATTAAGATTCACATTCATGACTCGTCTTGGTTCCCAACCTTTTGACAATTCAGTGTTCTCTTTGGTGTTTCAGACTGAGAGATCCAAATCCTTCTGAATCTTTCAAAAGCTTCTTCACACAATGAGCCCTTTACAAACTCCTATTTCTTCAGGTTGACATCCCTCCTTACTCTAGCTCGTGAAGTTCCTCTTTAGATCATTATGAAAATATTCCCCATAAAGATCCACTGTCTTCACACTCGTAAGACTGCTTTCAGCTTTTACTCCAGTTTCAGCCTAGTTTAAAGTCAGTGTAATTGCCGCCATACCATTCCTTCTTTTCTAATCCGGAATAGATTTCCTTCCCAAAATTCTGATAGGGAATCCTCAAACATAGACAATCTCTTATAGAACTGGAAGCAAAAATAAATTGCTATTGGCTCTCTTTAATGGTATGACATTCTCATGTCACACTTCTAAGTACCCTTGGAACATCTTTTTGACCATCTTCTCTTCTTACTCTATTTTTCAAACACATTCAAAGGTGCCTTTATGAGTGGACTTGAGAGAAAACTCATGTATCTTGGGCTACTTTAAACATGACATAGAGTGTTTATCACATCCATAAATCATGAATTGGATACACAAGACCTTAACTCAACCTTCTTCATCCAATTACCCGTTATGATACCTGATTGAAATTATCCCCCAAGCGACATATAATGATCCTTCAGCTAAATCCAGGTCATAGTGCTATCTCTTGTATATTACTCCCAGATAGTGATGGAAATATCAACTATAGAGGCTGACACCATCTTCAACACACACCAGGTAAGATGTCAGAACATCTTAAAATGCACTTTGCGTAACAATAACATCATTATCAGTAGCAGCAATAGAAACTTCACAAAGTATCAATCAATCATCAGTAGTTGTTTGTTCAGAACAACTTGTCTCACAACACCCATGGCTGGTCTGATCATGCAACCTCCTACCTTGTTCAAAGACTAGAAAGTATTTTCCCTAGAACTCATCCAGAAACAGACCAGGATGCATGCTCTGATACCAATTGAAATTCTGGTAGCAGATCTCAGATGTCCTGAGAGACGTCGAGACATTGATTTCTAATTCTCTAAACAAGGCCAAAATCAGGAACATTCAAAAACTGCAGATTCATAACAATGTCGTGACAGATGTTTCAACATCAGTCAATAAAGCTATCAAATGGGACGGTGCGGGTTGGCAGTGGGCCAACACTTAAAAATGGGCTGGAGTGGACTGACCCGATTACTTCATGGTAGGGGTGGACAAGTTATTACCATCCGGTGATAACCGACCGACCCAAAGCATCCGTTTTGTATTCGGTTGATTTTAAACAGTTTTCGGATTGAACCGGGTGGCTATTTTAGGTATATTAAGGTTGAGTCGGTTCGGTTCGGATCATTATTTTGGGTCCGTCGGAAATCGAACCCGACCAAATTTATACTTATTGTTATTATTTAAACTACTCCAAACTCTAATACACTTCTCTCACTCTCTCTCTCTTGTCCAAAAAAAATATTTTTCTCTCACTTCTAACCTCCCTCTCACAGAGAACCCTAATTTATTTTCCTCGCCGCCGCTTTCCCGCCCTTCTTTTTTTCAATTTCATCTTCCTCTATCATCTTTGTCTCACCATCTAATCATCTCCATCTCTATCTCACTACATATAACCTTCATGCATTGCTTTGTTCTATGCTTTCCTTTGTTCTCATTGAGTTGATTTGATACTATTAGAAGTGATTCTACCTCTTTATTTGTCTTTTGAAAAAATTTATATAGTGTTTCAGTTTTATTTTCTAAGTTTGATTGATGAACGGTAAGATTTTTGTGTCTTCTAAAGTGATTTAGGGTTAGTGTAATTTTTGTGTCAATCCTATGTTTTAAATACTCACAAAAGTTTAAACCTTTATGTATTTGTTCAACATGTTGAGTTATTTTTGAGTAATTTTATGATTTTGTCATTTGATCTATGAAAGATTAATGTTTTATGTATTTTTTGGGATACTGTTAGAAATGCTCTGGAATTTTTTTTTTATATTTTGGTGGATTCTATGACTTTTGGAAGTTTTTTATGGATTTATTGTGTTTGTGAAACAGGACTAAAGGATTATAACAGAGCAAGAAGTTTGAGTTAATGTTACTGTTTTATGGAGGGTGAAGCTATTGATTAGATATTGAAGCTTATTGGAGGTAAGAGTTTTCTTTTAACACTATCTGCATATGTCAGATCTCATATTTGTCATATTTAATTTATGGTTACTGTCTTAGGGATGATTTAAGATCTTGGTATTGTGTTTATGGATGATTTAAGATCGTAATATTGTGTTTGAATTCAGTAGTTTTTTGGATCTATAAAATTTTGGTTTATCAGTAATTGTTTAGTAATTGGGTTATACAAAAATATTTAAGCACAAGTCTCTATAAGATTGTTTAGAAAAGCTTATAAACATAACTTTTATTCCTGCATAATAAACTTCTGGTGTTAAGGATTGTATAGAAAGTTGTCACACGCCTTTTAATTTATTTAAAGGCTGGTGTTAGATTCAAATATATTTTTGTTTAATTCTAAATGTGTATTTGATTTTGTTTCTGTATTATATTTTATTAAATATGTGATTTATGTAGTTAAAGACGTAATTTTATTTTTAATGTTGTTTAATATTGTTTTTAGATGATTTAGTATCCAATTTCATCAAAAATATTCAACTATTATGTTTATCCTTCTTCAGAAGGAAAAATTAAAATGGCTCAAAATAGCCCTTTTGAAAAAATAATTAGTATTTTTTAATTTAAATAATTAATAGTTTTTTTTTTATAAAAAATTAGATAATTTGTCATTTTTAAAATTAAAATAAAATTTATTTTGGGTTGTAACTACTAATTGGGTTTGAAATTTGGCCCAATTACTAGCTTCTTGATAAGAATTTTAAAAAGTAAAAAATAATTTATTGGATTTATTATTATTTGGTCTGGATTTTGTATTGACCCGTATGAAAACCGAAATAAATCGGTCTAGTTATCTGAACCCGTTTAAACCCGAACCCGAAAAACCAATGGTTTTAATTGGTCGGAATTGGGTCAATATATGTCACCCGAGGGTTGGGCTGGATTGAGGTTTTGGGTCCGAAACCGATGCTCACCCCTACTTCATGGGCTATCAAAATTAAGCCCGACCCAGTTTTTAATGGGTCATGCAGCCCGATGGGTCAGACCCGCCTATATATATCAATATTATAATTTTAATTTTAAAATTTATAGATAATAAAATACAATCATACATAACAAAATAATTACTTAACTAACCATTAAAAATAGATATAAAAATAAATTATAAAGTAGACAATTTTTTTGCTAAGTCCCATGAACACTTGATGAATCCAACAATTGTCACATAGTATAACTTTAGAGACAATAGAATACATTCACACATACATAATCAAATAATTAATCACCTAAAAATTCAAAATATATAACAAAATAAACTATAAAGTATAAAATGTTGTGGCCTAAGTCTCTTGAACACTTGGTGAATCCAACAATTGTATCTCCTCCACTTCTACTATGATAATCTTCTAAAGCCTATTTTCTAGAAATGATTATATTAACAAATGGTAAAGCAATTATGTTTTTATATGCTTCTGCCTTTCTATCTAGTCCTTTTATTTATAATGCAGTACATGAACATTAAACTACCACCTTGTGGTGCATGCATGCCCTTGTAAATGTTACAATTTAACTGCCAACTCAATAACCTGAAAATAAATGTAAATCGAAAATAAAATACAAGACTATTAATTACAATTTAAAACTCACTTGAAGGTCCAACATCTTTAAAATCATGCAGCCAATTACGCGTACAAATTAATGCTTGCACAGTTTCAAGGAGTAAGCAATTCCTATACTTATGCAAAATACGACCTCCAATGCTAAAAGAATATTCAGAAGCCACTATCGTGATTGGAATACTTAAAATGTCACAAACCATTATAGAAAGTTGACGAAATCAAACACTATTTAATTTCCACTATTGAAGAATATCCACATCATCATCCAAACACTTTTCATCCTGGTATATTTCAAGTTCAGACTTGCCATCATTTGAAATCTTTTGTATCTTTTCTTGATGGTATTCTTAAAATTAAATATGCAAAAAAAACTGTTTAAACTAGGCTTGAATAGAAAAATAAAGTAATGTAATAAGTACAAATTACTATTTTTTTAATAATTTTAACGGGCCAGCCCGAAGCACGATTGGCCGACCGGACCGGGCACATAAAAAACACTGTCCCGATGGGCTGGCCCAAAAAGATAGAGTTGTATTTTTTAAATACTCTTTTATGGTCCGGCCCGTGCTAAAATTTAGGGCTTATGGGTTGGCCCATTGAGACGGGCTCATTTTGACAGCTCTATCAGTCAAGACATATACTTTTGAGCATACGAGCAAACTGAATTGAATATAACAAAATGATAAATAACACAAATATATGATGACCCAATTCGGTGAACAACAACACCTACATCTGGGGGCTACCAAGCCAAGAATAAATTCACTATCAGTAGTATTAATTCTAAGTATACAACCTCCGGTAACTTATCACTCAATTCCCTACCCAGTGCAATTCTATCTAGAAACCTATCTAGATAAGAAAAGCCCATCTCAATTCCTAAATCACCTCAGTGATATCTAACAGTTACAACCTCCGGCAACTGCATCAAACTGTTCAATTGAAAGACAGCTCTTCTAATATAATATTCAATCAAGACTCTTGACTAACAATAATACTTGAATTTGCTTAAAAGTTGCATCCAAGAACAATACACAATTCATTACCTACAGGTTTCTGAATATGTAAACTTATGTCGGCCACAATGTATCAAACTGATACAAAGGGTGGCTTACAACACAAGAAAGTACACGACTCTCAAAACCCTAAACCCTTATTATATTTTACAAAAGTCTTAACAAGGTCTAACACTTTTGTCCTAGGTTTTGGTCTTCCTTTTATAATCTTCAGCTGCCCATGGGCTTCGAAATCTCTATTCAGTCTTTCCTTGATCCATGTTCTGATTGCGCCTTAAATCTTGGAACAGAACTGCAATAACCTGTTGTATCTGACCAAGATGCCGAGTCCTCGAGTTAGGACATCTTGTCTGACATGTTTTCTTATAACATATTTTTTCATGTTAGGACATCTTATTCAACACCATGTTTTACCAAAAAAATTTCAAATCTTAGAGTCTTTAGAATATACTGACACTAGGGGGATTCAATTAAAACATTATACTTATCCATAACAGAAACAATTCAGTAAAAAAATATTACACTTGGACATCAATCGATGTTGCCAATCACAGATCAATTTTTAAATTTGGATCGTACATCAGATGAAAAGTTATCCATAACAACAACAAATCAAATCCAATTCAGATGCAGTGTTCCCATTTAACCATTTACACGATCTGCATTCCTGATAAATGCATGATTCAAATATGAAATAACAAGTTAGAAGAATACTAATATGCAGTTGAACATGAAGTAATAACTTAGGTAGACAGTTCAACCATCCAGGTGGTACTCTTAAATTCATGTTGCGAGCATAAAGTACAATTTGAAACTTCATTTGCAGCGTGTTTTGCATCAATATATATTGACGGGGTTGAGTTAGCAGCATGAATGGAACTTTCTATCATTTATATCTCTCACGGCATTATCTCAAGCAAAACTAGCATGTTTCACTACAAGAAAATTGGCAAATTGCGACGGTTCAATTTGGCATGTTACGGCGGTTCCAACCGCCTTAATTTGCAAGTCGCGACAGTTTTGGTTCTGTCGCGGAAACGTGTGTTGCCAGGCTTTATTGCGACGGTTTCTAAAACCGCCACTCCAACTGTCGTTATAAGTTGCGACGGTTAGAAAACTGACGTAAATTGCAAATAACGACGGTTCAAACCATCATAATTATATTTATCAATTCTAAATAAATTATGCTAGTTACGACGGTTTAAACCGCCGTAATTTTATCTATAAGATTTTTTTATAATAATTTTTTTAAATTTAAATTGTTTTCCTATCAAATTCTTTTCTAATATTATTTTTTTATAATAATTAATTTTTTTTAAATTTAAATTGTTATTATTTTTTGATAATATTTCTATAATTTTTTATTTAACTTTCTATCACTTTTTAACATAATAAAATTTCAATCACAAACATCTAATATCAAATAAACCTCATATTGTTAAAAAAACCGAGTTTCATAATCAGGTCATGTAGTAAAGTAACTAAAAAGATATAAAATCTCAATCTTATAATAATAAACATCATAAAAAATACATAGGAAAGTTCATAAACTAATTAATTCATAACAAACTCCACTGATGTATCATGAACTTGGTTCATTCCAAGATAATCTTGTATTGGCCTTTTCACAACCCATAAGAATCTGTGTCCACTCACTACAAGAAAACTCTTGAAATTACACCTTATAGTCTAATAAACTCTTGAAATTACACCTTATAGTCAATTGTAATTGAAAATTACTAGGTTTATCAAAAACATTGAGTTTCCTACAACATAGTAAATAGACTCCATTGGAACCTATTAGAACAAACAAAACTATAAATCAAACAGAAACTCAATACATTGCAGCAGACTCCATTTCAGGATCTCTTAAGAACCGATGTCGATGTAAATGGAAAGGGTCTTTTACTTCAAATGGAAGGTACTACTTCACATGACTTCCATACTTCACATATCCAGTTCATAACAATAATCTTTATCTGTGTTTGTTACATGTAACAAGCATTTTTAAAATAATAGTTTTATTAACATATATAAGTAAAACAGTATCAATAAATTTTATATCCAATTCAAGAAATTATTACAACCAGCATCAAGACTTCAATTTAGAACATTTATTCTAATATAAAATTTCAGGATTAATCATAGTACGTTCTAAGACATTTGGTAGAACAGTACAAATAATTTTACCAATTTACAGATTTTTTTATGCATTTTTATTCACATTTTGATATCTAAGACATAATATAATTCACTTTGAAAAAGAAAGTATGTCTTTGTTACAATTTCAACTTGTAAGCAAAAACTGGAATAAAATTGTTCTAATAATTCATGTTTTCACAATACTGGGATGTATTGCATTGATGGTTACTCTTACATTCCTTGCATGATACTATTTCCAAATTTCCAAGATTTTTTAATGTGAAATACAAAATTTAATTTTAGTGACAAGAACAAGAACACAAAGCTTGAGGGGTTACTTTTAATTTCTAACCTTTAATTGTCTGGCCATTTCCTTTACATGTAGAATCATGCCTAACTTCGATTGAGCATATGCGTGTGTTCAATTGTAACTACATTTTTATCAAACCAAAAACAAATAGTTCTCAAACTAAAAATGCATACAATCAATGTACCTTGACCCTTACAAAATCTAAAAAGTGTCAGCTTTATCCTTTTTAAATTTAGAGAATATTCACTCCACACAAGTTTTCCGGTTTGTAGTACATATACAATTGTGAAAGCGTCCTATCAAACCATTAAGACTTTATTATAATAAATCCTAACAATGAAAATCATAAATTTGTTCCACACTAATAAAGGCAATGATGAACTGCAACAGAGTTCAGAAGGAACCTTATATGATAAAAAAACATAAAACTCATTTGGTGATTGAATGCAGAATTTTATTTCCATTCTATTTAAAAATCCCATTCTTGAGTTCTTTGAAATCTTATATTCATAATCTATTTGTAACTACATACTAATAGTTGTCAATTAGAACATAATATTGAATAGCCTAGCTATATAATATAAGGCATTTTTCCCATTGCATTGTGTGCTACATACTAAGAAGAGGGAAGAGAATGGTACTTACTTGCTACTGCAAATGCGAGGAAATCCGAATCAAACAAATTTGAAGAAAATGATATTAAAGGTATAAAAAATTATGGTAACTTATTTAATATATGATGGTTTAAGTGATGGTCTATTTGAAAGCACATTTTCTTGTAATATTATTTGAAAGTACATTTTCTTATCATTGTGTCGCCATGGATTCACAGCTCATGATTCAACTTCATGTTCAAAAGAACCAATAGATTTAAGCTGACCAGACAAAATATGCTACCATTTGACATGAAATGTAATCATACAAGTAACACTGGTTCTCTAACCTACCTTAAAAACTATTTCAAGTCCTAAGTTTTTAGAAGTCTAACTTAAATTTGAAAGCAATTCTATTACAAAAGTCAAAGACATGCCAACGAAATTATACATCCAAAAGCATTTAAATAGACACAAACACATGGACACAACATAACTAGATGATTAAACACCAGCATACAAATTAAACATCAACATCATACACAAAATTCATACTCTGTTTGTTGCAAACGATGAAGATTATGGTTGCAGTTTCGTCTCTATCAACGTAATCAGTGATGCAAGTGAGACAAAAAGCTATTGTCAAAGATCGACCACCGTGGATGGAAAAATCTTCACAAGTGAAGATATAAAAACCTTCACCGTCAGAGAGTTTGTACTTGTTCTCGGTTTCAACAGATTGACCTTAACGAACACTAGCTTTTGCTTTGTCGTTTGTGTATACTTGATTCCCGACTCACCAATCGTTAGAAGCTGGTCAACGAGATACGCTAAAATTAACATAAAATGATTTTAAAACCTAAATAATGGTTTATTTGGAAGAAACTCACCACTAATGACAGAACTAATCCTCCGAGTTTCTCTAAAAACCTAAAGTGAACAACCTGTACATCAAGACAAAAGACACAAGATTATTTATTGGATATGATTTCAGGTGATTTATTGGCAGTCGGAATCACCTTTTCTTACAGCAGTGAGAGAATGAAGAGAGTTTTCAACACTCCAAACACAGCATATGGAAAGTCAAATGACAGGGAGGTTGTACCGGCGGAGGATCGTGTGAGGTGAACAAGGGTTTCAAACGAATGAACACGCGAGGGGAACAAGGGTTCCAATGCTAAGGGTTTTGAAGTGAAATTGTAACAAAAATTGAAACAAAGTTCTCAAATGAAATTGATTTTGAGGGTGAGAGGTGAATGGTACGAGGGAATCGAAATTTTAGGTGGGAGATGAAAAAATTTAGGTTACATTTGATAGTAGTAGTAGAAAGGGAAAAAATAGGTTAAAGAAAAAGAAGGAAAGAGGGAACTAGATTTTGCTGCAAAAATTATAATGTATATATAATACACGCTGCTGCATAACATTATATTTGTTAATAAAACAGAAAATATTTTACTATTATTTTAGACAAAAATATTAAGCTATCTTGTCATGAAAATTATAATAATTATAATAATTATTTATTAAATTAATTAATAAAATTGAAAAGGTTGGAAAATAAAAATGAAAGAAAAAAGTGGGAAATTAAAGGAATAAAAAAATAGTGATTATGATTGGCTAAAGTAATTGTGACAGTTCGCCTTAACTGTCGCAAGTGTGGAAAGAGGGCGGTTCTTTGGTAACTGTCGTAAATTTTATACAACATGCCTAACAAATCTGCGACGGTTGGCTCAAACCGTCGTGAGAACTGTCGTAGTCCAGGAATAAGGACGGTTTTTTGATAACTGTCGCAAAAAATCTACGACAGTTGACCCTAACTGTCGTGACAACCGTCGCAATCCAAGAATAAGAACAGTTTTGTGATAACTGTCGCAACTCAAGTGTCGTAAATCTCTTTTTTTCTTGTAGTGTTTACACTTTTATGACTATCCTTTGAGCCATTAATAGGTCAACCATAATATTTTTTAACATGTTATATATCAAATTGACATTGTCACTGGCAAAACAGAGCAACAAATAGCAATAAAACTTAGCAGCAAGTTTTTTGAAAATATTATTTTCTAACTAGTTATTGGTGCTAAACTGTGCCTGTGAGATAAATAAGAGTGATAAGATTACTTGCTCTCTTTTTCATTTATAACATTAGCATTTATGAATAGATTTAAATAACCAAGGCATGCCATAAATTTTTACAACTTTCATGCGCTTTTTCATCTTACAGTTATGCAGTAACTAATTTACTATTAAAAGAGTTATCATGAGAAAAACCATATAAATTGACTACAAAATGCAGAAACTTATGGAATAAAAAAAAGTAAACAAATCCTTGTTATGAAGAGAACAATGAATACATCTACACTCACCTACTGCCACTAACAAAGAAGTCCCGCTTTTTTTTATAAAAAAATTGCAATGGCTCCCATGTGATCTATACCAACTCCAATGCAATTTGTACTTTTTTAGTCCCGCAACCTAATCTATACAACTAGGGGTAGGAATAGGCTAGGTCGAGCTAGGCTTTGTCAATCCTGAGCCTGACCTGTTAAAAAATTCAAAGTCTAAGCCTGACCTGTAGCCTATCATAGGCTTATTTTTAGGCCTAAGTCTGGCCTTTTCGAAGGCCAGATTAGCCTACAACCTATTTAAAAGCCTACTTTATTTGAACATCTGTAAATAAGAAATTCAACTAATGTTAAATAGACTAACAAGTTAAAAAATCAATGAGATTAAATGTTTGTTTTGATTGTCTCGTTCAAGTTTTCTTATTGGCATAAGTTTGGTGATACTATTTGTTGAAGATAACTTATGAGAAAAACTTATGACAACAACTTATGACATTGTTTATAATGTTTTTTAAACTTATTTTCATAAGTTCTTCAAGATAACTAAGTTTTATTTTCGTATTTTAGTTCAAAGTACAAAACAGAATATAATAATAGTAAATTTATTGATTTTTTCTTAAATAGGCCAGCCTGATAGGCTTTAAAAGGCTTTTCTTACGGCCTGTGGCCTGACTTCTTTAGCTAAATAGGCTTATAAAAAAGCCTAGGCCTTTTCTATTTAAGAAAAATCCTGGCCTGGCCTGAGCCTATGTAGGCTAGGCCGTAGGCCCCTGTTAGTTGGTCTGGCCTATTCCCACCCCTATATACAACAAGTGGACATTGTTAGCTTGTACGTTCCAATCACAATTAGGTTTCTCCCAGAACTTGATACACAAGTGTCAAGGCATAGAACTCTTGGGTTGTCAATCTAAGTTCTCAACGGTTCTGAAACAAGTTTTCCAAGTCCATAAATGATTCAAAATAAAAGAGAGTAGAACATTAGCTAGGAATTGGCTAGGAATTAGCTACAGATTAGCTATCATTTCTGGATTTAGATATGATGTTAAAAATTTAAAATGCAAACAATTGACACGTGGCATTCATGTCAGCGTTTTTTTTCCACGTTGGCATTACCACATGTATGCCACGTCATCAAAATTTTCCACATGGCATGCCATGTAAGCCTCTGTTAGTGGAAACTAACGGGAAGGACCAATTTCAGGGACGGAAAAGTTTGAAAGGATCATTATTTGAAGAAAAATTTTAGACCTAAAATTGAATATTGACATATTTATAAGTACCCCTGACATATTTAACCTTAAATAAAATGGAAAAGTGTCTTTATATATTTAAAGACCTAAATAAATATGCAAATCACATGATAATTATTCTTTACATATTTTCTTTGATATAGACAAACATGGCAACAAACACTTCAAATAATATTTTACAATTAATTCATGATAAATATAAATCGTCTCGAATAAATTTTCTAGATTGCCATCAAAATTTGATGAACATCCTTTAGTAAGATTATTTGATAAGGCAGTAAAAATTCCTCTGTAAGAGTCTAGCAAAATAAGATGGATAATAAATAAAACTTTATACATAAATAAAATAAAATGCAAAATTGTTTATGTTCTACACTGGGCCGGGGCATGCTCATCAGTCGAGCAGGCCCAACCCACAAGGCTTGGGGTGGCCCAATAAGGACTCCTAGCAAGTTCAGTGTCGAGCACAGGCTCACCTCCTCAGTGTCGGGCACACGCCTAACCTCGGGTGTGTACGGCACTCACAACATGGACCATCGGGCATAGGCTCTAAGCCTCCCCGAATTCGCCTCGCCTCGACACTCATGCGCTCCTCCCCGAGAGGAGCCATCTCCACCCGCAAGGGAGTCCTCCCCGCGAGGACTCGCCTCTCCCCGACACGCAAGACTCCTCCCCGCGAGGACACGTTCTCATGTAACTGCCCACTCCCGATGGAATCGGTCTTCCCTAATTCCGGAGATCTAGGAGCGGTTACCCCAGGGCGAAGACCACGCGCTGGTCTTCACTACGCCACGTAAGCCCTGGCAGTTACTTGGATTGGGCCTGGCAATCCAGCCCAATGCAAGTAACCGTTGGCCCCGCGCTGGGGGCTCTCTATAAATACCCTCTCACTTGAGAGGGTCAGGTTACACACACTTTCTTACTCTCATCTCTGTACTTGCTATTATTCTCTGACCGTTACCTTACTTGAGCGTCGGAGTACCTTGCAGGTACACCCCCCCTCCCCTTCCGCCGTCTTTCAACCTCGCTGGAGCTGAAGCCCAGACGACGTTGTTGGCCACCAGATACTGTCTGATCCAGGTACGATCAGTGGCGCCATCTGTGGGAACCCTTTGCTTCCCCGTTTTTCCTCCGATAAACCAAAGCAACTCTTATTCATCACCATCATGGCCGGCAATCCGTCCGCTAACAAAGCTCTGGACACCGTCCTCGCGCAACTCGAGAACGGGAACCACTGCGAAGACGCCACTGCCCTCCACGTCGAAGAAGGCGACGTGAGAAATGGGAAGACCGCCTCCCCAGGCTCCCAAGACGTGGCTTACAACGTCGCCGACCAAGACGATCAGCAAGCCGTTTTTCAGCCAATTGCTCCTCCGCCCAATGCAGACGCGAGCACCGTGGACCTGTTCGCCTTGATCAATAAGACCAATCAGTTGATCGCGCACTAGAATACTAGAATTGAAGCGCTGGAGCAAGGGCGGGCACGACGATCTTCCCCGCGAAGACATCGCCGTCCACTGTCGCCTCGCCGTTCCCCTTCCCCGCGAAGGACTCCTTCAGACGAATCTCGGACCCCCTCTCCAGTGCGCGAGGGTCGTCGGCCACGTCTTGAGCACCCCCAACCGACGATCTCCCAAAAACGCCCTCGTTCCCCGCCTCGGAAGGAACCCAGGGCCGCCACCACCACCAAGAAGTCCAAGCAGACCGAGGAGAGGTCGAGGCACCGTTCGAGGAATTCCCCTCCACGACATCAGCGATCCCCTTCGATGTCCCCGACAGGAAGTGACGACGACGACCAGAGGACCCCTCTGTCGTGGGAGATCATGAACGCCCCAATTCCTGCGGGCATGGAGAAACCTCCGCAGCTGGGGAACTACGACGGCCTGTCCGACCCCGACGACCACGTCGAAAGCTTCGAAGCCATACTCGACTTCAGAAATGTCAGGGGAGCCATCAAGTGCAGGCTTTTCCCCACCACTTTGAGGAAGGGCGCCATGACTTGGTACAAGGGTCTGGAACCCGGGTCGATCACATCCTGGAAGCAACTAAGACAACGATTCACCAAACATTTCACTGCATCTCGTCGACACCCGAAGACGGAAGCTGCCCTAGAAAGCATCTTCCAGGGGAAGAACGAATCTCTCCGGAACTACATTGAGAGATTCAACAGAGAAGCTGTAGAGGTCCATACGACCGACGACATGAAGAAGTATTTAATCATCCATGGGCTATATTTTGGATCTGAATTTGCCAAGTCCGTGGGCCTCCGCAGACCCCGCCGTCTCGAGGATCTCCTCCAACGGGCGCAGTTGTACATTGAGCTCGAGGAGTCGGAGGCGGCACAGATCGCCCTTGAATCGAGGCGCAAAAAAGGCCCCCGCGGCCACAAAGAAGAAGACTCCCCTCCCCGATGAGGAGGAGAAAGAAAGAGACATAATCGCCCCTGGGAACCTCGTGAACCACGCGGACCAGCTGGCCGGTTCACCGAGTACACCCCACTCAACGCTCTCTGCGCGCGAATCCTCTCCGAGTGCCAGAACTCATAATTTGTGAAAGGAGGAGTCTGCTTTCCGAAGCCCACTGCCCCCAAATCAAACGTTGACAAGTCAAAATATTGTAGGTTCCACCGGAGTCACGGGCATGTGACAGAAGACTGCATCCATCTCAAAGATGCGATTGAAATTCTGATCAAGGAGGGGCACCTAAAGAAAGACGCCCAGAAGAATGACATTCCTCGTCCCAGCTCCCGGGAAGCCCAGAACGTCGAGGAGACGACGCCTCCTCCCGATGAGAGTCGCCCTCAGTGTCACCCGACCCGAAGATTTCTTTGTCCCCCCAATCATTGAAGGCCAAGAAGCAATTCGCAACATGTGGGCGACCTTCCCCCACGAGGACCCCGTCACTGCCCGTAGCACCTGGGAAAGCTTCCCCAGGGCGATGGTCATCTCCGGGGGTGGTCCCGAGAAGTTGTCCGTTGGATCGATCAAGCGGAAATTTGACGAGTTGGAATCCGCAACGTCGGCGAAGACAACCACTCTCGAGAAAGTGCGGGGAAACTCCAACCCTATCACTTTCTACCTCGAGGAACTCCCCGGGGGAGCGCCAAACGCCACTATTCCCCTTCTGGTCAGGGCACAGATGGCGAACTTTGACGTTCGAAGGATCCTAGTTGACCAGGGAAGTTCGGTCGACATCATGTATGCCCATCTGTTCGGAACCCTTCAGCTCGACGAAAGGCATCTGACCCCGTACGTCGGTTCAGATCTACAGGGGTTCAACGGAACCACTACCAGACCATGGGGTTACGTGGAGCTGTGGTTACATTCGGGGCCAAAGACACTGCCCGACAGGTGAAGATCCGTTTCCTGGTGGTTGAATGCCCGTCCCTTTACAACTGCATCCTCGGGAGGACCACCCTGGCTGAACTTACGGCGGTACCATCAACGGTCCACCTCAAAATGAAGTACTACACGACCAGGGGACGAGTAGTGACGATGCACGGGGACATCGACGCGGCCAGAAGATGCTTCGACGCCGCCATCAAGGGCATGAGTTCCATCGGTACCAAACCCAAGACCGTGGCCAAGCCACCCCAAGACGCCGAACAGGTACCTCTCCCGCGCGTCAACGCGGTCAAACTCGACAGGAGGTTCCCGGGCGAACCCGATGAATACGGGGCAGAAGACCTCGACCTCCAGGAAGAAAACAACGGGCGGCCTCTCTACCCAACGCGCCCCATCCCAGACGGGGACTTTGAGCTCGTGGTCCTCGGGGACGATCCAGATCGTAACGTGAAGATTGGCACCGGGATCCCCGACCTGGCAAAGGATCAGCTGAAGCATCTCTAAGGGAGAACGCTGATCTCTTCGCGTGGAGCGCATCCGAGATGCCTGGCCTCGACCCCGAGGTGGCTTACCATCAGCTCGCAGTAGATCCGGCCGCTAGGGCCATAGCACAACGTAGGCGTAAGCAGTCTCCCGAAAAAGCGGAGGCTGCTGAAAAAGCTGTAAAAGACCTCCTAGAGGCAAATTTTATTTCGGGGGCCGGGTACACGACCTGGTTGTCCAACGTTGTACTTGTTAAAAAGAATAATGGAAAATGGAGGATGTGCGTTGATTATACTGATCTTAACCGGGCTTACCCGAAAGACTGTTATCCTTTGCCTAACATCGACCAGCTGGTCGATAATTCTGCAGGTTACAAACTACTATCCTTCATGGACGCTTACTCGAAATACAACCAAATTCCCATGGACAAGGTCGACAAACAACACACGGCCTTCATGACCGCGTCGGGCAACTACTATTACAACGTAATTCCCTTCGGTCTGAAGAACGCCGGTGCGACCTACCAATGGATGATGAATAAGGTCTTTCGGGCTGAAATCGGCGACATGCTCGAGGTCTACATGGACGACATGATCGTCAAATCTGCAGAAGAAGTCGACCACGCCGTACACCTCAAGAAGGTGTTCGACACGGTGAGGAGATGCCACATGAGGTTTAACCCCGACAAATGCACCTTCAGCGTTCGGGCAGGTAAGTTCCTCGGATTTTACCTCACAGAACGAGGAGTCGAGGCCAACCCCGACAAGTGTAGGGATTTTTCTGAGCTCCCTACTCCGGACTCAAAGAAGTCGATACAATCATTAAACAGGATGCTCACCGCTCTCTCCCGCTTCGTTGCCAAATCTGCACAGTACGCACTCCCATTTTTCAAACTTCTTCGACAAAAAGCGGAGTTTGAGTGGAGCGAAGAATGCGAGCGGGCGCTCCTCCACCTAAAACAAGTCCTATCGCAGCCCCCGATCCTCTCACGGCCTGAGAGCGGGGAGACACTCTTCTTGTATCTTGCAATCACGAGTGAAGCAGTCAGCGCCGTCCTCATTCGGGAAACCCCGGACGGGCAGAAGCCAATTTACTTCACGAGCAAAGCCCTCCAAGGCCCCGAGCTTAGGTATCAGCAGATAGAGAAAGTCGCCCTGACCCTCGTCATGGCGTCCAGGAGGCTACGCCACTACTTCCTTGCCCACACTGTCGTCGTAAGGACCGACAGCCTATAAGGCAGCTCCTTGGACGACCGGACATGGCGGGGAGGATGCTCAGGTGATCGCTCGAACTTGCCGAGTTTGACATCCAATACGAAGGGAGGAAAGCCCTGAAGGCTCAGGTATTGGCCGACTTTGTAGCGGAGATGACCGTCCCCGAACCTTCGACCAACGGATCCCAAAAATGGACGATCTATGTCGACGGAGCATCCATCCTGAAGGGAAGCGGGGCGGGCATCATCCTCGAAAACGAGGAAGGCATCTTGATCGAAGTATCCCTCGAACTATCCTTCCCGACGTCGAACAACCAAGCAGAGTACGAGGCCTTCCTCGCCGGACTTCGGTTGGCCGAGGACCTCGGCACCAAGGAGGTCAAACTCTTCACCGACTCCTAGCTCATGGCCTCGCAAGTCCGAGGAGAGTACCAGGCCAAGAACGACATCCTCATAGAATACTTGGCCCTGGTAAAAGAAAAGATGAAAAAGTTCACCTCCGCGGAAGTAACTCACATCCCCCGCGAGCACAATGCCCGAGCGGATGTCTTGTCCAAATTGGCAAGCACAAAGAAGAAAGGCGGGAACAAATCCGTCATACAAGAGGTGCTTTCCCGGCCGAGCATCGACAAACCCACTCCAAGGGTGGACGTAAACGTCATTGGTGACAGCAATTGTTGGATGACCCCCGTGTACGAGTACCTCACGACGGGAAAACTCCCCGAAAATCCCAAAGAAGTCGGAATGGTCAAGCGGCGGGCGTGCTCATACACGATAGTCGAGGACAAACTATACCGGCGAGGGTTCTCTATCCCCCTCCTCACGTGCGTCGAGGAGACCAATGTCCCCGGCATCCTCCAGGAAATCCACGAAGGAATCAATGCACAACACCTCGGCGGGCGATCGTTAGCCCGTAAGGCGCTTCGAGCAGGGTATTACTGGCCCACCATGCAACAGGACGCCAAGGAACACATCAAGAAGTGCGACAGATGCCAACGACACGGGGACATGCACCTGGCTCCTCCCAACGAGCTCAAAACATTGTCCTCCCCGTGGCCGTTCGCGTGGTGGGGGATGGACATCCTCGGACCTTTCGTCCAGGGGTCATATCAAAACAAATACCTCATCGTCGGGGTGGACTACTTCACAAAGTGGATTGAGGCGGAAGCATTGGCCAAAATCACGGCCTTCAACATACTGCGTTTCTACAAAAGGAAAATCCTCGCCCGATTCGGTGTGCCTCAAGCTATTGTCATCGACAACGGAACACAGTTCACCGATAAGAACTTCCAAGACTTCGTCTCTAAGCTAGGCACGAAGCAGCACTTCACGTCGGTCGAGCACCCTCAAACGAACGGACAGACTGAGGCGGCGAACAGAGTAATCCTACGAGGACTTAAACGTCGACTAGGCGACGCCAAACAACGGTGGGTCAAGGAGCTACACAGCGTCCTCTGGGCCTACCGAACGACCCCACATTCCACGACCGGGAAGACCCCTTTCCGTCTGACCTACGGAACAGAAGCGGTGATCCCCGTGGAAATCAGGGAACCCTCGAGGACGACAAAAGCCCCCCTTGACGGGGACGCGAATGACGAAGCCCTAAGGGATAACTCGATTTCGTCGAGGAGACACGTTCGGGTGCTTCTCTCCGAGAAGCTTCACTTAAACAGAAGATAACTTTGCGTTATAACGACAAAGTTATCAAACGTGATTTTCAAGTGGGCACCCTCGTCCTACGAAGGAGCCAGAAAGACTCGCGAGAAGACAAACTCACCGCGAACTGGGAGGGCCCGTACCGCGTCCGCGCGAAAACGGGGACAGGAGCCTATTTCCTCAAAAATCTGCACGGGGAAGAACTTGCTCGACCATGGAACGCTGAGAAGCTCAAACAATACTACAGTTAAGCACTGCCCGCGATGCGCTAGCATCGCGATTACAGGGACGCACTAAGGTATGAGCGCGACATCCCTATACAGAACACGATGATCGAAGGTTGCGTTGTGTGTGCGCGAGGACTTTTGATTCGACGGGGACACCTTGATCGAGGTCCGCCGTCGTTGTACCAATCAGGAAGAACACCCAGCTCGCGATGGGAAGTTCACGCCACGAAGCTAAGACCTCGACCGAGCTCTTAGCCTCGTTGAAGGTCGGAATACGTCTCCGACCACCCGACCAGCTCTCCACGCGGTCGGGGACTATCAAGGTCAAGCAAATCCCAAAGTCTTTATTACTTAGACAGAAAAACAAAGTATAGAAGTCTTTATCACTTAGACAAAAGCAAAGTATAACAAAAGCAATAACATCACACACAGTATAAATAATACAAACAACACACGAACAGATAAGCAAAATTGCATTAAAGCGGGCAGAAGCCCATTGTACAAATATTACAAAAATGTCAAAAAGCCCCTGGCACGCAGGCCGGGCAGAAATATCCCAATAAATAAAAATGGCTCGCAGGCCAAACAGAATGGGGAAGAAAATCCTACTCAGCGACGGTCCCTTCAGGCTGCTCGGGATCATGGACCTCGTCGACTCTCATCGGCTGCACGATCTGACCGTCGACCACCTCGTAGTCGGGTCGATCCCCTCAGTCGAAAGGTCGGGGTTGAGGACCCGAAGCTGCTCCACGGCGTTCTTGAAACCTATGCCAACTACCGCGAGATTGTCTTCCTCGGCTTCCCGGAGCTTCGCTATCAGCGCTGCCCGCGAAGTCAGCAACCTGTCCTCCTCGGTTTCCTCCTCAGCGGGGTGGACAGCCTCCTCCAATTCAGCGTTCCTCGCCAAGAGACGATCCATCTCCTCCTTAACACCGGCGAGACGTTTCCGCTCCTCCTCGGCACTCTTCAACTTTTCCTCCAATTTCTGTTGAAGCTCGACCTGGGCCTGGTTCTGGCTTTTGCAGTCAGCCAGCTCCTTACCCACCTTCTCCATTTCGGCCGAGATGGACTGGAATCTTTCTCGCAACTTGTTCAGCTC